>JAJGRX010000320.1:0-600000 GCA_025461125.1 Carex kokanica
TGAAAATTGTATATTCATACAGCTTATGAGAAAGTAACATGCATACCTTGAAAATTGTATATATGCTTTTGTTGGTTGACTGCCGGACATTACTTGATTATATACAGTTAATGGAAATTTATCTATACGGTGTATTGGTGTGTCGACAATCAATTCATGAGATGTTTTTGGTACCACCAATCATGCCTTAATTTCGTTATTAGAATCTTTCTTGTTAAAATTGGATAATACCACGGGATATAAGTTGGTCAGATGCACATACAATAACAAAAGATGCTTTCGAGAAATCAACAATACTACATAACTGTTGTCTATTATCGGGTAAAAACGAGATATGCTAACAAATTTTTTACCGCTAGAGACCAACACGATAGAAGAAACAAAAATATATACTTTTAACGGTTCCAAATCGATAGTAGATTGACTTTCTCCTATCGGTAACAAAAAACATTACCGATAGGAGAATTAATTTTTCTCCATCGGTAATACATTATGTACTGAAAGAAGGAATGTGATACTCCTATCGGTATTGTATCATGTACCAATACAAGATTAGTCTTTTTTTTATATTTCATTTACAAAAATAGCCAGCCGCTCAATTTGCTAGCCATATTAATCATAAACAGACAAAGATACATAAAACAAAATAGAGCATCAACATTCAACAATTAAATTTTACTATTTAACTATTTACTATCATAAAACATACACATGCATCTTCATAAACAAATGTAGAAGATATGTAAATATTCATGAACAAAATAAGAAGACATACACATCTTCGCAAATTGAGGGTCTGGCTAATTTTATAAATGAAATTCACAATAATATTATATCATTTGCATGGATACATGATACAGTACTGATAGGAGGATCACATTTCTTCTATCAGTACATAATGCACTACCGATAAAGGTTAATATGTTTCTCCTATCGGTAATGTGTTTTGTACTGATAGAATTTAGTTAATTAACTACTATGGGTGTGGAATTGCTAGATTAATTCTTGTACCTCCTATCATGTTGGTCTCTATCAATGATATGCAATTTGTTATTACTTTCAGTTTTAATCCGATAAAAGACCGCAGTTTTGTAATAGTGCAAGTGTCCGTAGTAGTGCAGTTTACATAAATCCATACACCACCTTACGGTATATGGATTTATGTAAACAAGATCAACAACGAAGGGACTAGTACTTGAGCGTTGAAATCTTCAATTATTTTTGAATTATATGTAACGTTTTTTTTTTATTATTGTTTCTATTGTTTCGGCGCCTTTGTTTTTTATTCTTGAAATTTTTGTGTACTTCAAGAGACGAATAACTTTTGTATTTTGATGTCTATATGAATGAAACCTAAAGGTTTAACCTCCATAAACAAATTAAAGTCTTCATCAACTTTTGTTATTGAGCCCATCAGGAAATGTCAGTTAATCATTTTCTTTTCTGAAATAATACAAATTAAGATAGGTATCATCTTCTGTTAAGTGCCTTGAAACCGCCGGCTATCATGCATTAACCTCGAACTCAGTATTTTATTTACAAACAGCTAATGAGAAAGTAACATGCATCACATGGAAATTTGTACTACATGCATGGTACGTTGTATTGAAAATATAAAGTAACATAGAAAGTAACATGCATCACATGCTAGCTGCCGGGAATTATTATTTGATTAAATACAGTTTATGAGAAAGTAACATGCACCACCTGGATTTGGTGTATGTGGTGTTTTCATGGTGTGTGGACAATCGATTATTGAGATCTTTCGGGTGCCACACCTATCATGCCTTATTGAAATCTTTCTTGTCAATATTGCATGCATTATATTTATACATACCATGTGTTGCGTTGAAAATTGATATTTGAGCTTGAAGTTCGAGTAATGGGTGCCAAGTGGAAAAGGTTGTTCGGTTCATTTGTAAAAATGACAAGCTTTTGGAAAAAAAGAGAGAAATAAAATTTAGAACAAAGTTAATAATTATACATATTCATATGGGATCATGTTGAACGGTTTGGATCGACCGTTATGATTTTGAAAACAAAAATATTGATCCGTATTACGGACCAACCCGTGTTTATGGTACTATGCATATCACGGGTTGGTCCGTAATTGTAGTTAGCCCGCCTTATCAAGATTTTTTAGTTCCGCCTCTGATGTATAAGTACTTGATATTTCTTTGGGCATGGTTAAAAGGTTTAAAATAAATTTTTTTTTTAATAATTTACACTAGCTAGTCCTACTTGTAATACATAACATTTATGGAAAATTTCAATTCAAATTAAAGCTCAACTAGTACCCGTTGTACAATCTTCATAAAGTGTTGATATTACCAATTTTAGAAAGACTTGATATGATATATTTCAACATTTGCATGCGCTAGCTATAAATTCAATGGCGATCCTTTAGAAGATATATAGTACCAGTCAAAGTTAATTAGAGTTGGGAGATTTTCTGGGAAACTATTTTGATGTTCCTAAAATTAATCACTTTCTTATATAAAAGATTTTTTTTTGTTCATCAGCAATCAATAGTGTATTTTATTTTAAAGTAATTTAAAAGGTTAAATTAATAAGTCACTTTTCTGGAGTGCAATACCACTAAAAAAGCATCCGTAGCACCTTTAAATTATTGGATCTCACCATTGGAAGCTAATACTTATCTTCAATCTTTCTTTTTTTCTATTCCATGTTTCCATTATGTGACTTGCTTCCATTCATATAAGGCGGCCTATAACGAATGAAAATATCTGGACCGTTAATTCACACCTGGTGGATGTAATTGGAGGTACAAATTATAGCTAAATATTCAAAAATAAGACACAGAAATATAGGATACACAATTCAAAGACACATATCTCTAATTTTATACAATTTTTTAAGTAGAGAACCTTTTTTTTTTTCAATGATGTATTTATGTTAAAGATCCGTCTTAATATTAACAAAGGAATTATACATTTCACATGGTCTCTTACTATTCAATCTCAACTTTTAAACAACGTCAGCTAGCTTTTCATTTAAAATTCAAAATTAATGCTAGCATATATGCAAACTTATCATTTCATCTATTCCAAAATTGCTAATCATGTTTGGTATCTAGGTTGGTGATTTCCAAATTTATAAACGTGTATTAAATAAATAATTTTTTGTAATAATATTTTTTTAATACCAGCACAAATACGGACTCATATTTTCTAATTTACTGTTGTATAATTCCATGTGACGTGTGGCTATTGTGTTTGTATCAGAACTGATGTTTTGTTACTCTTTGCTTCCATCATTTGCCAATTTTGTACTGCTCTATTTGGTGTTTCGTATTATGAGCTTGATATCTTGTGGAAAATTAGCTTGGCCCACATTGCATTATCTGAATTTTTTTTAAAAACCATAATTAGAAAAAATAAAATTAGCAAACCAGTCCATCCCCTCCTCTGCAAATTCTTTTTAGTAAGAATTCTATTAGTAGATAAAATCACGTACTATTGAATGATCTAGAATTTATACCATGTGAATCTACCTATATCTATAAAAAAAAAAAGTTAAAAATAGTAAAATTGGTTTTACAAACACATTTTTATATGTAGATCATGTTGAATGATTCAGAGTGATTATTTGAACTTTGAAAACGGAAATATTAATTCATAATACGGACTAATCCGCGCTATGGCACATAGATATAGCCTCACTCTTAATTAAAATTAAAGTCTTCATCATGGGTTGCATCTTCTGTTTAATTATATAGTGCATTAAGACCGCCGGGTATCATGCATTAAGACCTCGAAATCAGTATTTAATTTCATACAGCTTATGAGAAAGTAACATGCATACCTTGAAAATTGTATATATGCTTTTGTTGGTTGACTGCCGGACATTACTTGATTATATACAGTTAATGGAAATTTATCTATACGGTGTATTGGTGTGTCGACAATCAATTCATGAGATGTTTTTGGTACCACCAATCATGCCTTAATTTCGTTATTAGAATCTTTCTTGTTAAAATTGGATAATACCACGGGATATAAGTTGGTCAGATGCACATACAATAACAAAAGATGCTTTCGAGAAATCAACAATACTACATAACTGTTGTCTATTATCGGGTAAAAACGAGATATGCTAACAAATTTTTTACTGCTAGAGACCAACACGATAGAAGAAACAAAATATATACTTTTAACGGTTCCAAATCGATAGTAGATTGACTTTCTCCTATCGGTAACAAAAAACATTACCGATAGGAGAATTAATTTTTCTCCATCGGTAATACATTATGTACTGAAAGAAGGAATGTGATACTCCTATCGGTATTGTATCATGTACCAATACAAGATTAGTCTTTTTTTATATTTCATTTACAAAAATAGCCAGCCGCTCAATTTGCTAGCCATATTAATCATAAACAGACAAAGATACATAAAACAAAATTGAGCATCAACATTCAACAATTAAATTTTACTATTTTACTATCATAAAACATACACATGCATCTTCATAAACAAATGTAGAAGATATGTAAATATTCATGAACAAAATAAGAAGACATACACATCTTTGCAAATTGAGGGTCTGGCTAATTTTATAAATGAAATTCACAATAAATATTATATCATTTGCATGGATACATGATACAGTACTGATAGGAGGATCACATTTCTTCTATCAGTACATAATGCACTACCGATAAAGGTTAATATGTTTCTCCTATCGGTAATGTGTTTTGTACTGATAGAATTTAGTTAATTAACTACTATGGGTGTGGAATTGCTAGATTAATTCTTGTACCTCCTATCATGTTGGTCTCTATCAATGATATGCAATTTGTTATTACTTTCAGTTTTAATCCGATAAAAGACCGCAGTTTTGTAATAGTGCAAGTGTCCGTAGTAGTGCAGTTTACATAAATCCATACACCACCTTACGGTATATGGATTTATGTAAACAAGATCAACAACGAAGGGACTAGTACTTGAGCGTTGAAATCTTCAATTATTTTTGAATTATATGTAACGTTTTTTTTTTTTTTTTCTATTGTTTCGGCGCCTTTGTTTTTTATTCTTGAAATTTTTGTGTACTTCAAGAGACGAATAACTTTTGTATTTTGATGTCTATATGAATGAAACCTAAAGGTTTAACCTCCATAAACAAATTAAAGTCTTCATCAACTTTTGTTATTGAGCCCATCAGGAAATGTCAGTTAATCATTTTCTTTTCTGAAATAATACAAATTAAGATAGGTATCATCTTCTGTTAAGTGCCTTGAAACCGCCGGCTATCATGCATTAACCTCGAACTCAGTATTTTATTTACAAACAGCTAATGAGAAAGTAACATGCATCACATGGAAATTTGTACTACATGCATGGTACGTTGTATTGAAAATATAAAGTAACATAGAAAGTAACATGCATCACATGCTAGCTGCCGGGAATTATTATTTGATTAAATACAGTTTATGAGAAAGTAACATGCACCACCTGGATTTGGTGTATGTGGTGTTTTCATGGTGTGTGGACAATCGATTATTGAGATCTTTCGGGTGCCACACCTATCATGCCTTATTGAAATCTTTCTTGTCAATATTGCATGCATTATATTTATACATACCATGTGTTGCGTTGAAAATTGATATTTGAGCTTGAAGTTCGAGTAATGGGTGCCAAGTGGAAAAGGTTGTTCGGTTCATTTGTAAAAATGACAAGCTTTTGGAAAAAAAAGAGAGAAATAAAATTTAGAACAAAGTTAATAATTATACATATTCATATGGGATCATGTTGAACGGTTTGGATCAACCGGTTATGATTTTGAAAACAAAAATATTGATCCGTATTACAGACCAACCTGGTTTTATGGTACTATGCATATCACGGGTTGGTCCGTAATTGGAGTAGTTAGCCCGCCTTATAAAGATTTTTTAGTTCCGGCGCCTCTGATGTATAAGTACTTGATATTTCTTTGGGCGTGGTTAAAAGGTTTAAAATAAATATATATTTTTAATAATTTACACTAGCTAGTCCTACTTGTAATACATAACATTTATGGAAAATTTCAATTCAAATTAAAGCTCAACTAGTACCCGTTGTACAATCTTCATAAAGTGTTGATATTACCAATTTTAGAAAGACTTGATATGATATATTTCAACATTTGCATGCGCTAGCTATAAATTCAATGGCGATCCTTTAGAAGATATATAGTACCAGTCCAAGTTAATTAGAGTTGGGAGATTTTCTGGGTAACTATTTTGATGTTCCTAAAATTAATCACTTTCTTATATAAAAGATTTTTTTTTTGTTCATGAGCAATCAATAGTGTATTTTATTTTAAAGTAATTTAAAAGGTTAAATTAATAAGTCACTTTTCTGGAGTGCAATACCACTAAAAAGCATCCGTAGCACCTTTAAATTATTGGATCTCATCATTGGAAGCTAATACTTATCTTCAATCTTTCTTTTTTTTCTATTCCATGTTTCCATTATGTGACTTGCTTCCATTCATATAAGGTGGCCTATAACAAATGGAAATATCTGGACCGTTAATTCACACCTGGTGAATGTAATTGGAGGTACAAATTATTGCTAAATATTCAAAATAAGACACAGAAATATAGGATACACAATTCAAAGACATTTCGCGCCTCTCATTTTCAACTTATCAAAAATCAAAACCCGCCTCTGAACTCCTCCGTCTCTCTCTCTCTCTGTCTCCGGTGCCTCTCAACTTAGCGATCTCTGTCTCTCTTTGTCTCGATCATGTCAAAAAAAGGCGAAGAAGACGAAAACTGACAAGGATGTGCCATCGAACTCTTCCAAGTTCATCAAATGAGATGAAGGATGATGCCCCGGCTTATGCCCTTAAATTATACTTAAGGTACATACTGTTTATTTCCTCAAATCTCTTATGTACATTTGAGCATCTTTTGTATTTTTAATTTACATTAAATTGCAGTATTACAGTTCATGGTTTCAATTTATTTATTTATTTATTTTCATTTGAACAAGGCTTTTTGAGATTATTCCATCGGTGGTGAAGAGGTACACTTTGAGATATGCTAGCTAGGTTTTCCTTGTCTTTCAATTTAAATAATACATGTATCGAAGATGCACAAGCAAGCAATTAATGATATAAATATTTGTTCAGATTTTGAAGTTTGCAATGGTGGAGACGATAAAAGAGGGAGTGCCATACATGTGGCTGAATTTATTTTGCTATTGCACCAAATTTCTTCAACTATGGTACTTCTTTTTGTGTTTCATGAATTTTATTTTGTGTTCTTAATTGGTTTTGAGCTCCAATAAATCAATGGTAAATAAAAAAAAAAATTTATGCTGGCCAGCAAATATATATGGAAGCTGGCCAAATAAAAAAATATTTTTTTTAGATCCAATATAACATCAGGATCGGTTGTTTGAAACAACTGATCCTGATAGTATAACATCAGGATCGGTTGTTTGAAACAACCGATCCTGATAGTACAACATCAGGATCGGTTGTTTGAAACAACCGATCCTGATAGTAACTATCAGGATCGGTTGTTCTAATTAAACAATCGATCCTGATAGTAACTATTAGGATCGGTTATTTAACCGATCCAGATTATTGTATTATCCGTATCGCCTTCATCAGGATCGGTGTATTCCGATACTAATATGCATATATAACCGATCCTGATTCCATATTTTCCACTAGTGACCCTAGGCGAAAAATAAAAATGACCACAATCAGGATTGGTTGTTTATATTTAACCGATCCTAATAGTTTGAATCAGGATCGGTTGTTTCCATTTAACCGATGCTAAAAGTTTTTTATATATTATTTTTGCTGGTCAACAATCAGGATCGGTTATTTATATTTAACCGATCCTAATAGTTGGCATCAGGATCGGTTGTTACAAATAACCGATGCTAAAAGTTTTTTTTTTTTTGTGCTGGTCAACAATCAGGATCCGTTGTTTACATTTAACCGATCCTAATAGTTGGGATCAGGATCAGTTGTTTTCAAAAAACCGATCCTGATTGGGCCAACACTTTTAAGATCAGTTGTTTATATTTAACCGATCCTGATTGTCCCTTTTCAAGATCAGTTGTTTATAAAGTCCGATCCAGATATAGCTCAGTATCGAATTATTGAAAAGTCCGATCCTGATGTGCGTTTTTCCACTAGTGCTCAGTGGTGCTTTTGAATGTTGGAGCTGTCATTACTGAAGCTTCCAGTGGTGGTTTTGAAAAATTTAACTACTGCCAGAACCTGTCCATTTTTTTTACTCATCTTGGGTGGTATCAAAATCACGTACTACTTTTTATTTTTTTGATAAAAGGCAACGAAGTGCCCGTTTCATATATGAAACAAGAGTTTAGGGTTACATATTATGAGTCACTGCCACTAAACACAAAAGGCAAATATCCGCCATAACAAAACAAAAAAACATAAACCGTTCTTTTTAACATCCACCAAAATATCGTAATGGAAAAAGACCCTAACACTAAGCCTCGCAAACTGGGGCTTTGGAAATTAGATCCTATAAAAGCCAAGAGTTGTATGTAAGCATCAGATTGAATTGGCTAGAGGTCCAGTCACCCTTTCCATCTGTTCCAGTGGTTGCGCAGGAGCAACAGTCCCCTGGTATGGTACCAGTTGATGATCATTCGGGTCCCAGACCTGTAAAGGAATCACATCTAGGTCAGCCGGCAAGTATTCAGCTGCAGCCACCTTAATCCGTTTATCCATACGCCCTGTCCAGTATTCAAACACAGAAAGAATGAGTAGGATAAGAGATTTAGTAGTTTTAACTAATGATCCTTGAAAAATGATCTCATTTCTATGCTTCCACAAGGTCCAACAGAATGCACTGTAAATTACCAAAAAGGTTTGTTGGTGTATTTTGTCTAAAGAGCAGGAAAAGTCAAAGATATTGGAACATGTACACCATTGCAGAAATTTTTGTTGACTTTGCCCTAGCCAGAACCATATATGCTGAGCCACTTTACATTTAAGAAATAAATGGTTAGTAGTTTCAGTTTTGGAGCAGAACTGGCACTGTAAGCTTCCAGTCCATCCCCTCCTCTGCAAATTCTTTTTAGTAAGAATTCTATTAGTAGATAAAATCACGTACTATTGAATGATCTAGAATTTTTATACCATGTGAATCTACCTATATCTATAAAAAAAAACAGTTAAAAACAGTTAAAAATAGTAAAATTTGTTTTACAAACACATTTTTATATGTAGATCATGTTGAATGATTCCGAGTGATTTTTTGAACTTTGAAAACGGAATATTAATTCATAATACGGACTAATCCGCGCTATGGCACATAGATATAGCCTCACTCTTAATTAAAATTAAAGTCTTCATCATGGGTTGCATCTTCTGTTTAATTATATAGTGCATTAAGACCGCCGGGTATCATGCATTAAGACCTCGAAATCAGTATTTAATTTCATACAGCTTATGAGAAAGTAACATGCATACCTTGAAAATTGTATATATGCTTTTGTTGGTTGACTGCCGGACATTACTTGATTATATACAGTTAATGGAAATTTATCTATACGGTGTATTGGTGTGTCGACAATCAATTCATGAGATGTTTTTGGTACCACCAATCATGCCTTAATTTCGTTATTAGAATCTTTCTTGTTAAAATTGGATAATACCACGGGATATAAGTTGGTCAGATGCACATACAATAACAAAAGATGCTTTCGAGAAATCAACAATACTACATAACTGTTGTCTATTATCGGGTAAAAACGAGATATGCTAACAAATTTTTTACTGCTAAAAAGACCAACACGATAGAAGAAACAAAAATATATACTTTTAACGGTTCCAAATCGATAGTAGATTGACTTTTCCTATCGGTAACAAAAAACATTACTGATAGGAGAATTAATTTTTCTCCATCGGTAATACATTATGTACTGAAAGAAGGAATGTGATACTCCTATCGGTATTGTATCATGTACCAATACAAGATTAGTCTTTTTTTTATATTTCATTTATAAAAATAGCCAGCCGCTCAATTTGCTAGCCATATTAATCATAAACAGACAAAGATACATAAAACAAAATTGAGCATCAACATTCAACAATTAAATTTTACTATTTAACTATTTTACTATTTTACTATCATAAAACATACACATGCATCTTCATAAACAGATGTAGAAGATATGTAAATATTCATGAACAAAATAAGAAGACATACACATCTTCGCAAATTGAGGGTCTGGCTAATTTTATAAATGAAATTCACAATAAATATTATATCATTTGCATGGATACATGATACAGTACTGATAGGAGGATCACATTTCTTCTATCAGAACATAATGCACTACCGATAAAGGTTAATATGTTTCTCCAATCGGTAATGTGTTTTGTACTGATAGAATTTAGTTAATTAACTACTATGGGTGTGGAATTGCTAGATTAATTTAGTTGGTCTCTATCAATGATATGCAATTTGTTATTACTTTCAGTTTTAATCCGATAAAAGACGGCAGTTTAATTTGTAATAGTGCAAGTGTCCGTAGTAGTGCAGTTTACATAAATCCAGACACCACCTTACGGTATATGGATTTATGTAAACAATAGATCAACAACGAAGGGACTAGTACTTGAGCGTTGAAATCTTCAATTATTTTTGAATTATATGTAACGTTTTTTTTTTATTATTGTTTCTATTGTTTCGGCGCCTTTGTTTTTTATTCTTGAAATTTTTGTGTACTTCAAGAGACGAATAACTTTTGTATTTTGATGTCTATATGAATGAAACCTAAAGGTTTAACCTCCATAAACAAATTAAAGTCTTCATCAACTTTTGTTATTGAGCCCATCAGGAAATGTCAGTTAATCATTTTCTTTTCTGAATTAAGATAGGTATCATCTTCTGTTAAGTGCCTTGAAACCGCCGGCTATCATGCATTAACCTCGAACTCAGTATTTTATTTACAAACAGCTAATGAGAAAGTAACATGCATCACATGGAATTTGTACTACATGCATGGTACGTTGTATTGAAAATATAAAGTAACATAGAAAGTAACATGCATCACATGCTAGCTGCCGGGATTATTATTTGATTAAATACAGTTTATGAGAAAGTAACATGCACCACCTGGATTTGGTGTATGTGGTGTTTTCATGGTGTGTGGACAATCGATTATTGAGATCTTTCGGGTGCCACACCTATATATCATGCCTTATTGAAATCTTTCTTGTCAATATTGCATGCATTATATTTATACATACCATGTGTTGCGTTGAAAATTGATATTTGAGCTTGAAGTTCGAGTAATGGGTGCCAAGTGGAAAAGGTTGTTCGGTTCATTTGTAAAAATGACAAGCTTTTGAAAAAAAAGAGAGAAATAAAATTTAGAACAAAGTTAATAATTATACATATTCATATTATGGGATCATGTTGAACGGTTTGGATCGACCGTTATGATTTTGAAAACAAAAATATTGATCCGTATTACGGACCAACCCGTGTTTATGGTACTATGCATATCACGGGTTGGTCCGTAATTGGAGTAGTTAGCCCGCCTTATCAAGATTTTTTAGTTCCGCCTCTGATGTATAAGTACTTGATATTTCTTTGGGCATGGTTAAAAGGTTTAAAATAAATATATTTTTTTAATAATTTACACTAGCTAGTCCTACTTGTAATACATAACATTTATGGAAAATTTCAATTCAAATTAAAGCTCAACTAGTACCCGTTGTACAATCTTCATAAAGTGTTGATATTACCAATTTTAGAAAGACTTGATATGATATATTTCAACATTTGCATGCGCTAGCTATAAATTCAATGGCGATCCTTTAGAAGATATATAGTACCAGTCAAAGTTAATTAGAGTTGGGAGATTTTCTGGGAAACTATTTTGATGTTCCTAAAATTAATCACTTTCTTATATAAAAGATTTTTTTTTTTGTTCATCAGCAATCAATAGTGTATTTTATTTTAAAGTAATTTAAAAGGTTAAATTAATAAGTCACTTTTATGGAGTGCAATACCACTAAAAAAGCATCCGTAGCACCTTTAAATTATTGGATCTCACCATTGGAAGCTAATACGTACTTATCTTCAATCTTTCTTTTTTTTCTATTCCATGTTTCCATTATGTGACTTGCTTCCATTCATATAAGGCGGCCTATAACGAATGGAAATATCTGGACCGGCCGTTAATTCACACCTGGTGAATGTAATTGGAGGTACAAATTATAGCTAAATATTCAAAAATAAGACACAGAAATATAGGATACACAATTCAAAGACACATATCTCTAATTTTATACAATTTTTTAAGTAGAGAACCTTTTTTTTTTCAATGATGTATTTATGTTAAAGATCCGTCTTAATATTAACAAAGGAATTATACATTTCACATGGTCTCTTACTATTCAATCTCAACTTTTAAACAACGTCAGCTAGCTTTTCATTTAAAATTCTAAATTAATTCTAGCATATATGCAAAATTATCATTTCATCTATTCCAAAATTGCTAATCATGTTTGGTATCTAGGTTGGTGTATTAAATAAATAATTTATTGTAATAATATTTTTTTAATACCAACACAAATACGGACTCATATTTTCTAATTTACTGTTGTATAATTCCATGTGGCATGTGGCTATTGTGTTTGTATCAGAATGATGATTTGTTACTCTACTGCTTCCATCATTTGCCAATTTTGTACTACTCTATTTGGTGTTTTGTATTATGAGCATGATATCTTGTGGAAAATTAGCTTGGCCCACCTTGCATTATCTTTGGAACTTTTTTTATGTTTTTCTTTTTTAAAAGAAATGATATATATTCTCAACTTTAATTATTCCTTCATAAACTCAACTTTAGACAACATCAGCTTTTGATAAGCATAAATTATATACACATTTGATCTAGTTTTTATCATGGAATAACTCTAATTATCATGTATTTTGAATATAAAATGAATTAATTGCACCTAGAATCAAGTTACTGCGTTTGCTCGGCTTTAATTTGCAGAAAATGAAGAAAAATGAAGAAAAACGAAGAAAAATTCCCAGTGCGGACGCACGGATTGCGATACGGCCGCACTGAGTACTTAGAAGGATTTCTGAACACGCGCCAATTTGAAAAAGGTATAATTAGTTTTTCATCAAAATCCGTGCGGACGCACGGATATCGATGCGGACGCACTCTGGTCGCACAGGAAAAGTCCGAGCCTAGTGCGGACGCAGTGAGAACCAGTGCGGACGCACTGTAGCAGCACGCAAAATTAGCGCCCGAACTTGAAACGGTCACAGTTGGAGCCTAGTGCGGACGCATCCAGTACTTAGACGAATTCAGCACATTTCAGAGCAAGTCAGAAAAGTCCGAGCCCAGTGCGGACGCACTAAGATTCAGTGCGGATGCACTCTGGCCGCACTCAAAACGCATTGAAATTTCAGCTTCCGACATACAGTTCGTATTTTGGCCATAACTTGGTCATACGAACTCCGATTTGGGTGAATCAAAGTTTGACGGAACCAGGACAACAAGATCTATAACTTTCATGAAGGAACAATATCCAAATTCGGAATGTAAAATCCCGTGTGGACGCACTAAGGTCGCATTCAGCCTAAAAATCGAGTTTTCTATTTCCGGCGCATCTAAAAACGACCCAGGAGTGAAATATGGAAAGTAAGAACGTGGGAAAACTTGTGGAGCAAGTATCTAATGACTCCCCATGTCCATTTGCTCCAGAATTAACAAGTACTTCTCCTCTAAAAAGAGCACCCACTAACTCCACCTTCTAGCCTCTAAATTGGGTATGATCTCTTGCTATAAAAGGGCTAGAACTTTCCCTTCCAAATCATCCACTATCCATCCATCCAACAACACATCTCATACTCTCTACACACAATTCTGAGCAATATTTTCTGAAGAAGGTGAAGCTTTCAAGCAAGGAGAAGAAGGATTTTCTGAGCAAGATTCGGCAAGATTGAGGTTCTAGATTCAAAGGGTGTAATTATTATTTATTTCATTTCCTTTTATTCTTTGCCAAACTTTGCCATGTTTCCCTCCAAGAGGGAGTAGTTCTCTCTCTAGGGGTTTAGGTCAATATGCATGAACTTGTTTAATTCTATTTTATTCGATTATTTGCTTTTATTATGATTGTTTTATCGGATTTGATTGTTAATTTCTGGGATTTTAATAATTTGTGTTAGAAACATAATTAGTACTTGAATTGTAGCATCTCGTTTTGGTTTCAAAAGAACCAAAATTGACTAGGATCAATAGGATAGTACCAAATTATGAATGCAAATATCTTAGGTTTTAGATTAAGATATATTCTAACCAATTTAATCTAAGCCGGAACTACAGAAATTAAGGTTAGGGATTTGGTGAAGAACCTAAACGAGAAGTCAAACCCTAATTAGGACATCTCAAATCGAGTCGGATATTGGTATCATATACTTAATTGAGAAGTACCAATATTTGAGGAGAGGAGAGACTAACAAGAGCTTATAGTCTAGGTAGCTAGGGTGAAGAACCTAAAAAGTGAAATCCGAATTACTTAGACACGTTATTAATTCATGAAGGTGACCCTTAATAACACATTAGGTTAGAAACCTCATCAAATCATACATGAATTTAAGCAAATACCGAATAGATAGAATTAGCAAGGGATTGTAGACCAAAGACCTCTAGATTCTCTAAACCTTGAAAACAAACCGACTTTTCTTTCTTTTACTTTTACTTTTAATTGTTTAAAAACTCCTTTATTCGGGTATTGAACCCAACCTTAGGATTTTTACTACAAACCCCCCAATTTACTTTATTGCACTTTTCTTTCTTTTCTGAAATTTATTATCTAAAGTTGAAAATTTAGTATTTATCTTACTCCTTGTGGTTCGATACCCGATAATATACTACACGGTAGGATTGTATACTTGCGATCTAAACCGAAAGTGTATTTGAGGATAAAGCTTTTTACATATACCCTTTGCACGTATCAGCTTTTAACATTTATGCAAACTTCTCATCTCATCTCTCATCAGGTTTGATATCTAGCTATTTTATTTTGTAATTGTAGAGAATTTGGGTTCAATTTCCACCCATCACATTGTGCATTTTAAGTTTTTAGCCCGTTCTATCAAGATTTTTTACTTCCGCCTCTGATTGTGTAAGTTATATAAGTACTTGATATTTCTCCGGGCATGGTTTAAAGTTTTAAAATCAATAATTTTTTTTAATAATTTACACTTGCTAGTCCTACTTATGATACATAACATTTATGGAAAATTTCAATTCAAATTAAAGCTCAACTAATACCTGTTATACAATCTTCATAAAGAGTTGATATTACCAATTTTAGAAAGACTGATATGATATATTTCAACACTTGCATGCACTAGCTGTAAATTTGATGGCGATCCTATAGAAGATAGTACCAGTCAAAGTTAATTAGAGTTGGGAGATTTTCTGGGAAACTATTTTGATGTTCCTAAAATTAATCACTTTCTTATATAAAAGATTTTTTTTTTAGCATCAGCAATCAATAGTGTATTTTAGTTTAAAATAATTTAAAAGGTTAAATTAATAAGTACCTTTTCTGGAGTGCAATTGGACCACCAAAAAAGCATCCGTAGCACCTTTAAATTATTGGATCTCACCATTGGAAGCTAATACTTATTTTCAGTCTTTTTTTTTTTTCTATTCCTTGTTTCCATTATGTCACATGCTTCCTTTCAAATAAGGCGGCCTATAACGAATGGAAAGATCTGGACCGTTAATTCACACCTGGTGAATGTAACTGAATTATAGAGTAGAGAACTGTTCGAGAATTAAGCATTTTATTATTTTATTTTTTTGTTAAATGTTACTTAATGGAGCTAGACGTTCAAAGTAGAAACTGGTAGTTACCTTCCTTTTCAATTTTTTCTTACTTTAATTGTAATTTTGTTGAATGTATTTGAATGGTAGAACTAACTATACAGCATCTGGAATATGGTATTGATTATACTGCGCTTTTGATTATAAAAATTTGCTTGATCATCTTATGTGAATTCCACATTATACAATTGAATGTCCTTGATCATGTTATGTGGATTCTACATTATACAATTGAATGTCCTTGATCGGTTTTAGTTATTTTGTTTGCATATTCTTTGTTTTCACCTACGTACGTACAAAAAAAAATTGAAAGTAGTTGCGTTATTTTGTTTGCCAATTTTTACCGAATAATTTTGAATTGCTATGTTTCTTGCTTCGTATTATGAGCCTGATATATTTAATATCTTGTGGAAAATTAGTTGGGCCCACCCTCCATTATTTTTGGTATCTTTCTCAACTTTAATTAGTGTTTAGTTAGTGTTTTTTCAGTGTTGTAAATAACGGTATGCGGTTGTTGGACGGACGGGGTACCGCCAAGCGATTAATCAGTATGCGGCCGATTAATCGGAATTATGCGGACAATTTTACGTTTTTATCATATTTATGTATATATATCATAATTTATTAAAAATAATTTATTTAACTCATTAAACTTATCAAATAAACTTAATTTAACTTAGTTTTATTATTATAACATGACACTATACTTATTTTTTATTCTTAACACATAAGCATCTTACATGTGTATGTAATACATTTATTTAATGAAGATTAAGCCTTTTCAAATACTAATAACATATTATTTGAAAGAAATGAAACATTCCAACATAAAATCACTAAATTTAGTATATGATAACAACTTAATTTCATAATGAACACGTCGTACTAATTATTGAAAAAATTACATCAGTAAGTAAGAAAATATATGGTATATAAATAATAGAAGAATTAATCAATTTTAAAGTAAGTAAGAAGAAAAAATATATATAAAAAGTATTGGATGTATATCCAAGCACAAATAAAACTATAGCACATGATTTATAAATCTTATTATCACACGCTATCACAAAAAAAAAAAAATTAAAAATAAACGGACGATTAAACGGGAATAAACGGGAAATAAACCGACGATTAAACGGTAAAACGGCCGATTAATCGGAAAAAATGGCCGATTAATCGTTTTCATCCGCAAATATGCATCCGTTAAGTGTATTCGTATGGTTTGACCGCCGTTAACGATTAAACGGTCGTTAAGACCGTTTTTTACAACACTGGTTTTTTCTTACTCTGTAAACAACCGTTATTAGTTAAAGGAGATGAAAAGGCAATAAAGTTGAGTTCACACAACATTATTGGCGATCAGATTCTCTGTGGCATGCACAAACTAAACATCATAGGTAGCAATTAATTAATAAGCCTATCCACCTTCAGAAAAAGTGAAGTACAGCGTCAGCGACCCATTACACGGTATCTTAATGTTTTCATCAAAAAACAAATGGAAACTAAAACTCAGTGTGAGTCACGGATACACAAATTGTGCTTTCCTAGAAGCATAGTGTATACTAAAAAAATAAAAGATGCACAGTTGATATTAAAAATAAAAAGTTGGGTATTTTGTCCCAATTCCCTTGTAGTCAACTCCTCCGGAATCAATTCAAATCTCTGATTCAGGCGCACATGGTAGAAATTAAAATTTTACAGGCTCCGGGGCCGGGCTGAGCTGCTGTCTTTCCTTCTTTTTTTTTGTTTTGTTTTTTAACTTTAGACCAGATCAGCTTTTAGCATATATGCAAAATTGTCATCTCATCTATCCCAGGCTTGCTCATGAAACAAGATTTGTTTTCTAGCCAACTTCTCATCTCATCTATTCCAGCTTTTAGCATAGATAGCAATCTTATTTAAAGGTTGAGCTTGTACAACATCAAAGCATTTTACCCCAGAATACATGTTCCAACTTCAAAGCATTTGAAGAAACAAACTCACAGAGGTATGACTCCTATTTATTACTCACAAAATTTATCTGTCATTTAATTAATTTGACCTACCTATTAATTGCCATACCTAATTGTATATTTAATTGTGGTCTATTATTTACATAGCTTGTACTTAGACCATGATTGTGGTGTTTTTTTTTTTTTTTTTGAGTAAAACGATCTGATGTAAATTAGGTGATAAATAATTAAAATTGGGAAGAATATTGATAAACGTACATAGTATTCATTAATTGCATAATTTTAATCGTAAAAAAAGTGTTTATTTTCGGATAAAATTGATCAGTTTGGTCCTCAAATCACACCGTGCGTTAACCGAAGTATTATATTGTTGGATAAACTAAAATTAATATAGAACAAGAAGTGAGTGATCCTGTGAATCTGTTTGTAAAATAGCATAAGACCCACTAATTAATAGCTCATTCGCTCTCTCTAGCTGTTTGTTAGTATGATGTTGAGGTATTACCATATTGTTGGAGAGCCTTACAAGTTAACCAGTATGTACTGTTCCATATCTTACCGAATGGTACCTTGTTTTGTTTTTTTGTTTTTTTCCCTTGTTTATCAATACACAGTTCTCACTCGAATTTATTGGTACAATTTTTCACCCTGTTAGCACAGAGAAGAACACACAAAGCAACTTGAAAGATGGCCGAAGGGATAGTTAGTTTTGTTTTGGAGAAGTTGTCGGATGCCCTTGTTAAGGAGTTTCTACTAATACATGGCGTCGGCAAGCAAGTGAAAAACTTGAGTCGTGAGCTCAGTCGGATTAAATCTTTCCTCAAGGATGCCGACAAGATGCAGAATGTAAATGAGAGCCAAAAAAATTGGGTGAATGAGGTAAGAGATATTGCTTACGACATAGAAGACGTTATAGACAATGCCCTTTTATTGAAGGCTCCCGAAAACCCTTCAAAAGAGCTCCCGAGAGGATTTTCTCGAATTGTTGGTTCTGCTAAAAGGATGTGGAGCAAGCCCAAAAGGCTCCCATCTTTGCACAACCTTGCCGATGAGATGAATGAGATCCTGGCACGAATTCAGGAGATCATAGAAAGTAGAGAGAAATATAAAATAACATTGTCGGGTGAAGGTAGTGGAGAGCGGCCGAAGCTACCGGTCAGGCCCCTTATACTACCTGACATTGATGATCCTTATGTTGTCGGCTTCGATCCTCACAGGGACAACATTGTAAAACAATTACTTTACACAAGCACTAAAAGGCGTGCTATCATCTCAATTGTGGGACCTGGTGGGCTCGGAAAAACCACTCTTGCTCGAAAAGTCTACAATAGGTAAATATGATTATATGAAGCAACTGTGTCAATAATTGATTAATAATATGATATTTCAATCTTTCAAAAACTGATGACCATCTACTTCTTTTTCTACAGCAATGAGGTCAAGAGACAGTTTGTTGTTCGCATATGGGTAGCTATCTCTCAAGAGTTCAATCTAATGGATATTTTGAGAAAGATAATAGAGCAAGTTAAGCCTCTCCTTCCAAACGACCTAGAACGGGGAGAACAACATTTACTATCAAAGGTTTACGAAACCCTTAATGGTAAGAAGTACCTCCTTGTCTTAGATGATATATGGACAAGAGATCTATGGACTCAAATTGGTGGAGGGCTACCTGATGAGATTGGAAGTAGAGTAATCGTAACTACTAGATTCGAAAACATTGTCGATGATGCTGAACCATATGAACTTCCCTATTTAACTGAGGATGCGAGCCTAGAGCTTTTGTGGAAAAAGGCTCTGCCTAATCGAGATTTGAGTAAAGGGTATCCCGATGATCTGTATGAGGTTGGAGAACAATTTGCTAAAAAATGTGGTGGATTACCTCTTGCAGTGGTGGTTTTAGGAGGTTTATTATCAAAAAGACCAGCCAATTATGCTGCTTGGAGTAACATGTTTCGAACTATGAACTGGGGAATTGATGGGAGAGAATGTACTGAGATTATAGCCACTAGCTACAATGACTTGCCATTTGTTATGAAGTCGTGTTTCCTGTACTTGGCGGTTTTCCCTGAAGACCATGAAATTGATGCTGAAAGATTATTTCGGTTGTGGGTTGCTGAGGGGCTCATACCGGCAGAAGCATCCAGAACATTGGAGGGTACTGCTAAAATCTTCTTAGAGGATCTAGTGCAAAGGTATATATACTTCTATAGTTCAACATTCTATTACAGATTCATCTAAATCCGGTTGATTTTTATTAATTTATAGTCTTTTTGAGATAAGATATGTTACATTTAAAATTTAATTGGTTCTCTTAACAGTGAATTCATATTATTGACTAATATTTATCTTTTTTTTAAGGTTAGTGGCTTTAAGTGCCAATTAACAATTTCATTGATAAAAAAAAGAACTTACAACGAGTCGTGTATTTAAGAATATAGTGATACATCTTACTTTTAACTTTGAAAAATACAAGGAGTAAAAAAATTTCTCTGTTGCATCTAACAGGGAACATAATGTTGTGTTGTGTATTTAAGAGTATAGTTATACATCTTACTTTTTACTTTGAAAAATACAGGGAGTAAAATAATAATGGTGTAGGTTACATCAATATTTGTTTCAATACAGAATTGCATTTTTTTGTTTGTCATCCTTGAAGGCCTAACTAAGTTTCATGTGTCGGATCGCTGAAAAAAAAGGTATTAGTTGCGAGGCCTCGTTGCACCCTTAAGTAATCCTTTTGTGCTAATTAAAAAGAATCTCTATAATAACTATGAGTTGTGAAAAAAGAATAAGACATATAAATTAGTCTCGACAACATGCTTACTGACAATGATATCGATTTTCTTTGTTTGGATTGCTCAGTTTGTTATGTACTTAATATAATTGGTTTGCTCATTTGTAGGGTTGTCAATGATAGCCTTTTATTGTTTACCTGATCCGTACGTATTCGATAAGGCGGGTATGATTAAGATTTTTTTTCATTAATTTATCGGATATGGGTATGGGTAAGAAATATTTTTCATTAGCTTATTGAGTAAAAGTATGAGTAAAAGCTATATCGTACCTGTTATTGTATTGGGTAATTAATAAATAGAAAAAATTATATGATAATTTTTTTATTTATACATATAACTATATAATTTTATTATTATAATTATATTTGTTTATATTGCATTTCATATAATTTTTTTATTGTGTAATTTATCCAACATTTTATATAATTTTTAATTAGTAATTTATGACAAAATTGATTTATAAAATATTTTATCATTTCATTTAATTAATAATATATATCTTTTAAAATAATAAGATAAAAAATTATAAATGGAATAAAAAAAATTTTTTTTTATATTTTTTGGTATTGGGCATATGATGTATTTTATATATTTATTTATTAGTTATATTTTGGTATTAAATTATATATGCTATCAATTTATTTGTTTTTTTTTTTTTGTTAACCAATATAATTTATTTCGTTAAATTATATATGCTAACAAATTTGAAGTGGGTATGGGTATGAAAATTTGTCAATTCGACCAGTATCGTACCCATTGACACCCCTACTCATTCTCAGTACTCATTTTGTTAGTCAGTACCTAGGTTTACATATTATCTTCTGTTTTATAAAACTTGAATCTTAGATTCAACAAGCTAACTATTGTCTTGTTTATGGTGTATTACTTTTATTTACCACTACTACAACAGTAACAATTACTGAAGGCTTTTCATTTGTCAACATTTGTTTTCACTTTACGATATATGCACATTTAGTGTTTTGTGGAAGATATATAGTTATATAGTTATACATACATGCACCTCCTATAATCCAAAGAACTCCGTTTAATCTTCTAATTTCATTTCAATATATAGAAGCTTGGTGCAAGTATCAAGGAGATCTCATGCTAGTTCTATCACACATTGTCGTATACATGATCTCCTTCGTGAAGTTGCCGTCCAAAAGGCCAAAGAGGAGAACTTTCTCACAATTTGCTCAAACCCTCCTGACAATTGGACGAGCGTCGCCAAGGCACGCCGTGTGGCAGTCCATTACTCGGGTTGCGATGAATTGATGATGCATGCAAATCCAAATCTCCGTTCTTTGTTGTGCTTTGAGAGGCCATTGCCAAATTGCTCTCAGCAAAGGCTGCTTAAGGTGTTGTGTGACATGCAAGGGTCTTATTCTTCTAAGCCAATTAACTTTGAGTGTTTTCATGGACTAACTCATTTAAGGTATTGCGAGCTTGCTGGGAGAGGTTTAATTAACACAAGATCTTTTGAGTCATTCATCAGCGGCCTGAAATTTGTGGAGACCCTTGATTTCCAGAAACTTGATGGTGTTGGCAGGTCGCCTGAAGATCCCAACATTCCTGAATATATCTGGACTGTGAAAACACTTCGGCATGTGAAGCTACCGTCACATACTTTAGGGCCCTCATCATCTGCCGACCTAAGATCTCTACAAACACTCAGGGGTGTGAAGAGCCGAGAGTCATGGAATGAACAATTACCTAAACTACCAAATGTGCGTGATTTAGATATCAAAGTGGAGAGCTCGTTTTCATGGGATTTATTTGCCAAGTTGCTTGGCACACTGAAGCATCTAACCTCTCTTTCATTAACCGGTCATGAAGTGCCACAAGAAATAGTCAACATGCAAAGATTTCCATTTTATCAACATTTACAATCTCTGACTCTAGAAAATGATGAGAGGGGCAAATTCGTTAAAAACAAGTTGTCGCTTCAGGTTGGCATGTTTCCCATCCACATCACAGTTCTTGAACTCTTTGATCTCCAGTTCAATGATGATCCACTGCCAGTGCTAGAGAAGCTACACAACCTCAGGCTGCTCTCGTTGGTAGGAGAAAAAGGGAATCAAAAGATGAGCTGTTCTGCTGGAGGCTTCAAACAGCTACATGAGTTGTATTTTATAGGCCTAGACAATCTAGAAGAATGGGAGATAAAGGCGGGTGCCATGCCCATGCTTAAGACGGTGGACCTACATGGATGTGACAAGCTGGGGGTGCCTGTCGGGCTTCAGTACCTGTCCAACCTCAAACAACTCATGGTAGATAATTGCAGTGAATTAAAAAAACACGCAGATGAGATCCGTGACATCTGCAAACATGTTCCCTCCATATCATTTACTTAATAACTTAATTTACTTTGGAGGTTCATGTCTTGTAATTTTGTGTTAGTGTTTCCTTTCCGTACTGCTATCATTTTATTTTCCTTTTAATTTATTTGTTGTTTACTTTTATTGTGAACTTGTTGAATATATTTCCAAAACACAAGATTTATGTATCCATCAATGATAAGTGTGTTGATTTGCTTCTAACTGCCGTTATTTTTTACATTAATAAATATAAAATTTTAAGTTATACTTGTAGAAAGAAATATTATATTAGAGGAAATCCGGAATTTAGGAAGAAAAATAAAATTCAGTACCTGTCCAACCTCAAAGAACTCACTGTAATTAATTGCAGTGAATTACAAAAACACGCAAATGAGATTCGCGATATTTGCAAACATGTTCCCTATTATAGTCTGAAAAATTTAATAAAATTTTGAAACTAGCAATTAAAATTTTGCAGCTAATTAATTTTTTTTTTGTTAAGTAAATAAAGAAATTAAAAGATAGATAATCAAAAGGATAAATTAAATTATATAAGTTTGATTATTAAACCAATTTAAAACTCACAAACTTATAACATTAATTTTTACAAAGGATATTCTCATACTTAAAAATAACAATTTACAAAGAAAGTAATGGGAATAAGTAAATTATAAAAATATAAATGTTAATAAAATGTTGTTAAAAAAATTTAGTAAAGTTATAAATTAAACCATGAGGAAGAAATCATATTAACTATTAAACGCGAGTCTTGTTAATATGTTTCATTGTTATTATTTGATTAAAGGTAAATGATCCATTAGATATTACCAAATTAAATTTCCTTGTAAATTTTGGAGTGATCTCAACTGTTCAGATTGTTCTGCACGAATCTTGAAGCCTCCCCTCTCTAATACTAAACCCCCTTCTCTCTCGCTGACCCAAGAACCCCACCCCTCTTCCTCTCTGTCCCACTGCCCCCACTACACCCGACCTCTCTCTCTCGCTCTTTCCTGGAGAGGAAACGGAGGCGATTAGGATTTCGATTTCTCTCACTCTCGTTTTGTTTGGCTGATTTTACTCTCTCATGTGTTGAGAATTTTATCTCTCTCTCTCTCTCTCTCTCTCTCTCTCTCTCTCTCTCTCTCTTGTGATTTCGGTTTTTCCCCAATTCAAACCCGTTAAGGTTTTCTTTGTGATTCCGGTTGCGAAGTCGTGCGCTTCTTGATTTGGTGGTGCTCGGGAATAAGAGGGAGGTCAGACACGAGGTCGTGGAGCGTCACGACCTTGGTACCGGCCAAATAAAGAGGATACGATCGAATTCGGTACTTACCCCTTTTTATTAAGTTGATTTGCGATTCGATTGGATTTGTGAAATATCGTAAGAAAGGGGTAGAAATTGAATTGCTTGTGTCGAGTGCGGGATTGTTGATTTTTCTCGACTCGATCAAATTGTTGACTTGGGAAATTTATGCGATAATTGACTCGGTTAATGGGGGGTGTAGCTATCGGCCACGTGTGCCTTTGTTTGTGCTCTGTTTTGTTCTGTGTGCTTGAATGTACCTTGTACCGGCCTTGTGTTGGTTGGTTTATTCCTTGTTTTCTGGTGTTGCTTTACCCCTGTTGATCGGCTTTGATTACTGTGATGGTGCTGTTTTGTGCCGAGTTGGTGCTTGGTTTGATTCTGGTACATCAGTACCTTTGTACCAGTACTGTTGCTTTCCCGGTGCATGTTGCTGGTACTGGCCCGATGCTACCTTGTTTCCTGGCCTTGTCTGTTCCTTGCTTTGTATGATGATGTGTGATGCTGGCACCACTGGTACCAGCCCAGTGATGTCACTGGTACTGAAAAATTGAATTGACAGGGGGCTTTCTATAAAATTCCTAATATTAAGGTTGATTTGGTAAACATTAGATCCTCAAAGAACTCACGGTAATGAAATGCTGGGAATTACAAAAACACGCAGATGAGATCCGTGATATCTGCAAACATGTTCCCGACATATCGATCGATCTGTAGCTATTAATTTAATTTACTTTGGAGGTTTCTTATTATTTGTGTTAGTGTTTCCGTTTCCGTACGTACTGCTATTATTTTATTTTCCTTTTAATTATTTGTTGTTTAGTTTTATTCTAAACTTGTTGAACGTTGAATATGCTTCCAAAACACAAGATTTATATCTCCATCAATGATAAATGTATGTGTTGATTTGCTTCTAACTGCTGAATTTTTTATTTTAATAAATATAAAATTTTAAATTATACTTCTAGAAAGAAATATTAGAGGAAATCCGGAATTTAATTAGGAACGCTCAATTTTAAATTCTGCCGGAGAAAAAAATTTAGTTGGAAAGAAGAAAAGAAAAATTAATGGCTGCTATATGGAAGTCTGGTCCATTTTTCAGTATTAGAATTTAAAATTTCAGCTATTCTCGAAATTTGTTTAATATTTTTTTAGAAGTTTGGATTTAAAATTTATATTCATTAAATTAAAAGGATAATTCTAACGTACGTCAAACTTTTATGTATATATATATATTTAAAAAAATATTATTCAAACCAAAAAATTAAAATTTTATATACGTTCTCAATTATTTAGACATGACGTCTGTAAAATTTGAGACAGTTTGGAATTGATTGGTCATCATCATAAATTCGTTAAAACTTCACTGCTAATTTTTTTAAGTTTAACGTCTTTTTAAATCGTTCCAAATTTGATACACTTCTATCTAAGTAATAGAGGACATGTTTTGGACAATTTTAATTTTTTAATTTAATTAATATTTTTGAAATATATATAATATCAAAGTTAAAACTATTAATTGATCAATATGTAAACTTGAGTACTACATCAATACACACTTGAATTTTTGCTTGAATGCACACTTTGCTTGACATGATATTGGAGGAGAGAAATTTCGCTCTTTGTAATATTCGTTTGATAGCTAAATGTAACATTTGTTTGTAAAAAAAACAATAACTGAGTTGGCATATGCACTGTAAATCTATATATTTTTATTTGGTAGCACCAGTGCATGACATGATTGGAGGAGAAGAACAAAGAGAGGGAGTGTAAAATTACATCATGCATGCATGTGCCCCGGAATTTTGGTTGATGTGTACCGGGTCCACAAGTGGTGCTCATCATGAGCCTTTGTCAAGAAATATGCCTTGCATACTATGATATGTCGACATGGAACGTGATATATTTGATATGCATATGTGCTTTCCTTTATTTTGAAATTGATTTAATAGATTTAATATGAAATTCCAAAATTCTAGTTAGTTTTTTTTTTTAACAATAATACTCCTGTTACATGGACACTTTATTGTACAAGTCACCTTACCAAAGAAATTAAAGTTGTTTTCTCTCCCTTATATTTTCTAAGAAGAGAATGAGTTATTTCTCTACAATTGACACCAATTTATGTGGATTACGGAGAGTACATTAAATATCTGCATGGATGAACAACAAATCTTACATGTGAAAATCTTATTATATTAGTGAGGCAATGGTACTATGTGATGTGTCGGAAATCGAAGCTAATAAAATTTAAAATTCAAATATTCCAATCGATCGAATTACAAGCTTATAATTCTACCAATAAAGCATAATATAGGTGTCGATTCAAAGAGAACAAAGATTTCTAAGTTTTGGGCAACTAAATCTTAACGGTTCACTTATCATGAAGGAAGAGATGGAACTGGGCTTTTGGGGCCTTAATTGGATGGTTTCATGCCTGGTCCGGTTGCAAAGAAACTGAAACCTGATAACCCATACGAGGTTCATGTAATCCAGTCGGATCCTGAGACGGGTTTTGATCAAGATAGAGGGGTATCAAGATTCGCTTTCTCAGATTCTTATTAGGAGGAGGAGATTTGATATGTGCCATCCAGTGTTACAAGTAATGATCTCTTCCTCTCTACCTCTCTGGGTTCATGGATCTAATATAACTATATTTCATTATTTACTGTGTCAAATAATTAATGTTGCATTGCAGATCAGATATATAGAACTGCATTTCCTTGTTGTCTTAGTTAGGAAGGTTAAGAAAACCTCTAGGAAGGCCAAGGAAACATATCTAAAGTTAGAAATATTTCGATATTCTTGTTATCTCTAGATGTTTCTACAACCTCCATTTACAATATATTTTATTGGTTGTTTTTAGAAAACTCTAAAATATAATTGATGGGCTTACTTGGGCTATCTTGTAATTAAGATGGAGACATTGTATTATGGGCTTTAACAATATAGAAGTCATTTTTTTTTATTTAAACGAGGAAACCACATATTAATTTAAAAATGACTTTATCTAAATCTTTTCTAATATTCATATGAACCATTTAAGAATTTAAAGGTCATATACAACACCTTTTAGAAATCATAAATTGACTATTTATTTCTTAATCGGTTCTTAGGACTTAATTAAAATTTTAATTGTCCAAAATTAATATTTTTGTAATTTTTAATCACTTTTATATCATATTAGAGATCCAGTAAAGTAGAATTTTTGCATTGTTCGGAAAAATATAAATATATTTGAGAAGTGAAATTATACTTTCTGAAAACTAGACTCTCATATCTTTAATTTAATATGAATAACAAAAAATTCTGTGTAATCAAATTTCCGAAATATTGATTTTAATTGCAGCAAAATCTGGGACTGCTCGATGTAAAATTTTAGGTGATACCAAGCTGCGTCTTAATTATGTCATCTTCAAAGTACGTAGAAGATGACAAGTTCAATGAAAGTCAGCACATTTATTGCGGTAGTAGGAATACATATATATATATATATATACACACACACACATACACACACACACACACACACACACATACACACACACACACACACACACACACACATATATATACACACACACACACACACATATATATATACACACACACACACATATATATACACACACACACACACACACACATATATATATATGCACACATATATATATATGCACACACACACACACACACACATATATATACACACACACACACACATATATATATACACACACACATAGATATACACACACACACACACACATATACACACACACACACACACACACACACACACACACACACACACACATATATATATATATATGAGTGTGTCTTCTATGGACATAAGGACCTATTTGTAAAATGAACATATTTTCATTTTCAAAGTTCAAACAGTCGATCCGACCGTTCAACATTATCTCCATATTAAAATGTACTTGGAGGTCAAATTTTACATTTTTTTGAATTTTTTTACTATTTATTAAGTATTTTACAAAAACTAGTCAAATTCAGACCATTGAATTTTGTAAAATACTTAATAAATAGTAAAATAATTCAAAAAAATGTAAAATTTGACCTCCAAGTACATTTTAATATGGAGATAATGTTGAACGGTCGGATCGACTGTTTGAACTTTGAAAATGAAAATATGTTCATTTTACAAATAGGTCCTTATGTCCATAGAAGAATTTGCCGATATATATACGATATAGAAGTCATTTTTTTTTTATTTAGACAAGGATGGCACATATTAATTTATTGTTATCGTAGAGCATTATGACACTGAAGACTGCTCAATTTATGAAATAACATGTCTGACAAATTCTTCATCTTGACATGGTCATATAGTAATTAACAATTAATTAATTAATTTGTTCACTCTAATGTTAATTACTTGGTTCCACACATGCAAGGCGAAACAGTACTAATCAATTAGACCATTATTTTTGTCCCTTTTTTCGGTCAGAAAAATAAATAATTGCTGACGTCATCAGAGTCATTAAAATACATGGTCATGCATGCAAAATTTACAATTAATTTTGTTTGAAGTGAATGCAATATATACATGTTATACGTACTGTACATGATACATATATATAGTAGTAAGAGTATCCATTATGAATTTCATGAAATATATATATACATGGCCTATTAATTGGCAAGGCTAGTACAGTTGCTATACAACAATACTTTAAATGCTGCAACCGTCACTCTGACAGAGACAATGGATAACAAAGATTTGGCCTTGTCAACTTACAAAGCCTCCATGCAATTCAACTATAGGCTGTTTTCTGACTTGGTGGAATATAATTCTAATATATTAGAAATAATCAAGAAAGGAATTCTAGAGTGGGCCGCAAATATCCCACAACTACCACCTCTCCTGCGTATATAAATAGAAGAATAGTTTTGAACACTGAACAACAACTCTCCAAACAAATATTCATAGTTTGTGAACACACACCATATTAGTGCAATAATGGCTCCTCTCATGGAACAAGCCTTCCCAACCTCCATACTATTCTTCATCTCTCTTTTCTCCTTCACCATCTTGATCTTGCTAATTACCAGAAAGCCCTCTAAGAACCTGCCCAACCCCCCTCCTTCCCCTCCAAAGCTTCCTATATTAGGCAACCTCCACCAACTCGGCACCTTAGCACATCGCTCTCTTCAAGAGCTCTCAAAGAAATATGGGCCTATTATGCTCATTCACCTTGGAGAGATACCGACTCTTGTCGTTTCAAATGCTCGCATGGCGCGTGAGGTTTTAAAGACCCATGATGCCATCTTTGCTAGCCGACCTCTTTTAAAAGTGGCCACAATATTAGCATACAACCACCACGATCTTGCGTTTGCACCATACGGTGAGCAATGGAGGTCTTTGAGAAAGATAACCAACATGCACGTGTTGAGTTCGAAGAGAGTGGTGCACACATTCAAGCACTTGAGAGAGGAAGAGGTATTGTTCATGGTTAACAAAATAGAGAAAGATGCTGCCGCATCGCCTGAGGGAATTGTGAACATGCGAAATACCTTTTACAAGTTCACCAACGACATAATTTGCCATATGATGACGGGGAAATCATTTAGGAAAGAAGGAAGAGAGGAGAAGTTGATGCATATAGTGGTTGATAGCATCCCTCTCCTTGGCAAATTCAATCCGGAGGACTTCTTCCCTTCTCTCAAATGGGTAGGTCGTATTCTCGGTGCGAAGGTAAGAAATGAGGCAAAGAAAACATTTATGGTTGGTGATGCGATGATGACGGAGGTGCTCAATGATCGTGTTGAAGGGAGAACCGAGGGTGACAATGACTTCCTCGACACCTTGCTCAAGCTTCAAAAGGATGAGCAACAAAAGAAAGAATTTGAGATAAAGGATGAGCATGTCAAAGCACTTTGTTACGTAAGTTCTTTTCTTAAAAAAAATCTATAAACATTTGTTCGCACATGAAAAGTTCTAAAATTTGGCAAATATGTTTTTAATGCATAGTGCACACATAAAAAGTTCTAAAATTTGGCTAATATGTTTTTAATGCATAGTGTATATATACAGTCACCATGTTCACCAACATTTCTCTGCCAGGATAACTAGTTATAAGAACAATATATTTGTATAAGAAAATATGTTCACAAGCTAAATAATTAACTTCACTAGAAAAGATAAAAACATTTCACTAACTTTGCAATTACATATATGCAGCAATCACTGGCTGCTGGCTCAGAACCATTAGCCTTAAGTTTAGAGTGGACCATGATAGAACTCTTGAGACACCCCAGAGTATTGAAGAAGCTACAAGAAGAGGTGCGCGGCATTCCCGCACGAAACGATCTGCTCACTTCTGAAGATGTCAGCAAGATGACATACCTGAAGGCCGCCATGACAGAAAGTTTCCGGCTACACCCACCGACTCCGCTTCTAATCCCGAGAGAATCCATGGACTACTGCAACATAGAAGGCTATGACATCCCGAAAGGATCAAGAGTTTTCGTCAATACCTACGCCATGGGCAGAGACCCTGAGGTCTGGGACAACCCATTAGAATACCGACCCGAAAGATTTGTCGATAATCCGTTTAACTACAATGGTAGCACTTGTGAATTCGTTCCCTTTGGAGGGGGGCGGAGGATTTGTCCAGGAATGCAGCTTTCCCTCCTGACAATGGAGCTAGCCCTGGCGAATCTCTTATGGAGGTTCGATTGGGAACTCCCGAAAGGGATGAAGCCAGAGGATATCGACATGACCGAGATGCCGAGCTTGTCATTGAAGAGGAAGGAGGAGCTAAAGTTGGTTCCTAAACCTAGGCAGATGACATCTTAGAAGAGAGAAAGATTTTAAGTGGATTAATGTCTAATACATTTGGAATAAAAGGATTGAGAAGTATATATGTGTGTGCTTCTTGGTCTAACTGTTTTTCCCATTTTAATTTGTTTTTTTCTTTTCTTTTTTGTTCCTCCTTTTTTTTTTTTTTTAGGTTAAGTGCTAAGTTCACGAGGTAAGATATAATGTATGAACTTTATAGTTTGTAGTAAAAAATATAGCGAGTTTGTAAAGTATTATCTATAAAAAAACAATAATTGTTATAAAGATGCAACATCTAATTAAAGTCTAGCTAGCTATCCTTGAACTTATTAAAATAGACCATGTTGTTTCTGGTAAATTAGTTGTGAATTAATTTTTAAATAATTTGAAATTTATTTAATATTCGATATATAATCTTTAAGTATAGGCAGTTGCAAATTTTATATCATATGATCAAGGGTTAAGATGTAAAAAAATATTGTATGTTTTATGTATATGATATGTAAAAAGTATAGATATATTTACTTATCGGATTTAAAAATATAAATTATATTTTAGGTTGTCAAGATTTTTTAACTAATTTTTTTTTTTCAGAATCCCCCACCTAATTAGTTGTTATATCATTTGTTACTGTTAATTATTTTAGAAAATATACTTACATCATATATTCTACACCTTAATTGCAAGTGTTAATTTATTCTTAATGCACAAGTTGTTCATGTTTTATTCACTAATATCTATATCTAATTAATATGCAAAGTGTTTGACATTTTCTTTTTTGCATGATCATAAAAAAGTTAAAAGTAAAATAATTGATCAAATTAGAAAAAAAAAATACAATTTCCGGACTTCTTATTCACAGTAACATACGGTATAAATAATTTTTATATCACCATTCTTATATTAAGCACATAGATGTCATGATCCGCCAACAGCTTTAATTAAAAGAAAATTTTTAAGATTGAATATCAACCCTCTGATCAAATATTCTTATTATATGCATCTATTTTATGATTTTTACATGTAGAAGTCTAAATTTATTTAGACACACACTCACCATACATATTCACCATATGCAAATTGTATCATTTATCTGATTGGTCATGTCTTCGTTTCTTTCCATTTTTTGTATTATTTATAGAATATAATTTTTGTCATTTAATATGTTATATTCTATGAGATTTTTTTATGAAAATATGTCAAAAAAAGATTAAAAAAAACATATATGTGATATAATCAAATATGTCATTTAAAGAATATTATTTGTCATTTAGTTTAAATTTTTATATTAAAATATGTTATTTTGTATGAAAATGTCATTTTTTTTAATTCTCTTGTAATATGTTCCCGTTGCAACGAACCGATACAATACTAGTCTAAGTATAAACGCTTCTCGAAAAAAGTATAAACAAGTTTAAAATGCAAAGGGGTGTGTGTATATATAATTAGAGTAGAACTAGGGTGTTCCTAAGCTCACCAAGTCATTCCATGAGCTCGACTCTAAAACCTATCAAATTGACTTCAAATAACATTTTCAAACCGTTAGATGTTCAATCTATATTAAAATGTGCTTGGAGAACAAATTTTACATTTTTTGGAATTTTTTTACTATTTATTAAGATGGTTTGAAAATCGCTGTTTTCCAATGGTGCAGAATTTTAATAAAAACAGCGATTTTCAAACCATCTTAATAAATAGTAAAAAAATTCCAAAAAATGTAAAATTTGGTCTCCAAGCACATTTTAATATAGATTGAACATCTAACGGTTTGAAAAATCATTTAAAGTCAATTCGATAAGTTTTAGAGTCGAGCTCACGAAGGGCTTAGTGAGCTTAGGAACACCCTAGTTCTACTCTATATAATTATATATAAAGATGTGCGGTTATTATTCCTCTAAACTATTTTGACTACTAAAAAAATTATTTTGGCTAGTCAATCTTTAACAATATATCACCGGATCCCCTACTTTATCCAACCACGTATACTCAATCCGAAATATTTAAATTAAAAAATAAAGCACATGCATCAATTGTTTGGACCATGCAAAAAAATAAACAACATCTAGAGACAAAATTATATTATTGTTTCTGGACTAATTAAAAACAGTGATTTCATGTTTTTTTAAAGATAGTAAACAATTTTTCAAAATATAAAATTTGATCTCAAAGTACATTTTAATATATAAATATATATATATATATATATAGGGTCTGTCTAATTTGCTGCCGGCAGCAGTTCGGCCAAGTGCTGCCGGGGCTATATTTAGCCGTGTGATGTCCAAACAACAAATTCAAACCGTTAGATGTTTAATCTATACTATAATCTACTTGGAGACCAAATTTTACATATTTTGGAATTTTTTTACTATATATTAAGCTGGTTTGAAAACCGCTGTTTTTAGTAAATTTCTGCAACGTTAAAAACAACGGTTTTCAAACCATCTTAATATATAGTAAAAAAATTCCAAAAAATGTAAAATTTGGTCTCCATGTAGATTATAGTATAGATTAAACATTTAACGGTTTGAATTTGTTGTTTGGACATCACACGGCTAAATATAGCCCCGGCAGCACCTCGGCCGAACTGCTGCCAGCAGCAAATTAGCCACAGCCTATATATATATATATATAGAGCTGGGCTATGGTGAGTTGCGAAGTAAGATGTCATTTTTACTTCACGCTCATATTTTTATTTTCAAAATCTAAACAACCGATCCGAACCGCTCAACATGTTCTCCATATTGAAATGTGCTTGGAGACCAAATTTTATATTTTTTGGAATTTTTTTACTATTTATTAAGCCACTTTGAAAATCGTTGATCGAATGGTCCAGAATTTTTTACTGTTTTTTACTGTTCACCCGGATCTGCGATTTTCAAAGTAGCTTAATAAATAGTAAAAAAATTCCAAAAAATATAAAATTTGGTCTCCAAGCACATTTCAATATGGAGAACATGTTGAGCGGTTCGGATCGGTTGTTTAGATTTTCAAAATGGAATATGAGTGTGAAGTAAAACGACGTTTTACTTCACAACTCACCATAGTCAATCTCTCTCTCTCTCTCTCTCTCTATATATATATATATATATATATATATATATATCAAGTTGAGCAGTTTAATCAACAATTTGAATTTTGAAAACAGAGATGAAAAAATATGAAGCACGATGAGAAATGAAAAACATGAGACATTTGAACTCTTTTAATAATAATAATAATAATAATAATAATAATAATAATAATAATAGTAACAGTAACAGCAGCAGCCGCCAAATTTTATTTAGTTACCATCTCAATATTATAAAATTTTGATATTATCATTCATTTTTAAAAATAAAAATATTAGCACATCCGGCAATACGCTACGTGGTTTGCGGTCTAAAGTCATGCGCATAACCACCTGACGCATGACTCCGTATTTTTTTTGTTAATAATGTAGAACCATGAGACACGTGGCATGATTCCTTCAACCCACCTTGCTCATAAGTCATAACATGGTCGTGTGCATATACTACCGCTCAATATATTATATCAAAGTCAAATTAATATTTTCAAACAGAAGTAAGAGAGAAACTATACTATACTATATTATATTATATTATATAAGTCATTGAGTCTTGCTAAATTGCTTCCGGAAGCACTTTGACCGAAGTGCTTACAGGGTCAAATTTTAATATTTGATGTTCGAAACGTCGATCTAAGTAGCTCAATAAATTAGATATATAATAAACATGTAGAATACCGATTTTTACTATTTTTGGAATTTTTTAACTATTTTTATGATTTTTGAAATATGGTATCTTTTGGCTTAAAAATACTTTTAATTTTAGGTCAAAAAAGTTCATCTTTCAAAAATCATAAAAAATATGTAAAAAATTTCAAAAATAGTAAAAATCAGTATTCTACATGTTTATTATATAACCAATTTATTGAGCTACTTAGATCTAACATCAAACGGTTAAATTTGACCCGTAAGTACTTTAGTCGAAGTGCTTCCGGAAGCAAGTTAGCCAGACTCATATTATATTATATTATATTATATTATATTGTATTGTATTGATTCAATATAATACAATGAGTCTAACTTGTATGATATAAGTATAATTTTAGTCTATATAATATCAACTCTAGAATCTATTGAATTGATTTCAAATGATGAATTCAAACCGTTCAAACCAATCTACTTAATTAGCTGTGTGTTTCCATACAAAAATTGAGAATTTTTTAATTTATTTAGTATTAAGTCAAGCAGTCAAATGTGGGAGTTTTTAAGTTAATTTTAATGCATTCATTTTTCAACATTTTTGACTGCATATTTTGATATAAAATAATTTGAATATTTTTTAACATATAAACCCATTACTCATAAAATAAATCAGTTGGAACAGTTTGAATTAGTCATTTTAAATCTATCCGATAAACTTTAAAATTTATACCATATAACACTAATATTATACTAGCCGAATCACAACATAATATACAAGAAATCAGCTTTATTTTCTCCCATGCATGCATAAATCAGTGAATATAAGGCCACGTGTCCCATGCACAAATCACCTTTATTTCGTTTATTATGTAATTTGAAAGAGAAAATGAGAGGTTATGCGCAATACCACGTTGCGCACCACTATTGATTTTTTTGGTTATGCGTAGTATATATAGTGCTGTATTTATGCTAATAATTGAATTTATTTTTCGAAATTAATAGTAAAGTCAGAATTTTCAAATATTAAGATGGTAACTAAAAATATTTGACAACAGCAGCATTAATTAATATTTATACATTCATTTACCGAACTACGTACACTACAAGAATATGTTATTATCTGTGAGAGTAAAAATATTTTTTACCAACAGTATTTATACAAATATTTTTGTCAGTAATGTTGATACGTTTGAAAAATAATACTTTTCTATCAGTGTACTCTTAGCCATAATCAATTTTTATCCGCTCTTCAGTTACAAAATATGTGGAAGTATCAAAGTATGTCACACTACCTAGCTTGCTAGTCAAAGAAATGTGTAGCACACCTATAGCTTGCTAGTCAAAGAAGGCAAACTTTTATATTCGAAAAAAAGAATATCCCACAGTTTTATTAAAAAAAATTGAATCAGTATAATTTTTACCGATCCAAACTTATTTCACCAATTTAAAAGTTTGAATCGGTAAAAAATTTACTGATCTTTCTACGAGTGGGTGTCCCCTCAAGTATTAGAGAGGTAAATTGAAAAAAAAAGTAGCTCGGATTAATACCAATCAGGTCAAACTCAATCCGGTACCTATGAAAGATATAGGAGTCCGTAAGATCAGTAAAAAATTTACCGATCCTCCTACAAGTGTGTGTCCCCCTCTCATATTAATTAGAGGGGGTACAATGAAAAATGGGCGGTCCAGATTTATCCCAGCCAGGTTAAACTCATATCTATGGAAGATATAGCTATGGACTGTTTTGAGATTGTTGTCAGATTAAAGAACGGCCCGGATTTAATACGAATTCGCCTTGTATTGCATGAAAAAACGAAGGTATTTTTTTTTAAGTTTCCCTATATTATTTGATAATATTTTGCTATGAATAAAAAATTCTTCCCAAGAAGAGGGTCTGAATGGCAAACCAAACTTTTACTTTTTACTGAATCTCATTTGAATTTCTAGATTTCTACGATTGCACTGTACATTTAGATAATTAATTTACCTGTCTCAATCTACAATTTCAACAAACTTGAAGTCAAAATATGTATTAAAAAAATGATGCACATGAAACGGTTTTGGTCTATTTCATGAAGAAAGGGATATATTTGTAATATATATATGAGTCCGACTAGGCTACTCCATGGAGTAAAACGACTTGGTACTCCACGCCATATCTTCATTTTCAAAGTTCAAATAGTCGATTCGAACCTTCCAACATGTTCTCCATATTGAAATGTGCTTGGAGACCAAATTTTACATTTTTGGAATTTTTTTACTATTTATTAAGCCACTTTGAAAATCTGAAAATCCTTATGCACAGTAAAAAACAGTAAAAATTTCTGGACCGCCGGATCAGTGATTTTCAAAGTGGCTTAATAAATAGTAAAAAAATTCCAAAAAATGTAAAATTTGGTCTCCAAGCACATATCAATATGGAGAACAACTTGAGCGGTTCGGATCGGTCGTTTTGATTTTCAAAATGAAAATAATGAGGCGTGGAGCACCAAGTCGTTTTACACCATGGCTTAGCTAAGCCCAGCACTAAAAACTCAATAAAGAAAAAAAACAACAGAAATCATTATATCTTTTTCTATAATACAAATAGTATACTATAAAATATTAATATTTTAGGAAAACATATAAAAAAATATTCATTCAGTTTGTTGATAATACCAATATAAATCACATATTATTTATAAATTCATAATAAACAAATCATAAGAGCATAAAAATGAATAATTGGAGATCATGAGTTGGTACTTCCCTAAATGGACAAAATTGATTGTCCCCATACTCTTCCAACTATCTGATTAAAAGATGACATTAAATTCTCAAAATAGGTAGAAGCAAATTTCTGAGCTAGCATTAATTGATAATTGGTCTTAAATTTTAAGCACTTGCACCAATTATAGATCCATTAATATTTGTTTTTGTTTTGTTCAATATCAATCTATTCAGGGACATAAAGGAGGTAGAAGGAAATTAAGGGGCTAAGCACCTCTTATAATTTTTATTTTTATTTTTATCCTTTAAAATATTTTATTAATTTTCTTCATAAAATAAAATTACATGATATTTATTCATCTAGTCTCAGTAACTCAAATGAGTTTCTAAATAACTGTTAACCACTTTTTAGAAATTAAGGTCTCTAAAGTTTCTAACTCTCACATCCTTGAAATTAATTTTAGAATTTCTATTCAGCCACGTCAGCAACAAATTAAAAAGGAAAAATAATTTGAGCCAATCATTTGGTCAGCATGAAGTTTATAAACAATTTCTTAATAAGAAACTTTATTACATAGTTTCTAAATAAGAAACTCTCTCACAATTCTGAAATTGAATTAGAAACTGCCACATCATATTAGAAACTCTAATAGTACAAGGGATGTTGATGCTGTAATCTTAATTTTCTGATTCCTCTTCTTTTATGAGTATATTAATCATACCTACCACAGTTGTAGATAACTAAGTGTCGTAATAATACTTTTAAATTTTCCTTTTTGATGAAACTTACTTATCATTGATTTTTCTTGTGAAGTTGCTTCACGAAAGAGAAAACAAAAGAAAAGGACTAATGATACATTAAATTAATATATGTCAATGTCTCGTTCAAGAGAAAAGTAGATATTAAATGTTAGAATAACTTTTCACAAATAACCATATCGTGGATTGTAGGCTGATCATACATAATTTGTATTGACATGAGATCAAGAAAAGCATATATATATATATATAGAGAGAGAGAGAGAGAGAGAGAGATTGACTATGGTGACCATTTTGAAAATCTAAACAACCGATCCGAATTGCTCAACATAATCTCCATATTGAAATGTGCTTGGAGACCAAATTTTACATTTTTTGGATTTTTTTTCTATTTATTAAGTCATTTTGAAAATCACAGATTCGGGTGAACAGTAAAAAATAGTAAATTGGATTTCACAAATAACTTTTCTATTTATATATATATATATTCAAAACACTGATTTTTAAAAATCCTTAAAAAAATAGAAAAAAAAATTCAGAAAATGTAAAATTTAGTCTCCGAGCACATTTTAATATGGAGAACACGTTAAGCACTTTAGATCGACATTTGAACTTTAAAAACCGCAAAATCGAATTGGTAGCACCAAGGCTCAGGAACTACCACTTTGATCTTAGGCAACCACTATATATATATAGTGCTGGGCTTAGCTAAGCCATGGTGTAAAACGACTTGGTGCTCCACGCCTCATTATTTCCATTTTGAAAATCCAAACGACCGATCCGAACCGCTCAAGTTGTTCTCCATATTGATATGTGCTTGGAGACCAAATTTTACATTTTTTGGAATTTTTTTACTATTTATTAAGCCACTTTGAAAATCACTGATCCGGCGGTCCAGAAATTTTTACTGTTTTTTACTGTTCATAAGGATTTTCAGATTTTCAAAGTGGCTTAATAAATAGTAAAAAAATTCCAAAAAATGTAAAATTTGGTCTCCAAGTACATTTCAATATGAAGAACATGTTGGAAGGTTCGAATCGACTATTTGAACTTTGAAAATGAAGATATGGCGTGGAGTACAAAGTCGTTTTACTCCATGAAGTAGCTAAGTCCATCTCTCTCTATATATATATATAGTGCTGGGCTTAGCTACTTCATGGAGTAAAACGACTTGGTGCTCCACGCCTCATTATTTTCATTTTGAAAATTCAAACGACCGATCCGAACCGCTCAAGTTGTTCTCCATATTGATATGTGCTTGGAGACCAAATTTTACATTTTTTGAAATTTTTTTACTTTTATTAAGCCACTTTGAAAATCACTGATCCGGCGGTCCAGAAATTTTTACTGTTTTTTACTGTTTATCCGGATTTTCAGATTTTCAAAGTGGCTTAATAAATAGTAAAAAAATTCCAAAAAATGTAAAATTTGGTCTCCAAGCACATTTCAATATGGAGAACATGTTGGAAGGTTCGAATCGACTATTTGAACTTTGAAAATGAAGATATGGCGTGGAGTACAAAGTTGTTTTACTCCATGAAGTAGCTAAGTCCATCTATATATATATATATATATATAGATAGAGATAGACTAATGTGCTCACCCAACAGAGGGCACTATATATAAAGAGAGCAGCCCACCCAACAGAGGGCCCAAGGATCAGAGAGAGAGAGAAGAGCAAGAAGAAGAGAAGAGAGTGGAGTGGAGAAAGAGCTAAAGGGAGTGGGGTAGTGGAGACAGCGAGAGACAAGAGAAGAGGAAAAGAGTTCGGAAGAGAGGGGCAAAGCCAGGGGTTATAGCTCCGGATTTCAAACAAAAACTAAAATTCAATTCTCAAATCATTCAATTCCGATCTGTGTGACCAAATGTGTCACGGGTCATGTTCGAGGAATTCAAATTTAAATATTTAATCTAATTAATGATTCTTGATAGTTGTTTGCGTAAAATTTTAATCGTTTGTTTCGTTAATAAATATTAACTAACTACATTTTATTAACTCTAATCATTTTATTAAATTTTAAATAAAATTTCGTTTTATTTTTCTTAATAGCCAAATTAAAATTTCTTAATTAGTCAAAATTTCTAATTAGTTTGTAATTTAATCATGTATAAAACTACGGGTTATAACAGAAAATTTAGTAAGTTCTCAAAATTGTTATGTAGAATACTTTAAATATAATTTGGAATTCATGGTATGTTTGTATAAGTTATAAAATTAAGAACTATGGTTTAGTAACAAAAGACAATGTTTTCTCGGTGAGATATTACATAATCGAATGAAAGAATTCTTAAATAGATATTAATTAATTGAGCAAAGTACCTCTAATAATAAAAAAAAACCTTTCCTATATTATTTATATTATCACAATGCCCTATAACCTAGGATGCTGCAATGAAACCAATGAACTATGACGAACCAATTTTTTTTTTTTTTTTTTTGTATCTGAGATCCCTAAAATTTTAAATTAAATATCTTAATATATTAAATTAATTCATAATTTTTTAAAGGTGGAATTTCTAATTCTGAATATCTGGCCCTAATCAGTTAAATTTAGAAAGGTTGGATTGTAAAATTCTTATCCTTGGATTGGTAGCAGTTTAGAAAATCTCTATCAGTAAAGGATTGGATTTAAAAATTCATACCCTTCTCCATGGACTAGATTTTCATATTTTTATTCTTAATTTTTTTTGGGCTGGTTCACACTCCACAAAAGCTTGGCCCAAAGTCATATCAGCCCAAGTCATAAAAACTGACAAGCTTCAATTTTGCATGCAAATATTTGATTTAAGTTTGAAGCTCAATAAAACTTTCAGTCTACATACAAAAATGAACATTTAGACAAACTTTCATAGGTCATTACTTAGTATATAAATAAACAAAAACTTTGGTAGGAAATTTACCCATGAATTACCAAATAGTACATAAAAACATTTTTACCTCCTAAATCATAATAGGTACTTCTCAAAATGTACATAACACATCAACCATATAATATCATATCATATCATACATTAGATAGAACTCACAACTTAATCACCTACTTGCATGCTCACAGATCTAACAAACGACCTACGCCACCATACCTGAAATGCCGTGCTAAGATTGGGGCATTCCGTTCCCTTTACCGAAAAAAAATTAAACCACTCTTCAAATAGCCTTTGTTGTTGCACAAGTGGAAGAGTTAGTAAAGCCTTCCCTAGGGTTTCTTCAAACATCCTAAAATCTAATCCTTTCGGACATCGTTTCAACCACCCAAAATCTAACAAAATCGGTCTAAACCAAGTGTTGATAACTCGTAAACGCACATTACCTTTGCATTGCAACTTCCCTTTTCCCAAGGCAATGAAAACACAAACCGAGACACGACTAAGTTCATATCTCACCATAGGAGAATACCTCTCGTGTGATTTCACCAACTCCTCTTGGTTTCCCCATAAATCGACAAATTCTTCGGCCATGTTATTTTTTAGGAGTATTTCAAAAAGCCACGTTAGGTTCTCGACTTGGGTAGAGACCCGTTCGATCAATGGTTTAGTACTCACCGATATCTCTTCTTTAAAAAGATCTTTTAAAGAATTCAAACAAGAATTGCAAAGTTGGTACAAGCTGTCTCGGTTAATCCTCGTATGGTCTTTTTGATAAACTGAACTCTCACATAAAATGCTGTTTACCAAAGATTGCATGTCTTTCCTTGCAATGCCATTGGATGAGTTTGCTATTTGCCGTATGAGATTCACAGCTAGATCACCTTCTGCTGAGCTGGCAAAATCGGGTTTTTGATTTAATCGCAGAACTATATCATCAACAATCGGTTGTTCCAATTTTATTTTTGAAAAGAGGATTTTTAATTTCTCCTCTTCGTTTTCAGTCCATGGTGCCGCTTCGATATACTTTAAGCATGAAGTGATGCCTCTTTCATACTTTATTGTACACATTACCTAGAATGAAAAGATTATTGATCAGTAACATATTATAAACAGAAAATTATTTCATTCACATATTATTTGAAACAAGAATTGGCATTCTATCCATTATGGTAATGTTTTGGGAGAATTTCACGTATACCCCTCAAAAACTTCAAAATTACGTATTTCCCCTCTAAACTTCGAAATTACGTACAACCCTCCTAAACTTTCAAAACTCACAAATTATCCATTTTATTGTCTTTTATATTAAAACTCATTTTAAATTCATAAAATGCCCATTTTACCCTTTATTAAAAGCATACAAAATTTGTACTTTGTTTAAGAAAAATGTCAGTCCTATATTTGATCGGTTTTCGAGGGCAAAATGGGTATTTCATTGCAAATTAGAGGAGAGAATTAACTTAGAAAATAACAAAAACTTGATAAATAAATTAATAAAAGAGAGAACTTTTCACCTCAAGTAAATCAATTGCATGTGAAACTCCATTTTTCACAATTGACCTCATCAAATCTTTCTCACTAAATTCAATCAACTCAATAGCATCTTTGAACAAATCCACATTGTCCACCTCTATAGCCGTTGTATCATTTTCAATTAAACCCTTGAAAAACACACTATTCTCACACAACACTCCCCGATCCATCAACTCCACCAAAACCCCCCTGCCATCCTTCCCTTTCACCTCAAACTTGAAATCCGCACACACTTCCTCCTCACTGACAAGAAGAGAACTTTCCTCTATACACGCCGGAGTGGGTGTCGAATCGACGACAACTGCAACCAAATCTGTAGCCATTTGGTCAGAATCGATCGGGGAAACTCTTCCTGGGGACAGAATACGACGGCTGAGGAAGGGTCGTGGGTTAGGGTTAGGGTTAGGGTTTGGGCTTGGGCTAGGGTTGAGGTTCGTGGAATGAGCGGGAGATTTGACGGGGATTTTGCGATCGGGGCTAGCTGGAGGAGGAGAGAAGGAACAACACCAGGTGGAAGCGCGGCGGCGGTGGTGCGCCGTCATTGGAGCTAAGGTTAGGTCTGAAGCAAAGTATTACAGTGAAGAGGGAGGAGGGATCTTTTTCATTTTTACCCCTTCTCTTTCTTTCTTTTCTTTTGCTTCAGAATATCAATTCTCTGTTTCCGAGGCTTTGCTTTGGTAGAGTTGGAGTGTAGTTCAGAAGATTGGGAAATTCATTCACCTAAAGTAGCTTAAATTTTGAGATTAGATCTTAACCGTCAGATATGTTTCAGCACGAATATTAAGGAGACAGGATTCTAATCGAACGGTTTTTATCTAAATGTAAAATTTGAGTTACTTTAGGGGATCTGCACACTGGTAGAGTAGGAATGGAATGTAGTTCATGGGATTGGCGAGGGATTGAGATCTTTCTCCAGTTAATATGTTGACTTCATCTCCATTAATTGATTGTGTTGGGATGTAATATTAATCATAGTCTTTTTGGTGGGTAATATTTTTTTAAGCACAAAATATTGAAAAATATAATTATTTATAGGTTATTTCTTTTATTAGAGGGTTCAATTTTGTATATAAATAATAAATGCTAATATATTAATAAAGGATTCAAATGCCTTCATTTTTTGTACCTCTAACATGCCTCCAATAATTGATTCACATAGAAACAAAATCGAAATGTGATATTTTTTTTTATGAGCACGTAGAGAAAATAACATAGATTACATCTAACGGATTTATTTTGACATTTATGATTTAACTTTTTATTTATAAATATTTTCAAAAATAAAAGTATAATAGAGTCACAAAAAATGAAGTCATTTGAACCCTCGACTCCCAATATTTACTCGGTGGTAAGAACTGGAGTGTCCATTAGTTATTGAATGGAGAGATTCAGCAACTAGTGTTTGGTTTGGCAGGGAAGAAAACATTGGATTCCTCAAGTATGGAGATATAATTGCGTCAACAAAAGATGGCGAAAAAGAGGAGGTTGTTACAGTACCGACAATCCGCTACATTCAATATAAAACCAAAAAGCGTACTACCTTTCTATCCTGACGACACCACGAGCAACAGAATTTACTTAGTAGATATAGTGGACACGTGGCAATCAACAAGTGGACCATAAGGATCGTCAACCATCCACCGTTTGCAGGAAATCTGGAACAATGTGGACAGCGAACGTAAGCCTCTAACAGGCTGGAGGGATCGGATCTGCGCGCTTCCGTCAAATGGGTAGGCCACCGCGCTGATTTGGGCCCCAGTTGCAGTGAGTGAAAATAAACAAAAATAGAATTAGAATGCCCACATGCAGGATCGAACTACAGACCTTCAGTTTACAAGACTGACGCTCTACCACTGAGCTATACGGGCAACTTTTGATTTCAATTTTTCCATCTTATATAAAAGAGAATAAAATTACCACTGAGCTCAATATTATTTGTGCTTTGAGATTCGTGCAAATTTCAAAGAACGGTCTAGATCCACTAATTGCAACGCTCTACCACTGAGCTATACGGGCAACTTTTGATTTCAATTTTTCCATCTTGTATAAAAGAGAATAAAATTACCACTGAGCTAAATATATTATTTGTGCTTTGAGATTCGTGCAAAGATAAAAGAATTGTCTAGATCCACTAATTGCAAAAAATTCTCTTCTACAGTACCTAAGAGGATACGAATTCATCGGCAATGAGCAGTGGATCACAAAAAAAAACTCTCCTGACCAACTAAAAAATAGCCGGTCCGAATTTTTAATCCAACCGGCCAAAAAATGGCTGGTTTGTTCATTTTTAAAAATACCCAACTAAGCAGGATATAATTAATATTTATAATTAATTTTGGATATTAATAAAAATGTCGGGAAATAAATATGTTATTATTCAAAAGGAATTAAATAACAGAGCATGTTATTCCGATTCTAACTGTTCAAAAAATTTATGTACGAGTCTCAAAGAAGAAATTTTTTCTTGTGCAAATCTATAAATATAGATCAACGGTTGGGATCAGATTATTGGAATAACAGGTTCCTGTTATTCCTTTGAATAACAGGAGATTTATTTGGAGATTAATATGTGCACTGACACCTCATACCATGTGGGTGTTGTTTCACTTTGATTTTGTGACTTTGGTTGAGTTCGATAAAGTGAACTTTGGTACGAAAGGGGGTCCGCTTTATCAATCAATAACAAACAGAGTATGGAGGATTGGAGGGGGTAAAAGTAAAAGATTAATTGTGATGTTACTTCCATATGTCACAAGATCTTTACATTTTGATAAATTGGAAGGTACGAATCTTAGATATCTAGAATATGACAAGATATCTTAATTTTTTTTTATAAACCGTAATTAAAATTTTGGTTTTTACGAAACCAATATGATTATTTTTTTTTTTTACAAAAATCATAAGAACTGAAATGTCATTTCGGTCCAGAATAAAAAAAAATTTGGACCGAAATAACATTTCGTTTCTTATGGCTTTTGTAAAAAAACAAATAATCATGTTGGTTTCGTAAAAATATTTTTTTTAATTATGGTTTACAAAAAAAAATCAGATATTTCGGAGACATTGCTCCTGTTTGATTGCAAATAATGTGGAGGAATAAGAAGCTTATTTCTCGCTTAAGCTGTTAAATAAATGCTCCTTATTCCTCTACTTAAATTGTCAAATAAAAATAACTTGCGATGATGTAAGATATACCAAGGATTAAGTTATAATTTGATAATTTGGGAGGTACGAATCTTGCTCATATTTGATTACAGTTTATGTGGAGGAATAAAAACTAGAGCAGAACTAGAAAATTGAGATAGGAAATTAGATAAATAAGTGTTATGTAATTTTATTTTATAAGACGGACTAATAGTATAACTTTTTGTATAAATTAAAATTTAAAAAAAATAAAAGCTCATTTCTCTCTTAAGTTGTCAAATAAATTATCCTTATTCTTTCACTTAAACTGTCAAATAAAAATATCATACAATGGTTTAACATATGTCAAAAATATATCAAGAGTGTGATTAGATATAAAAAAAGATATTAAATAGTTACGACAATATATGAGAGAATATAAGAGTTATTCCTAGATATTAAGAGAATATCCGTGATTTTTATTTATATCCAAAGTTAATTAGAAATTAATAAAAATGCCCAGGTTCACTTGGTTTTATTAAAAATGTTCATACTGGTCAGAAAATAGCCGGTACCTTATTTAAATAGGAAACCGGTCATTTTCTGACCGGTAGTAACATTTTTAATAAAATCAAGTGAACCTGGACATTTTTATTAATTTCTAATTAACTTTGGATATAAATAAAAATCACGGGAGAATATCAGAGTTGTAATATAATATAAGAGTTATTTCAATATATTGTTCTCGTTGTATTTGAAGTTTCTCATAATTAGTGAAAATTATAGGCAGCAATGCCTCTCATAGTTTCATGTCCTATTTGCTGGGAACTTAAGATATCACTGTGGTGTAGTTTTTATCTATTTATGACTTTATGTCGATGCATGATTAATAACAAAATACATAAATCATGCATCAAGTGCCAAAAGAAAATTTAGAATGCAAAAAGAAAAACCTTCGCAAGGTCAATTCAATGGTACCACTTAGAACTAAGTCAATAAAAGTATATATAAAGCCCCACGATGCAAATTCTAATTTTTGTGGGGTTTGGTTGTGCAAAATTCCCTACTGAAAATGCTTATGTCTAATCGAAGAGTTCGTTACCTCACCATTTCAGTTAAAAATCCAGACCATCCGATCAAAATCCAAACCAATCCGGCCCCAAGTCTACTATGCACAGGATCCCTTTAAGATTCGTGCCGATATATAACGAACAGAATGGATTCAAACTCAAAAGGATGAGGTGCCTTGAGTGATATGAATTCAAACTTTGCTTTATCCATTCTTGTTTAGAGAGGTTGACAGCTTATAATTCATGAATACATGAATAAATGCAAAAGTGTTCAAATTATACATCTAAATCAATAAATAAATATACTCTCCGCGAAAATAACTAAATGCATATGAAATGATGCAAAACAGAATCTATACTGCACAAATATATACCATACAAGTCAGCTTATACCTGCTCTGGTACAGCTAAATAAGCCTCTGTTGCTGCTACTGGTATAAGACCAGACTGGAACAATTTCACAGGTTCTATTCTTTATAAACCGATGGGCATAATCTATACTCCCCGCAAAAATAACTAAATGAATATGAAATGATACCTAACATTATCTATACTGAACAAATATATACCATACAACTAAATAGACCTCTGTTGGTGCTACTGGTAGTCTGGTACAAGACCTGACTGGAACACCATTTCACGGGTTCTGTTCTTTATAAACCGAAGGTCATAATAATGCAAATAAATATATAACTTTGACAAATTTACAAGTCCATTTTTAAGAGGCAAAAAAAAAAAAAAAATCAACTTTGCAAACTGTTTTAATGGCTTTATGAAGGGTGCCATTTGATGCTGCATCCAACACTGGAAATAAAATTGAAATAATTAAGATTAGCTGTTACTAAAAAGATTAATTAATGTAAAAGGTTAGTAAAACAAATCTTTACCTAGGTTTTTGCTCCATGGGCAATTTCTGGCCACTAAGAACACAATCTATTGCCCGACTCAAATCCCTACAATTGAAAAATGTTAATTTTATTTTGAGATGTAATTAGCACTCAAAACCTTTTGCAACATGCACCCTGTATTTTGTCGATATTTGCTGAGAATCATCAATTTGTTTCATCTTTTTGCAACAGAAGCCAACTGTTTTGAAACATTTGCAAACTAGTCCCAGGCATTCAGTGTCCAATTTTAAAAATTTCAGCCCAACTTGAAACATTTTACATCACTTCTTTCAAAATTCAAATTTGGGTAAAATCTATAGAAAGATGTACTCTTCTGGCGTTTGGAAGTTTATGTAATTGTAAATATAAGAAGTTAGATGCTTTTTTTATTATCATACAGAACAAACATGGCTGCAATAACAAAGTAACCCAAATTTTAATCACTAAAAAACAGGTAAAAATGTAAAAAGGGTATTCAGGTAATTACCGTCCGGTAACTGGCAAACTATTACTCGGCCTTGAATCATCAAATTGACCATGGTATACTAGTTCAAAAGGTCTCCTCCCATCCTGTTCCAATATATAATTTACCCTGGTAAATTAAATCTGCTTTTGAATTTGCAAAAAAAGACTCATGTGTATTGGGTAATATGGTAAATTGGTGAATATTAATGCAACCAGGTACCTTTTTGAAGAGGAAAAATTCAGGCGTGCATACTGCACCAAAAGCACGTGCTACTTCCTGAGACTACATGGGAACAAAATAAATTAGAAAGTCACTTTTATTTTATCAAATACTTTAAATCTATTTTTGATCTACTTCACGAGTCAAATGTTTACATTCCACAATTTAATATTTCTTTTAGTTTGTTTGTATTAGATCAAGAGGTTGAAAATTGTTGAAAAATGAATGAATCAAAATAGCTTCTAAACCTTAATTTTTAATCTCTTGATAATGTACAAAACAAACTCAAAAAATTACAAATTTAGAACATAAATGCATAACTTGTGTAGAATATCAAGATCAACAATTTGAACTTATCATTTGAAGGCGATCCAACATTTTTTTTTTAGATTAAGCTCACCAAAATACCTTAGTTAGCTTAAGCCACCTTAGATTTCTCATCAAACTAATGTAATAATAATAAGATCGATCTAATCTCCATTATAATATAAAGAAGGTTGATATAAAAAAGTAATGAGAATAAAATTACTTCATCAAATAAATAGGGGAAAGGGTAACCAAAGGACTTTGCATCTTCGGCCATAAATTCTGGTCCGTCCTGAAAATTCAACATTTTCCAATTTAGTCCTGAAAATTCAGCATATTCCAATTCTCTGTCTTAAATTCTGAATGGAATATTCAAACCTGAGGATGGGTAATTATGGAATTTGAAGAAATTGCCACGACTGCTAAATCCTTCTGCAAAGTACCCAAAATAAACCAGGAAACAAAAAAAAACATGAAATATCATTTTTTATATCAGATGCATATATAAATTATAAAATAAAATAAACTTTACCGTCATATAGAATCTCGTAAGTTTAGTGATCTCTTTCTTTAAATGCTTGACAAATGGGCAGTGGTTACATATAAACATCACCTTGACAAATGAATAAAACAATTGGGCATTAAAAGAGTGAAATATTTTCATATCAGATTGCTGTTGCAGAAACTTTCCTGAAAAAGCTTATAAACTTAGCAATACATAAAATATGGGAAAAGTTAGGTTTTAGTCCTCATACTTTGTGGAAAGAATCAAATTGGTCCTTGAACTTTCATTTACACTAACTTAGTCCTTGAAGTTTCAAAAAGAAACCAAATTAGTCCCTTTACTTTTAAAAAATGACTAGATCAGTACTTCCATCAGATTTTCGCTAATGTACCAAGTGCAAAGAGAAAAAAAAAAAAAGTTAAATCAAAGTTATTTTTAATGTGCTTATTATATTATTTCATACTATATTACAGTTTTGAATCTGGTCATTCCTAATATAAATTGATTACAATAGCGCTGAATAGTTATTTCATTTTTATTGAACGATAAAGACTTGGATTACATCATAGGGATCTAAAAAAGTCATGGCCTAACCAGATACGTCACGACACGACACAACACGGGTGCCGTTCACGTGTTGTGATTCGTGTGTTCTGTGCTGTGACCATTCGCGTGACGTGACCATCTTTTAAAAATTTGGCACGGCACAACACGTGGTCACGTGAGTCACGTGTAATTAATTAGGATCACTAGATCTTGATCAAATGGTAAATATTGAATAAACTAACTTAAATTATGAAAAAAATAGTTAAACGTGATTGGTCACATTTGGATATGTTACGTGTAGTCACGGTGTGTCTTGGTCACGGCGTGACTAACGTGCCGTGACCATCGTTCCAAATTTGGTAACAGCACGGCACATATTTAGAACCCTAGGCAGAGCATAAATGCACTTGTCAAATAAAATAATGCACATCAAACAAAAGTTCATGTATTAATTTGATTCTTTTAGAAAGTTGGAGGACTAAAATCTAAATTTTTTCCATAAGATATCTAAACACCATACCAGCAATGCAGGATGGCCCTCGAAATCATCCAATTTTACAATTTTTCCAGTCAGCGGCTCGGGAAGCTGTGTAAAATCAATTCCAAATCCAAACTTAAATATTCATAATAAAAAACGTATATATGTTTAGTACTTCATTTTAGAAAAAGAATAAACAACCTCGAAGTATGGAGCTCGAAATCCGAGAGAGACGCTAGTGGATTCGGTCCGGGCCGCCCGAATCTGGAGAGAAGCGGGTCTTCGAGTTCTAACGGGTAGAATTCGGAAGGACCGACGGTAACGAGTGCTGGCGCTAAGGAAGAGAGATGACGTGGCAGAGCACGTGGTAGAGGCCGTACGGAGGATAGACGGAGGAGAGAGGAGCACAGCCATATCTTTCTCTCTCTCTCTCTCTCTCTCTCTTACCAGTCTGCAGTTGTTGCTCAGTTGAAGGAATTCATATCGTCAGAGGTTACAGAAGTTTTTGAGTTAGATCCGAACCGTTCGATCGGCTTTGGCACGACTATTAAGAAGTCCGTGATTTCCCTCGGACCGGATTGGCCCAACTGTACTGATATATAATATTTTTTGTACAGATAAATTATATTATATGGAAACTAGACTTTCTTACCTTTATTTTGATATAAATAACACAAAAATTCATGTAGCTATTTTCTCTAAAATGAATTTTGAATATGATCAAAATTATTAGATTTCTCACTGGAATTTTAGTTTTTCTGATTTCTGACCTCTGTCAATTAATCGCTAAAACTGTACCAATATGTAATATTTTTGTATAGAGAAATTATATTATCTAGAAAGTAGACTTATACATTTATTTTAATATAACGAACACAAAATTCATATAGCCATTTTCTCTAAAATAAATTTTGAATACAATCAAAATTATTGAATTTCTGACTGAACATAGTAGAAAAAAATATTGAATTCCATTTTGAGCTAACATGAGCCATGGCGGCTCGTTTTTCTTTTTTTCTAGGTCAGCAAGAGCCATGACGTCCCTTCCTCTTTTTTATTATTTTTTTTTTCCATTTTTTCCACGAACAGGAGTATGCCATGGCGTCCCGCAGAGACGCCATATGCAGGACGCCATGGCGCATACCTGCCTTTTTATTTTTCAAATTCCGTTCAACCATTTCTCATTTTAATATTTTATTTATTTATTTTCTTATATATAAAAATCTCGGATACATAATGCTCCAAATTACCTCCACTAGCGTTTTATTTATTTGTGAAAACATTCTCCACTTATTTAATGTAAAAGAAAATATACTAATAGTAAGCCAACTGTACCAAGTTATAAAACTATATTGGGAAATACTAATTATTTTATCCTTCCAAAATTAATCCATGAAAAATAAAATACATATCTTCATTCTGTATTCATATATATTCATTTCATATTATGGTTCAAAACCTACAAAAGAAATATATTTTTTTATATTTATTTACTTATGTCAAGATAGTGGCTCTAAAAGACAAAACAGCCACTGTAAAAAAAGTAAAAACTACCAATGAACATATAAATAAATTCTGCAAAAGCTTTGGAAACTAACAATAATCTCCACATGAGCATTTACCCAAATTAAATCTATGTAAACGGGTCGGGTCTCTAACCAAAATTTCCCTCTTTTCACTATCCGATAACAACTTCAGCACCTCATGGCAATCATTACAAACTCTCTGGTTCTTCACAATCCTAATCGGAGCTAAATCGGGTAAATCCATTAATCCGATGCAAACCGCCAACAATTCGCCATGGATATTTACTGAATTACCCTCCCATTTGTTACTGGTATGAAACTCCATTTCCCATATCTTGCTGTCACTACCCTTACTCTTCTCCTTTGTATCAAGTAAGAATTTGTGGACTTTTTTATAAATTGAGCTATATCGGGGTGGTAAAGAATTAGTTGATCCATCAGTAAAAACCTTAACGGGCCCACGGGTTTCAATCCAAGTAAAACCTGTTTCTCTAACAGCTCCCCTTTCCCTCATTAAACCTCTTGTTTTCATAGCCAATGAAAACTTCCCCATACTCATATAAATGTTGTATAAAATGATGTAAGTAGCAGCATTTAACGGTTCAAGCTCCATTAACCTCTCTCCTACCTTCATAGCCCTATCTTTATCTCTGTTAAGTCGACAAGCCTGAAAAAGAGTGTGCAAGATTAAAGGATTGGATTCGAACTCGGAACCCGTTATGAAATCCTTGGCCTCTGTTAGCCTTCCAGCATGGCCCAGCAAGTCAACCATGCAAGCCATGTGGTTCACAGTTGGAGATAAACCATAGTATTTGATCATTGTCTCGTAAAACCTATAATAAAAAAGACAAAAGAACTAAATAGGTGTTACTTCTTTTGTACTTGGTACAAGCCAGTGTGGTACCGGCAGAGCATCCATGGTACTGGTACATGCTCGCATGGTACCAGACAACCTGTAATATGGTCTGTGCGACATATGATTAGTGCTTGTGCGTAGGGGTGTTCAAAATGTCAGTTCGGTTAAAACTTTATTAAAATAGTCAAACCAAGATTTTATTTGGTTTCCAAAAATCTAACCAAACCAACCTAATTAAATTTGTCAATTGAATAACAACTACAAAAAACCGAAGTAAATTTCGATTTGTTTGGTTGAATCGAAATAAGAGAGATTAAATTTCTAAAGGTCAAAACTCAATACATACACAAATACATTTAATAATCATAGAAATAAATATCAAGATATATATATCAATCGAACTGAAACAAGAGAGATTAAAATAATCGAAGTAAATCAAGTAAATATCAAGTAAATTTCAGTTTGTTTAGTGGAACTGAAATAAGAGAGATTAAACCGAACCAAATATAAAAAAAACGAAGTAATTCAAAAATTCAACCGAATCGAACCAAACAATTTAATCCAAAATTTGTCGGGTTCAGTTGAAAATCAAATAAACCGGTTCCAATGAACACCTCCAGTCAGAATATGTGTATGTGGATGAAAGTGTCCATGCTGTTGTGTGCTTATGTGAGTGCATGAGATAGAGAGAGAGGAGAAATAATCCTGACCTAATTCCATCTTCAATTTTCCCACAATGGCTGCAAGCGGTAAGAATTGCTAAAAAGACCTTTTCATTTATTGTAAACCCACGCCTTTCCATTTCTTCGAAAAGCTCCACGGCCTCCCTGCCACAACCGTTAAAACCATAACCCAAAACCATACCAGACCATGAAGAAGTATCGAAGCAATCTATCGCTTTGAAAACCCTAATTGTGGCCTTTATCTCCCCAGTTTTACTATACATACCAATCAATGAATTACAACAAACCTTGTAACTATCAAGCCCTGATTTGATCATGTAAGCATGGATCCCCTCTCCAATTCGAATTAAACCCGTATCCGAACAACCATTTGTCAAACTTGATAAGATGAAACAATCAGGGTTTAACCCAAGAGTCAAAGTTTCTTTGAACAAATCAAATGCCTTCTTTAAATGCCCATTATGAATATAAGCATTGATCATAGTACCCCAAACAAAAACATCTTCCTTTGAAACCAAATCAAAGCATTTCAAACTATCTGCAATCAAACCTGAATTTGAATAGAGAGAAATTAGAGCATGGCCAATGAACTTGTCATTTTCAAGCCCGTTTAGAACCACATGTGCATGAAGTTGCCTTCCAAATTCAATTTCATTTATTAAATTACAAGCATCTAGCACACTCTTCAAAGTATATTTACATGGTCTGATTCTTCTTCTTAGCATCTCACGATATAGCTCCAGTGCTCCGATCCAAATTTCCTGATTTATTTCATTTCCTAACCGGCAAAAGCCAGCAATCATGGCATTAAATACCACTCCATTTGGATTTGGAATATTTTGAAATATTTTAATTGCCTCCTCTAAACCACCACCTTTTGCATACAGATCAACCAAGGCACTACCTACAAATAAATCCAAATCTAAACCGACTTTTACCACACAACCATGTATCACCCTTCTTATTTCTTCACAATTTAAAGAAGCATTGCATGCTTTAAGAACCGTGCAAAGAGCAAAATTGTTAAGCCTAGCCCCTGACCGGTGCATCCAAACTAGAACTTCTATTGCCATGTCAGGCCGGTTAGATTTTGCATAGGCACTGGTGAGTAAATTCCATGAACTTTCATTTACTTCTTTAGCTTGGTCAAAAACTAATCTCACGTCACCTATCATGCCACATTTAGAATACATATCCATTACAGAATTCACAGAAAACGGACTAGTAAGCAACCCGTTAACAACAACTAATCCATGAATTATTCTACCATGCTTTAAATCCTCTGACCCGGCACACGCACTGAGCGCACCAGCATAACTATACTGGTCAAGCAAAACTCTACCATATCTTGCATTTGTAAAAGCATTTAACGCATTATCATACAAACCCATTTGAGAGTAGCCAGAAATTAAAGAGTTCCATGTGACGGAATCTCTCACAAGCATTTTGTCGAATAGTTGACGGGCAGTCAACATGTCACCACATTTACAATACAAGTTGAGGAGTATATTGTGCATGTATAGACCGGGTCTATAGTCGATTCTTATCATGAGCGAATGAAGAAGCTTTCCGAGGTGCAAAGACCTGGTCTTGGTGCACTGAAGAAGAAAGCGCGTGTAAGTGGCAGTCTCCAACCAAACTCCCAGTCGTTTGTTCGATGAAAGAATTCCATTAGAGTTAGGGTTAGGGTTTGAGTAGAGAGATTGAGATTCTTGTGACAAGGGAATTGTCATTGATTGGTGGCGCGAGATTTTGGTTTGGGGTTTTGTATTTCAAAGAGGGAATGAAATGACGAGGGTTTCATTTTGTCGCACTAACGGTTAACGGGTCAAATTTCAGATCCGCTGCTGTTGACAGATATCGGGTTCGATAGTTTAAGGTCCAATAGTTCGATAGTCACAGTTGCTGGGCTTATCAAACATTTTGTTGTTCATCTGAAAATGCGGTAGCTCCTTCGAGTCATGCTTTTGATCTCAAAATAGAGTCAGAGTTAGAGTGGGAAAAATGGCAGGCACGTGTGTCAGTTACGTGCCATGACTCGTGTGTTCTGTGCCGTGTCAATCTTTTGAAACTTTGGCATGGCACGTGAAAGATTTAGTCACGTCACGGCACGGTACGTAGTCACGCGAGTCACGTGTAATTAGGACCATTAGATATTGATTTAATGGTGAATCTTGAATAAACCAACCTAAATTATAATTAAATGTTCACGCGAGTCACGTATGATCACGGCATGTTTAGGCATGGCGTGGCCATTCGCGTGTCGTGATCATTCATTGACATTTTGATCACAGTACGGCACGTGAAAAATTAACTTGATCACGGCACGAGATCAAAATCATGGTGTGTTAGTCACGTCACGGCACAACACGGCATCCTTTTTCAACTCTAGTCAGAGGTCTTGGCTCAAAAAGATTTTAAAAATGTTTTTTTATATTTTTCAGAAAAATATATAAAACTATACATAGTTCAAAAAATTGAAAAATAATACCTTACTCCTTACTCTAAAGTTTATATTTCTCTATAAAATTATAAAATGCTTTTGCCAAATATGTTTCTATTTTTATATTTTTTTTTCAGAAAAATTATAAAAATATACTTAAGATAAATTATTTTTTATAAAATTACGCCATACTAAAGCATTTTTCCTAAAATATACTTTTATTCATGTGTTTTTCTCAAAAATATATATATAAAAATATATTCAAAATAATTATAAAAGTGGAGGGCTCAAATGCATGATGTCTTCAATTCACGTCTTATTGTGTTTTACATTATTTATCTTCGTTTTAAATATTCAAATAGTTAACTTGAACTGCTCAACATTATAACTTTTGAAAATTATTTACTAATTTTTTAGATAAATACAAAATCACCGTATCTATTATTTGAACCCTCATTATAAAATTATGTCTAGCTCTAAACTTTGTCACACTCTACTAAAAATCTTGACTCTGCCATGTTCCTTTTTGTATCCAAGAAAAATTTGAGAAGTACAATTTTTTAGTAACACAAGCACCTCTCCATGAAGGAGGTTACATATCCAAATATAGAGATGCAAACGGATCAGATATTATCCGACTGTATTCATAAATGTATCCAAAAAGTAGATACGGATATCTAATATCTGAATATCTGTATCCAAAAAATAAAAGCGGATACATATATGATTTTACCACTATCTAATCCGTATCTAATCTGTTTGCACCCGTATCCAAATATCAGGATACAAATCACACAGTCCTACATCATAAAAAGGATTTTCCTTCTTCTTAATTTTCAAAAAGAATTATAATTTGATTACACCACCAATTTATAATTTTTTCATAATGTGTGCATCCAAAATAAGTGGAGTATCATGTAACCAACAAATTTGTACTCCATTCCTTGTTTGAAAATTTTCAAATTTTACGTGGTTAGTACATCAGGGAGAGGTGTCTGTGAGCCGAGCACCTTACCACCGACATCGGGAAATGTCTCGAATCCCGGCATGGGACCCACTGTGCCGTTTCTCTCTACTCTAATCAGGTACTTCATCAAGTGTCCCTGCATATCCTTGTATACTTCTGGTGAACCATAAGTGATCCAGTTCTCCTCTGCCAATTCATTCACCCTTTTTACGCATTCTAGGCTTTGCGGCTCGGTAAAACAGTCTTCGACTTCGCCCAAGTGCTCCGCCCATAATGACATTCGGTACCCGTAAACCTGTATAGAATTATACAATCTTTACTGAGTAAAAAGATTGCTGTTGTAAGGTGGAAATGTAGTATTTTCTTGACTAATTTGATTTAAAAAATACATGATAAAATATCAATCTATCTGGACTAATATTTGGACCAATGTCATGTTCATTGTTCAGTTTTTTTTTTTCACCATTGTGTAGTACTGATGCTGGTAAAATCCAACTAACACTTAAGATTATGTACATATTATTGCGTGTTCATATAATTAAAAGTGAGGGTTCTTGAGTGAGGCTATGGTATTATGCATAGCGTGGATTAGTCCGTACTTTGGATTAATATCTCTGTTTTCAAAATCCAAACAGTCAATTTGATCCGTTTAATATAATCTTCATATGAAAATGTACTTGTAGATCAAATTTTATTATAATTTTTTTACTATTTTTTTAGTCACTTGATCTAAAAATTCTAGACCATTCAAAAGTAGTGATTTTATGCCCATCTAAAAAGATAGTAAAAAAATTCTAAAAAATTTAAAATTTAGTATGCAAGTACATTTTCTTACGAAAATCATGCTGAATGATTCAGATCAACTATATGAACTTTGCAATCAAAGATATTAATCCATAGTACGGACCAATCCGCGCTATGCATAGTACCATAGCCTCACTCAACTGAGGCTTCTTCTTCATTTCCCTCACAAAGGGTGTGTGTGTGTATATATATATGCGTGTGCGTGTGTGAGTAAGATAGAGAGATAGAGACCTGGCCATGGGGGTGAGCGTGTTTCCGGGCCCACGTGTAGTAAGGCTGGTAAGCGCCCATAGCAATTTCAGTATCTCGAGATCCTTCTAGAGACCTCTGGTTTATATTAGCCGATCCAATTAACACGTATTCATCATCAACTACCATCCCTTTTGAGTGCACATATATCATAAATCTCCTGAATTTCTGACTCGCTTTCTGCACACACAAACAAAAAAAGTAGCAAAATTGATTAAATAAATTTTAGTATAGTTGATTTAATATGTCTTGAATGAAGCGAATCAGATGGTTCCAAATAGACATCAGACTGATTTGGGTCCAATGCCCATAAGACATGTCGCCCTTCCGTGCAACAATGGTATGTGTTAAAAAGCATCGTATGCCCCGAAACTGAAAATATAATTTAAAAATCATAGAAAATGTTATACATGTTCATAGAAAACATGAAAAAAAAAAATCATTTGTAGTGTTTTTAGTAACAAAAGGTATGGTATTTTGTAACCTGTAGAGCATATGTAAAATTAATAAAATCTGAAACTAACTTCAGTGCGTACTCACTGTGGAGCTTTCACCCAGAAGAGCAGACCTGTCTCTGGTACCAGATTCACGCTTTCCGAGGCAGTAAAAATTCAAATAGTCTTGTGGATGGTGTGTTTCTGATAAGCCTTCTTGGTTTAAAGCAGTTGCTATCATCTTGTACATCATTTTCATTGTTAGCCCCTAATTAACACAAAATAGAAGTGTTAACAAATTAATAGGTGACATATATAATATTGTACCGGTCGGATTCTAATATATGCATTTTTGGGTTTTGTTTATGGTTCAACTTTTTTTTTTGGGAATTTCATGTATACTCCTCAAAAACCTTAAAATTACATATCCACCCCTCTAAAATTATCCATAATATCATATTTACCCTTCTAAATTTCAAAAACTTACAAATTTACCCAATTTAAACCCATTTAAATTTATAAAGTACCCATTTTACCCTTTTTTAAAAAATAAAAAAATATGTAACTTATTTAAGAGTAATATTTAGTCTTCTAATTAATGAGTTTTTGAAATTTCGAAGGGAAAATAAGATATTATGAATTTTAGAGGGGCAAATACGTGATTTCAATGTTTTTAAGGGGGTAAACATGAAATTCCCTCATTTTTTCAGCCATAAAAGGGGGCCGGGGGGGGGGGGGGGTGTTGTTTTTCTCTCTGCTCAGTGTTTTGTGTTATGTGCTTGGAGTTGTATGAGGTAGTTGCTAGCATTTTCTTTTACCTGCCAGAAGAGGATCTCTTGCATTGGTGCAGTGGTAGGGTTTCCCTCAGGCCACATGGGAATCACAACATAAACCGAGAAGCGTTCTCTGGCCTTTATCTTGCTTACAATTTTTAATGCTAATTCAATTGGTATCAGATTATCAGCACCTATTTTAAAGAAGCATTAGATTATAATTAAATGAGAATATGGAAATTGTCACAAAATATGAAAATTTGCATTTTGCAAAATTGTCTGGTTTAAGTTTTTACAGGGTGATTATGTAACTTCACCTGTTTTTCTGTGGGAAGGCCAACTGTATGATGAACCAATAAAATATTGGTTTTCTATGTATATAAAGTGCTGTGCTGCTCTTATGGCTTTTACATATGCTGTGTGTATACTCCTGTCTATCTTTAAATTCTTTGCACATACAAGGTTCTGTCATGAAAAAGAAAAAGAAATAAAATAAGTTAACAGATAAAAAATTACAAAGAAGTAGCTCCTAAAGCTAATAAAATAATAACAGTTCCCTTCTTTTGGCGTACCTGTGCTTCTGCCTCTTGTACCACTTTTGGAAATCCCTTCACTGATCCTGAATCAATCGACCGAAAAACCTAGCATCAGATAAGAAAGTTCTTAATAGAAGTGGTGGAAAAATATTATTCAAACTTCGAATGTAATTTGATGTTTTATTTCCTACAACTTTCAGCTGGTTTCACCAAATTAAAGAAAATCAACATCAGAAAATTTTATCTCAGTGGCTGTCTAGTATAGTATTGTAAATAGTTCTTATATTCAAAATTATCAAAACAAAATTGGTCAATATTGAAAAAGAGTGAGGCAATGGTACTATGCATAGCGCAGAATAGTCCATACTATATATGGATCGATATCTTTGTTTTCAGAGTCTAAACAGTCGATATGAACTGTTCAACAAGATCTATATATGAAAATGTATTTGCTGACCAAATTTTACATTTTTTAGAATTTCTATTATATATATTATTAGTAGGTATAAGATCAGTACTTTTGAATGGTTTCTAGTCTTTAGAATTTAGATCAAGTGAATTTCTATCTATCTAAAAAAAATAGTAAAAACATTCTAAAAAATGTAAAATTTGATCTACAAGTACATTTTTATATGAAGATCATGTTGAATGGTTCACATCAACTGTTTCGACTTCAAAAATGAAGATATTGATCCATATTACGGACCAATCTGCGCTATGCATAGTACCATAGCCTCACTCATTGAAAAATATATAAGAGGGTAAGATAGTAAATACATACTTGCACATGCCAACTTTCGGGATCCTCTTCGTTACAAACATATGCATTATTGGAGTTGTCATTGGAAGGAGAGAGAATCCAAGATATTCGATTGACTTTTATCAATGTATCATCGGTCCAACTCGTCACTCTTCTCAAACTAACCTTCCATTTTGTCGCCTTTCGCCATCTCTGCTCGAAATTTGTTAATATGTCATATGCCGCTGGCCCCTCAATTTTACAATGGAGGTCATGCCACGGTTGTCTCGGCCCATTTCCATTTACCTATTTATAGAGAGTGTGTTAAAAATAACAAACGGCTCATTGTATCGCGGGTAAATATGATATTATGAATTTTAGAGGGGGTAATGAATTGGGTATATATGATATTATGAATTTTAACAGAGAAGACAATGAATTGGGTATATTTGTGAGTTTCGGAACTTTAGAAGGGTAAATATGATATTATTAATTTTAGAGCGGGAAATACCTAATTTCAAGATTTGTTGGTGCATACATGAAAATCCCCCATTATTTTTCAACTAATAAAATGAAATCATTTTCTCAGTGATACATTGATTTTCTTTCTTGAAAATAAAATGGACACCAGATTCTGTTAATTAAGAAAAAGATCATAGTAGTATAATATAGTGAAGTTGTGAATAACATAAGGTGATATCATTTTAAATATTCCTACTATGTTAAGGCCTCCTTGCAAAAATACAGGAATGAATTGTGTGGTGACTTATCAGTAAAGCAGGATATTTCATTTCTATAGAAATTTCGATCAAGGGGTGAGAGAAGGGTCATACTGTCAATGTGGGGTTGTGGATGTCGCTTTTGAAAACCGTGTTGAGATCTTTAAAAAGCCTGTGCTCTGGTGTGTCGTATCGTCCATCACACATGTCGAGACCTCCAATAAAAGCGGTTACTTTACGGTTGTTCCCCCCAGCAGGTGTGTCGACAATCACACACTTTTGATGGTGTGTGAATAGAGTACCCACTACCTGAAACTCAAATAATGTTTTTCACTTCCTAAATAATAATAATAATAATAAACCAAATTAGAGTGACTATGGAACTAATTAAAAATAATCACTAATCAGTACTGAGGATTTCTTTTCATGTTAATCTTTCTCATTGGGGATTTCTCATTACACCGTTACTTAATTATGAATTTTGATCTTATTTAGTAATTAAATTAGAACATCTCTCATGTAAGGATAAGATCTGAAGGCTCACCTGTTGTTTGAAAATGCTAAGTTTGGTACTAGCATATCTAGGTGCCAACACACAATGCACGCTTGAATGCTTGAAAAATTTCCTTGTTTCTTCATCATGCGTATGCATTATGCCATTCTACATTGTTAGAAATAGTGGCAAGAAAATAAACAAAGGAAAATTATTCACGTCTTTCTCTTCAAATTTCAAATTATCATATATATAATGTACCCAACAAATCATGAACCATATAGTGAATAAAATAGGGCCTTGATGCCCTAAAAGTTAAAAGTAGTAAAGCCAAATGTGATTTTATTTCATGAAGAAAATATTAGTTAGATGTACCGTTTTGAGATAAAATTTATCATGTGAGGTTTTATCGTCCCATATCAGCAACACCACTCTTACTCCCTCTTGCGTCTTAAATTTCAACATCTCTCCTAGAGTCAAGTCGCCTCCATTCGGCAATGGGCGTGTCGGTTCACGCACTAATTTCACCGGGTGGTAAATGGACCACCCCACCACATATATCAGATGGTGTGCCTCTAGTATTGCATGGCAAATATCCTCCCAACATTTATTTTGCTCATACATTTTGCCCCCATCTAACTCTATCTTAGGTAATGTGTCATCCATCACATGAGCATCTTGGTATAAGGTTACCTACAAACCAGAATCCACGAGTTTTATCAAGTATATACTATATAATGTAACCTTCAATCTGGTTATGGCCTTATAATTATACAAGTATAATAAATATATTATCAGGTTTACATGTTTTGCCATTACCTTACCGCCTTTTCTTAAAGGGAAGTACGCATTGGGCACACCCGAATAGTTTGGACCCGCTCCAACACCATTTCCATACAAACTATTCGTCTCTACCGCCTTGTATTGTAATGATATGTGCAGCTCTGGGCTGCTTTGACCAGATTTGACTGGTTCACCTGATTGATTTACCAGGGGAAACCAACTCTTTATTACTTCTCCTGTCATGACCTTTTCAACTGGTACTGAGGCAATACCAATCAATTGCGCACCGAACAAGTCGTTATCTTTTACCTAACAATATGTAGAGAGAAATATGATTAACTAAGGATTACAGCTGGATTTGGAGTTACTGTCAACCAAGAATCCAAAAAAAAGGAAATTGTATCTCACTGGTACTGTACCACTACCAGACAAGGTACCAATATCCATACTGATACTGGTGAAGTATATATTGAACAGTGGTCAGCTTTCTATTTTGCTTTTGGTGGTTACATTATTTTTCTGTATTTTATTTATTACAATAGCAACAAAAACTGACCGATTCTAGTTAATTTAATGCATGCAAAAATTTCTACCAGTGCTTTAATTCTTTACCTGAAATTCAACCATAGCAGTGGGATGCGCCACATTAACAACAAAATGCTCCTCCCATTTTGGGTTCTCGGAATTAGGTATAACTCGGGTCTGTGCAACAGTTGCACCCGACAAGCAAACAGATACATACGGGTCACTGGTAATAATATTGTGGACCCCACCTCGCTTCTTTCTGGGTTTCATGCATGGGGGCTTACATCCGGAAAAGCACCGCCTCATCCTCTCTGACATTATATCCATGTTTGGTAGGGACCGCGCTTCATGAATCCATATGTCGAGGTCACCGTGCAAGACTTTAATGTAAGTAACCGAACAAGTTTTTGAGCTTGTACTGGCATCTGTAAAAGTTTCGGTACTAGGACATGGGGTGTGGTTGTTTGGGGTCTTGTCAGATTCTTGGATTTCATTCATTAAATCAGTCGACATGGTGTCAGAACTTAGTTGTTAAATTGTAGCACAAGATACTACTGATAGAGATTTTGAATTGCAGCTTTTTTATTTTTTACTGGTAATGGGGTTAGGGAGTGAAGATTGCATTAATTCTGCATAGCCAGCAATGAAGATACCTAAAAGGAAGTTCAAAATGTGTTTACTCAGTAACATGACGTAACTATCCGATCAAATATAATGCCCGGTCCAGTAAGAACATGAATTATTAGAGCAATTTTCTTTTTCTTTTTTTCAATAAAAGAAAGAGTAAATGATAATCTTTTAATTTAAAAAGGCATGCTACTTTGGCTCACTTTTAATGAAAAACAATATCTTAAATTCTTAATTCGAAATCAAAGTTCTCCATTTTCCAAATTGGACCAAAAGTTCAAAAATGTTCGGGATGATCCTCTTAATATCCAATAGAAATCTTATTTTTTTTTTTCCAAATTAAGCATTAGAACATTTCATCTATAAAATCAAAGGAAAAATAAACTGAAAACTGAAATCAGAATACCAGATATAACAATTCAACAAGAAAACTGGTTTCTTCATCGCTCATCAGTTTCCGAACGTAATATTAAACAAGAAAAACCAAGAATAAAGAAAAAATTGGAAGTGCCAAAAGAAAATGGGTTTAAATCAATTACCTTCAATAAATAAGGAGTGCTGACTTGCAGAGAAAATTGAAAAATTAAGTTGGGATGATAATTTTTTTTTTCTTTTTTATTCTCTGTTCTTACTCTTGAGGTTAAAAGACCATCCCTGCATAAGGTGCCAGCATGAGTCGATGAAATTCTAAAAAAGGCATTTTTCAATCTTCTCTTTTTCTATTTTTACATAGCCATCCTAACAGAGTAGGTCCGATACCCATCGGACCTACGTTTTGGGTCCAATAAACTCCAATACCGCCCGATCCGCATTAAGATCTGTGCGCACGACAATTGAAGCATACACGCACGGATTTTAAAGCAGACTGCACACATCTTAATACATATTGGACGGTGTTTTAGCCCATCGAACCAAAGTAGCTCTAATGGGCATTGGAACGTGACGTGACCACACGTGACGTGGTATGACGAGACATGACGTAAATTAATCACGTAAAACCTTTTTTTTATATTTTAATTTAAATTCTTGAAATTCAGAAAAAAGATATAAAAAAATATGAAAATTATAAAATAAGTAAATAATGTTGCAATTTTTTTTAGAAAAGCTGTTGGATCCTCTATGCATACCAAAAAAAAAACTGAAAATTAATTAGAAAAAGCTGGATACTCTATGTTTCATACCGTGACGTGACGTGACGTGTAATTTTCGCTCGAATGCGGTCACGTCACGCAAATGATCACGTCATGAGACACGCGAGTCACTTCATGTAATCGACTCATGTGACGTGACGTGACTGATCGATCACGGTGTGACAAATTTCCTTCTCTATGCGTGGCTCGCTTGTGCTGGACAGCTGGATTTATTTTGATTTATTTTTTCTATATATATTGAGTGTAAGATAGGACAGATAGTAAGATTTTCAAATAAAAAAGCCATCCGTGAAGCACTCCATTAAGTAGGAATATAGTAGGCTTTTGATTTTATTTTTTAAGGTTCATACTTTCTATAATAAAAAACCCATCCGTGAAGCACTCCAACAACGACATACATCTGTGTTATTCTTTATGATATTATGCATATGTTAAATTTCATAATTATAGATTGCTATTTTTCAATATATAGAATTTCATAATTTAACTTTTAACGAATATTCATATGAAAATTTGGATAGGATAATTAAATAATATTATATTTTTATATTTTTTTTAATGTATCAAACCCAACTCGACTTGTGTGAGGTCAAGGTCTTCTTTGATTGAGGTGACCTGAGTCATAGGTCATCTTAATTACCCAAGTACAATAATTTAGAAAGGTTAATTGAATCAAACAAAAAGAAAAATTAAGAATCTTATAAACCAAGTATAATATATTAGGAGCTAAAACGGACTTTGCTCAACTCAAAATTTCGAAAGCAAAAATCTCATATTGCAAAAATCTCTCTCTCTCCCTCTCCCACGTGATGCACGCAAACATATGAACGTATAATTTTGATGACCATTTCATTATCTTGCACGCTTAAGACAATACATTTTATGACCGTGATTTACAATTTGAGCAACAAAATTATAATGTAGTTATTTTAGTTTTGTCACTATATATCCAATTATTACTTAATTTGTTCCAATCTATGTTACTCGGATACTCCAATATAGGCTCCATACCCGCATCGGACATGTATTGGATACCGATACGCGTCCGATACGGCACCGATACATATCCGATATTCCAGCTGGCGTATCCGCTTACGTGGCGTATTCTTACTCGGCTGATACGGTCATCAGTACGCTTTGACTCACCTGGATACGCCTGGACCACCGTGGACCGTGCAAATACACCACGCACCGCGTGGTCCATCGTGCACCGCGCCAAACAAAACTCTTTTTTAGTTGCTGTATCTGTATCCGTATCGTATCCGATACGATAGCCATACCCGTATCCGTGCAACATAGGTTCCAATAAGTGATCAAAGTATGCGTACAAAAATATTGTGAATTGAATTTGTAGCAGTTGATGTCAATTTGCGTTCTTAATTAAATTTGGTGTAACTAGCTAGTGTAATCCCACAAATTACAATTTTTTTATTTATGCTGAAAATGCCAACCCGAAGTCTTCCATGAAGTCTTCCATTAAGGCTCCAGGCTGCACTTATTACACCAACCACTTAAATTGTACCAGCACCTAAACCGCCCAGTACTCACTGTTACATTATTAATGATTGATTAATTCAATGACGACAGGTAGGTAACACACACGTCTGCTGCTTTTGCTATCCATGTGAACATGTCCCTATTCATTTGATGATTGAATGAACTCACTGTTATGTTTCCAATTGGCCGTCAAGCACGTCTGTTGACTGTCTTTCAACTGCAGTACTAATCAAGTCCAGTCAACTTGACTTGCTTGTACCTCTATTAATTCCAAGCTGCTGTATCCCCTGTCTTACCACTGAGTTTATAAGAAGGCCAGCTCTGATGCCTTGATAAGTAACCACAAGCTGTACACTACTAGAATCTGACCTTATTACAAGGGCAGGGTTTTAGTTGTTGCATGAGCTGACTCTTGCAACAGGCTCGAAAAAGGTCTGTTACATGAGCCACCCATGCTACAAGTACGCATGTTACAAGCCTCCATGTAAATACTAGATTTGAAACTTGTTACATGGGCTACCCTTGTAATAACTTTACCAAAACTTGTTACATGAGCTTGCGCATATAAAATTGACGCATGCAACAAGTCTGAGATTTCACACCTGCAGGAAGTAGTTGCATGGTTAAGGATCGTGGGCCCCATCTTAACATTTGCAAGGATAGAGAACTGAGTAATTTCATGGTTAGAGAACGTGGATCCCACACGGTTTATTGCAAGGCAAGTGAACTGAATAATTGCATGGGTAGAGAAGGTGATAGGTCTAAAATATATGCATATTCGATCCAATTTTTATCACAAAACAATACCAAATATCTTGTATTTTTCGTACAAAAAGGATAGAATACACCTAAAATCAAGTTACTGCGTTTGTTTACTTTCAATCTGCAGAAAATGAGGCAAAAAGAAGAAAAATGACCCTGAATGCGGACGCACTGGCCACTGGTGCGGCCGCACTCAATACTTAGCCAAATCCGAAGGCCTCAGAAAAGCCAGAAGAAAAAGTCCGAGCCTAATGCGGACGCACAAGACCAAAGTGCGGACACAGCCACTACTTAGCCGAATTTTGAAGTGATCAGCGATGCACTAGTGCGGACGCACGGACCAATGATGCGGCCGTATTCCATACTTGTCCGAATTAGCACTCCAAAGCAAGCGCAGTGCGAACGCACTGAGTCGTGGTGCGGACGCACCCAGGACTTGGAGAAAATTTAGAGCACAACACAACTCCAAATGCGGCCGCATGGACCAAGAGTGCGGACACACTCATGCCGCAAAAGCAGAAAATGAACTGACCAAGCGCAGTGCGGACGCACTACGGTCGCACTCTGGTCACATTCAGCCTAAAAATTGGTTTTTCTATTTCCGGCGCTTCTTAAAACGATCCAGGAGTGAAATATGGAAAGTGGGGACGTGGGAAAACTTATGGGGCAAGTATCTAATGACTCCCCACGTCCATTGGCTCCAGATTAAGCAGTACTTCTCCTATAAAAGGGCTAGAACTTTCCCTTCCAAATCATCCACTACCGATCCACTACCAATCCACCTACAATCTTCTTTACCATCCATCTTTTGGAGGCGAATCAAGGAAGAAAAAGGGAAGTTCACAGCAAACAAAGGCAAGATCAAGGTTCTTCATCTAGAGAAGGATGTAAACTATTTCTCTATTTATTTTCTCTTTGTTTTAGTCATGTTTTGTTTTAATCTTTTGATGAATTCTTGCATCTCCATGAGAGGCTAGTTTTCTCTCTAGGGGTTTAGGTTTTATGCATGAACTTGTTTAATTCTATTTTACTCGGATCTTAGTTTTTATTATGATTGTTTGATTTGATTGTTAATTTCTGTGAATTATTCTTTATGAGTTTCATTAATACTTAAATTATAAGTTCACCTGGTTAGATGAATTGAAGTAGCTTGAAATCATGTTGATCATGTATTTCCGCTTTAATTTCTAGCATGGGTCAAGGTAAGAAGAGTACTAATTGAAATTATAAACATATATCTTAGGATTTAGTTTATCTTAGGACCAATTTGATATCTAAATCAGATTTCCAGAAATTAAGGTTAGGGTTTGGTGAAGTATTAAATTGAAGTCAAAACCTAATTAGGACACCTTAGAACAAATATTAACATATATTTTGAAGCATGTGACTTAAATATCCCTCTAGGTAGTGACAGCCCTAGAATTGTTGGAACATTAATCCATCCACCCAAGGTATTTGTATCAATATTTGTTCCAAAGGCTAACACAAGTTAGAAACCTCGACAAATCATACATGAATTTAAACAAACTGAGTAGATAGAATTAGCAAGGGATTGTAGACTGAATGCCCCTAGACTTCCAAACCTTGAAAAGCAACCAAAACTCTCCTTTACTTTTCAGTTTTTAGTTTAAATTGTTACATTTCTCCTTTTCGGGTATTGAACCCAAACTTCAGGAAATTAGAACAAAACCCCCCCCAATTTTACCTTACTTTCTTTTACAATCTGAAACAAATTAATAGAGTTTAAAATTGGTGTTTCCCGATTTCCCTGTGGATCGATACCCAAAGTACTACAATGATAGGTTGTACGCTTGCATCCGATCAATCATTGAGTATTTAGGTTTATAAATTTAAAAGTCTAAAGAGTATAAAAACAAGCATAAATCCTATACTTAAAATACTCAACAGAAGGTGGCCCCCACTATTTATTTGCATGGTTAATGAAGGTGACCCCACCAGATTATTTGCATGGTTAACGAAGGTGGACCCCACTAGATTATTTTGCAAGGATATCGTTGGGACCTTTTTCATGGAATGTAGTACCCATGTGAAAGGCTTGTTGTTTTTCCTTGAATTTTTTGTAATTACATAATAAAACACTTTGCATACAAGTTAATTGTCATATTGAACCCATAATAGTATATCTACCTAACTACTCGTACAACTCTTGAAATTATAGGCGTAACAAAGAACAATAGATGAGAGTGACGAACAAGGCACGTGTTGAGGGTTCAATTGTCGAGGCTACAATTGTCAAAGAGATATCAACCTTTTGCATGCATTATTTTCAAGAAAAACCAAGAAATGGCCAACAATGAGTTACAAATAGTAACCCTCCACAAGGAGGACTATCGATATTTGATAATCCAGGTCGTTCCCTTGGGAAGGAAAATCGCATTGTTCTCGATGACAAGGACTACAAAGCAGCTCACTACTATGTCCTTTACAACTGTCCCGAGATCCGTGACAAGTATGAAAGGTACAATCTTAATTAATGTTTATCATTATGATTAAAAAAACAACCAATGGCCAAAACCGGTGTCATAATCATGTTAAAAGCATGTAGTACTGTCCAAGGGACATTTACACACATATTTAAATTTTTTCTACATTTTTTTTTAGTTTGGCTTAGAGTTTGACTAGTGCTGACTGTTTTGACAATTCTGAACAGCTGACTTTTAGAAAATTATTATCAACAATTGGCTTAACCATATTTTTAGTTCTTTATATAAAAATGATGGTCACATCATGTACTGTATGCCCAAAAAAAATTAAAAAATATTAAGGTCAGTAGCTATGTGAAATTCAGGGATATTTGAGAGGCAGTTCATATGCCAGCATACAGTAAATGGAAAATTCAGGAATTTTTGTTCTCAGCTGGGATTCAAAAATTGATTTAAAATCACCAATATTCCTATAAATGGAAAATTTGGAATAGCGATGCTCAGCATGTAATTTTTTTATATTTGCACAATCTTGAGAAATTTCAAGACTTGCATGCTGGTCAAAACTATCGAAATCTTATTTTTGTATATGCTGGAATTTGTAGGGAATTTGATACATGCATGCTCAACAGTGGTACAATAATGCAAAATTTGGACAAAATTTGTCAAGAGAGTTACGGAGATTGTTTACGAACAAAGGTACTTGATGATGATGATTGTGATAAATACATCCAAAAGGCAGGACTTAAGCCATCCAAAATCGCAAACTGCTATGAAGTGTACGACATCAACGGGTATCGATTTCACACCGAAAATTATAAGCAAACCAAGGTAACAAAAAGTAGCGGTGTTGCATCAAAGGAGAGTGGGATGAAAATGGTGACCAACACGACTACTATGGAATTCTCCAAGAGGTAATTAAGCTAAATTATGATGGAGGCAACAAGGTTGCTCTCTTTAGGTGCATTTGGTTTGACATAACAAACAAGGTAAAAAAGGACAAAAAATATGGAATTGTCAAGGTTAAACACACTTCTCGGCTAAAAGGTTTTGAGCCGTATGTATTGGCATGTCAAGCAATTCATGTAGTCTGCATTCCTTATGCATCGGATACTCGTGAACGACGACCATGGTGGGTGGCAATGAAAACAAGCCCGAAAGGGAAGTTTCGTGTCGAGGAGAACTCCGATGAAAACCTCGAATTTTACCAAAAGGAAAAGACAGATAATCCGGTATTAGAACCAAATGAAGAGGGCTTTAATTGGGATAATGTGGTAATTCGAGAAAACGAGTTCGAACTAGTAGACAATACGATGGAGACTTCACATGCACCACAAACAGTGGAGGATAACGAGAACCCCATAGAGGAAGGAGATGAAGGATATGACATGGAACAAGAGTATAACATGCGTGAAGTTGAGGAAGCACTTGGTTGGGTTAACATCGACATGAATCTGATGATGATGGTTTTTAATTGGTAATTTGGTGAATTGTTTAATATCTCAATTAATTTGTAAGGTTTATTCTTAAGACCAAAATTTAAAGATTCTTCAAAGTTCCCGAATTATTTGTGTTCTCTATTATTTGTGTATCTCATTTACTTTTTAATATACTGCTGTAATTCTTATTGCTGTGATTTACAAAATATATTCAATTTGAAGGAAGAGATCAAATAAATACAGGAAAGGCTCTGCCTAGGAATTCAAAACTTGTAGCAAGAGTAGGCGCATGCAATTAATAGTTCTCAACAATCCAAATTAATTACATGAGCAGTGTAGGACTTTTTACATGGACCTTTAGAATAAAGTAATAAAAAATTATCAAAAAAACTTGTTACAAGAGTAAGCCCTTGCAACTGTTTACTCTCAATTATGTAGATTAATTACATGCGCAGTGTAGAACTTCTTACATGGACCTTAAGAATAAAATAATAAAAAAAACATCATCAAAACCTGTTACATGGGCGTGCCCTTGCAACTGTTTCGTCTCAATTCTGTAGACTTATTACATGGGCATGGGATGATGTTTTAGCATGGACCTTCGTTAAAATATACTATCTGGTATCGCTGGCGGGTCATGGGTCAACAATTATTATTTACATGAGCCGCTAAGAGACAATTACGTGGTTAAACATCTGATTTGTTACATGCATTACTTTTTCCATGGAACACCCATGCAACAAGTATTATTGTATCAGAAACGTCATTTTCTTTTGCATGGGCTCTTCACAACCATGTAAGAAGTAAATGCAGCCCATGTAATAGGTCAAGATTCTAGTAGTGTACCTTCTTGGTAGTTTTGATGATTCTCCAAGTAAAGTATGATCCCTTATTAATTTATTAACCATTAAATTTGGTTTTTGATGTTTGCTTAATGTCCCCTTCTAGCTTGAATCTTTTTTAAAAAGCCATTCAAATTTGTCTATTTTTGCATGGATACCAGTATCTGTACTAGTACCAATTTGTAAATTAGTGAATTAATATAACACAAGGTTTAATAGTTGTAAACTTCTAAGAGGGTATATTTGGAATTAAAATTACTAAGAAATAAGTATTTTTCTCTTTTATGCAGATGGGGCCTACAAGGAAAACGAAAAGGGAAAAGGGGTATTCTTATCCCTTATGCCAGAAGATAATAATGGCACTTCAAAACAGACCCGAAAAATTTCACCTCCGTTTGTTGTTTGTTTTGGGGCATAATACTCAGACGGATTCAAATGGGCATAAACGTCCAATGTTTAGTGGTCTTTTGGTACGTTCAGTTCATTTCATTACCAGTATTTACCAGTACAAAAGTTTCAGTACCAGTGTGTCCGCCTCTGATCTGACATGACACTTTTTTTTTTCATTTATTGAAACCCTAAATGCATGGGTTATTTATAAAATAGGACTGGTACTGTAAATAGGGGTACATGGTATATACTGCACTGAACTACTGTAAAACTGTGCTTGTGTCGAACTGTCGATAACCTTATTTTATTTTACTTCACCTTCTATATTGTACCAGTGTTGTGATATGACATGTAGGTGGAGACTAGAACAAGCTGGGTATTGCCAGCATGCTTTGAAAACGGTGCGAGGTCTCCTTATGAGATTGTCAGAAGGATACTTGTGAGTGTCTCTTCTGACGATTTGAACTTGAGAGGAAAGCTACTAGACATATATAATACAAGGCGTGACAGTTTCACTATCCCTTATGTCAAATGGTACAAGTTTCTTTAATTGAATCAGCTTTGAAATTTTTTCAATTGAATATACCAAATTGTTTTATACAATTCTTACATTTTACAAAAAAGTTAAGGGACAAATTTGGTAGAATTTAATTGGTTGCTTTTTCTTCAGACTTGCAAATATTGAATTGTAAAATTTGCCGATGTTGTAAAATTACAATGCTCTACATCTCCTTTCGCCTAGCCATCTCACTTTGTAGAATGCCAAAGAAGGTTAGTAATCATGCATTTCTCGATTTTATCTAATAAACCTTGCACTTGGTTGGTACTGTGCTATACTGTAGAGCATTGTTTATTCCTTGGTTGGTACCTTGCATTGGTTAGTAATCATGCATCTCACTTATGTTTATTCCTTGGTTGGTACTGTGCTATACTGTGAAAACATTTATTCATTTGGTTGTATTTTTTGGCTAGTCAACTACAAACAAGGCATAGCTGAAGTGAGATGAATTAGCTTTGGTGATCATGAATTTCCAAACTTCTGTTACGTTATGTTCGTTTTTTTTATATATGGTGCTAGTAGTTTGAAGAATCATGTTGTGGCTATCAACTCAAAATTGGCTATCAACTATGCTGCCATTAAGTCCTTTGAATTACGGCAATGTCAGATTCTAATTTCCACTAATTGCTATCCATAGGTGGTACTAGGTGAAGTGGCAATGTGAGGTTGATTATGTTGAATAGGCATCGTCAATTGAATGTCATCTCTTCTCGGGTGGTATTATCCTTTATATTAGTTATAGGTTGCAAGAAAGAGAAGCATTTTTTATTTAAGTCAAGTAAATAGATTTTTTATGGCAATTAACTTGGATAATTTGGTGACTTTTGTGTGTTTTGTAGATATATGGCATGTAATTTGGATAATTTGTTATGACAATTAACTTGTGTGGTGTCTTTGTTTGTGATTGTGGCATATTAATTATTGACCAACAAAAAAAAAAAAAAAGACAAACAGGAACGGTTGTTTAAACAACCGTTCCTGATGTCTAAAATTTGTGTCGGCTGTTACTTAAAGGTCATTCCTGATTTTAATAATCAGTATTGGCTAATACCAAAAGGTTGTTCCTGATCAGGGAATTAGTATCGACTAATACTAATTGACCATTCCTAATTGTTGAATCTGTATCGGCTCCTTAACTGATCCTGATTAGTGGTACTATCAGTATCGCCCCCATTCCGTTCCTGATAGGTGATTTTTTACCATTCCTGATAGGCGTTTTTCCACTAGTGAATAGTTCACCGTTTGTAAAGAGCGATGCATAGTTACATACTCATAAAAAAATTGGAAGCTGATCCGAGAAGTTTACTTTAAAATAATTGCCTTAAACTGCGCTTCCTCCAGTTCGTAGTGGTTTATGAGCCGAATTAATCACGTAAGGCGAGCCGGATTAATCAGGTAAGCCAAGCCGAAATATCAACTAGGAAGTTTACTCTAGAGTCATACTTGGTGTTGGGCTTTCAATCAGCTGGAATAGCATGTTTTGTTCAATTTCATATTTCGTATATTGTTGCTTGTTTCATATAGGCCAGCAAAAATATATGGTAGCGGGTCAAATATAAAAAAAAAAAAAAACAAATTTAAATAAAAACAAATTTCGGATTGGTTGTATAGCCCGATCTTGATTAACAGCATCAGGATCGGATATGATTATGGTTGTCCGATCTTGATTCTATAATCAAGATCGGCTATTTACTAAATGACCGTTCTTGATTGTCTAAATCAGGAATGGCTATATGTAAACGACCGTTCTTGATTGTCCGAATTAGGAACGGCTAATTGTGATTTTTGACATGTTGGGGTATTTAGTTAGATTATATTGTATGGTCTTACTAAATAGGGTATTGCTTTCTCTTTAAAAAAAAAGGGAATTTATGTTCATCTCAATTACTCATCATACAATATTTCAAAAAAATTAAACATGCCAAATAAATTATATATATTCTCTTATTTTGGCACTTTATTCCAGAACATAGAGAATTGTACACCGACCGAAAGTGTAGACGACGGTACATATAAAAAAAACTGAAGTTCATCTGAAAAATTACAACATTGCTCCAAAAAAAAAAAATAAAGAATCATATATTAAACATGAAAACCACAGATATTAGGGTTTGGAATAGTTCACCATAGGTAAAGAACGATGCATAGTTACATACTCATAAAAAAATTGGAAGCTCATCCGTGAAGTTTACTTTAGAATCATTGCCTTAAACTGCCCTTCCTTCAGTTCATAGTGGTTTATGAGCCGAATTAATCACGTAAGCCAAGGTGAAATATCAACTGGGAAGTTTACTTTAGAGTCATACTTGGTGTCGGGCTTCCAATCAGCCAGAATAGCATGTTTTGCCACTAGGGACCATTCCCCTGAAAGGGTTGTAACCCTAGTTGAGAAGGGTCCCTTAAGAGGATGGGGAGAGTGAAGACTCCAGATTTTACCCCATGATTGCTTCAATGGGGTCCAGGTAGAAGAACCTACTTCCTTAATTTCCAGTTTAGAGAGATCGCCATCACCATTTTGGTACTCGGTCAACAAAGCCAAGTAGTACGGGTTTGAGCCTTTCGAGACATGGAAGTGAATGTTACGACCCTTATAGTTGCATGGAACCCTATAATAATTGAACCAAAATCATGTTATGTATAATTAGTTAAATAATGTACACTTCGATAATGGATTTTTAAGATTAGTACCAAGGTTCTAAATAGCGTTTATAGCGTCGTAGCGGGAAGGCTAAAAAAAAAGCTATAGCGAATAGCGTCGCTATAGCGGAAGCTATTCCAAATAGCGTTTTTTTTTTTTTACATTTCGTATATTCAATATTTGTACTAAATATCAACATTATCTAAGGTCTCATAGAACAATAAATAACACCAAAGTAATTAAGAAATTATAATATTCATATTGAACCCGTACAAAGTCCAAATTGTGGTTCAAAATATCCATAGTAATATCATAAACTATTGATTTTTCCTATTAAAAATATCTTAAGTATCATGATTCATGACATAATCTATTTTTTTTTCTATTCAAATTTTAATTCCGGTTTGGACTTTTTTTCTATTCAAATTTCAATTTCTATTCCCAATTTCAAATTGATTTATTTGTAGCAAGTAGCAACAAATTCAATTTCGGTTTGAGATTTTTTTTATCTTTATTTAAAACCCATATAAATTGCTTAAAAATAAAAAATAAAAAAAAACCCATATTGTATAGCGCAAATAGCGCTGTAGCGGACCGCTATAGCGCTGTAGCGGCCGTAGCGCAAATAGCGCATTTTGATGTCGTAGCGTAGCGTTTGGGGTCCAAAAACGCTATAGCGCGCTATTTAGAACACTGATTAGTACTATTAGGAAGAATAATTAATCTATAGTCAACATTAACGAAAATTTATAGAACGATCTAGCCATCAGGTAAAAAAATGTTAAGTTGAAGCTGTAAAATCATATCTGATATTTAAAAATGATGCAAAGCGCTTACCTCATAATCACAACAGAGAGTTTTCCAACCTTGTGGAGCTCAAGTTCTTTACCTGGATCTGCCAGTGAGCCAAATGCAATGCCGGACATGTCGATGTGATAAGTTGATTCAGCACAGCGACCATGCAAGCACTCATCAGTGATTGTAATGAGTTTTTCTTTGCCGGAACAAAGCAGATTTCGTGAATCTTTATCTTCTTTGTTGCACATCACCTGAAACAGTAAAAAATATCCTTAATATTATGGGTTGCATCGTTGTCATACCGAAATATCAGAATGTCATTTGCAACTATGCATTGTGGTTTGTAGAATTATTAGTGCCAAACATATATATATCCACATAAAAAACATGTAGGAAAATTAACGCTAGTGAGGTGCATGTCTATATACAATGAATTTCTGTGGTGGTTTCTTTTAAAATTCTTAAAAAATGGTATCTTTATAAATCACTTTCCCTTCTTTAATTGGGATAAATAGAACTAGAAAATAGATTTATAAACCTTATTTTACAATCTCATTCCAAATTGTTTAAAGAGTTAATTAACTAACCGAGTAGCAAGAACCACAACCCTTACCATCTCGCCAAATGGCTTTGCTGCCGCTGGCAGTGAAGGAATTATAAGGGGGAAGATTTATATTCTTGAACCCGCATTTACCACCTGTATGCGTAAATATGATAGAATAATGAACAACCACTTAAATCATTTTGCATATTGTATCATTAGAATAACAAGATCATTAAAAAAAACACATCTTGTTACCATTGTCATGAGGCCCAGAAGCATTAATTGGGCTGCCCATAAAATGTGGCATTGCCAGGATGCCATCCATATTTTCCATCATCGGGGCCATCATCGGAGCAAGAATCCTACATTTCTTTCAAGATCGAAGCATGTTGAGCTACGTCATCATTGGATACGTTATGTGGTTGAGAAGAAAGAATTGATGTTGGAGAAAGTTCACGTGAGTGAGAATGGCTCTGACATGTTAACGAAGTCCTTACCGCCATTGAAACTTGAAGCTTGTCGTGACAAGCGGGTTTGGTTGAGAATTCTACCTCATGAGTTGGGAGGAGGAAAGTTTGTTGGCTCCCGATCTCAGCTATATATCAAGAGCTACTTTATATGTAATTAGCAAGGGTAGTTTTTGAGGGTTCTAATCCACAATTAGCAATTATCCGTTCTTATTGCATAACACCCTATCTAGGATAGGATCTTATTACGAGCTGCTATTTTAAAGGCATTAATTTCGGGATTAGACAATCTCTAATGATCCTAATTTCGAGTATTGATTTTCCCGAGGTCACAAACTTTTTCATATTGATTTCAATTATATGATCTCTACTATTTATTTTGTATTGATTCAACTTTTTTTAATCCTAATGTCTTTCCAAACAACTGCTAGCATATCATCTGAAAAAAATATTACAACATAGCTCCAATAAAAAAAAAACTAAAGAATCATATATTAATTAAACACGAAAACCACAGATATTAGGGTTTGGAATAGTTCCCGTACGAAAAGAGCGATACATAGTTACATAATCATACAAAAAATTAATGAAAGCTGAACCAGGAAGTTTACTTCAGAATTAATTATTGCCTTAAACTGCCCTTCCATCAGTTCATAGTGGTTTATGATCCGAATTAATCACGTAAGCCAACGCGAAATATCAACTGGGAAGTTTACTTTAGAGTCATACTTGGTGTCGGGCTTCCAGTCAGCCGGAATAGCTTGTTTTGCCACTAGGGACCATTCCCCTGAAAGGGTTGTAACCCTAATTGAGAAGGGTCCCTTAAGAGGATGGAGAGAGTGAAGACTCCAGATTTTACCCCATGATTGCTTCAATGGGGTCCATGTAGAAGAACCTGCTTCCTTAATTTCCAGTTTAGAAAGATCGCCATCACCATTTTGGTACTCGGTCAACAAAGCCAAGTAGTACGGGTTTGAGCCTTTCGAGACGTGGAAGTGAATGTTGCGACCCTTATAGTCGCAAGGAACCCTATAATAAGTGAATGTTGCGACCCTTATAGTTAAATAATGTACACTTCGATAATGGGTCACTGTCAGGAAGAATAATTAATCTATTGTCAACATGAACGAATATTTTTAGAACATTTAATCCATCAGTTAATAATATGTCAAGTTGAAGCTGTAAAATCGTATCAGATATTTAAAAATGATGCAAAGCGCTTACCTCATCATCATAACACGGATTTTTCCAGCCTTTTGCAGCTGAAATTCTTTTCCGGGATTTGCCAGTGAGCCAAATGCAATGCCGGACATGTCGATGTGATAAGTTGATTCAGCACAGCGATCATGCAAGCACTCATCAGTGATTGTAATGAGTTGTTGTTTGCCGGAGCAAAGCGGATTTCTACCGAAGATATCCTCTTTGTTGCACATCACCTGAAACAGCAAAGCGGATTTTTGAAACGGAAAATAAAAGTGTCATGCATCATTTTTATACGGAAATATCAGAATGTCATTTGCAACTATGCATTGTGGTTTGTGGAAGTGCCACATGTAGCAAACATAAATATATCTACATAAAGAAAATGAAGTAGGATTTCATTCCAAATTGTCTAAAAAGTACAATTAACTAACCAAGTGGCAAGCACCGCAACCCTTGCCATCTCTCCACATGGCTTTGCTGCCACTGGCAGTCAAGGAATTGTAAGGGGGAAGATTTATATTCTTGAAACCACATTTACCACCTGTATGAGTATATATGATAGAATAATGATCAACAACCACTTTAATCATTTTGCAATAATTAATCAAATATTAATACTTCATGAATTATATCTTATCCCTTTCGAATGTCAGAATATGAATTATTCACAATAAATTACTTCTTTGTCATATACGGATCCCGCAAAAAAAAAATTTAAGTTGGTTGTTTAAGTTAATGATGAATGCTTATGAATCTTGCATATATATATTTAGTTCTTACGTATCTTTGGACCTTCGAATTCTTGAAACGTATTGTGATATTGTATCATTAGAATAACAAGATCATTCAAAAGACACATTCTTTTTTTATAGTGTGTGGGAAAACAAAGCAAATTAAAGCATTCTGTTACCATTGTCAGGAGGCCCAGAAGCATTGGGCTGCCCATAAAATGTGGCATTGCCAGGATGCCATCCATATTTGCCATCATCGGGGCCAACATCGGAGTCATCATCATTGGGGTCATCCTGCGCAGCAACAAAAACGCCCAATAGGGACACAATAGCAATAAGAGTAATGGAGAACCTGAAAGTCATTGTGTTCAATCTATCATACATGAAGAAAGAAGTAGCAAATGAAAGAAAGATGGTTTTACTTGCAACAATCCGGATGTTATTTATATATACGCCAGCCAACTATCCTCTTCAACTAAACGTGTGTTATTTTATCTGATTGGATGTCATCAGAAAACTTTTAGATGCCAACTGCTCTAGGATGTTACTTAATTTAGCAAAACAACTTCTTTGAGTAATAATTATGTATAATTAAGTTATTCAGGTACAGATTTTAACAGAGCAAATTGATTTCATGCAAAATAGTGCTCCATAAGGTTTGTGGGTTGCATGAAGCCATAATTGCTTTGTTAAAAAACAATTACCCGTTATTCATGCTGGCAGTTGGAAAGAAAGCTGTCCTAACAGCCCCATGTGTTTTTTGCAATCATACCTACCAGGCAGTTACCAGATTGCTAATTACTTCAAGGGTGCAATCACTTCCTACACTCCAGGATTTGTACAATCGATCAAGTAATCTATTGAGGTTTGTTGTCGTTATGGATAAGGAGAAGTTTGTAGCTAAGTAGGAAAGGTGTTGTTTGAACCCATGCATTTTCGTACTTTAGTATGCACTTAAATTGGGCTTGAGGTCCGGAACCGGGAAGAAGGCCTATATGTGTCCATTGAATATAAACAAAATACATTGTTAATTAGCTAAGGGTGTACTTCTTTATAATATTAAAATGAGGATGTAAATGACATATAGACTATATTTATTGTCAAAAAAAAGTGGCATATAGACTAAAGAGAGAGGTTATGGTAGCGCATATTGGCACGCGCTAAGGATTCATATCTTCGTTTTAAAAGTCCTAACGTTTGATCCGAACCGTTCAACATGATCTCCATCTGAATATGTACTTGCAACCGAATTTCATATTTTTTTACAATTTGTTTATTTAGATAGGTAAAAAATCATGAAAATTCTGGACCATACAAAAACAGTGATTACCTATAAAAATAAGTAGTAAAAAAATTCTAAAAAATGTAAAGTTTAGAAGATCATTTAAACACTTTGGATCGACCGTTAGAATTTTGAAAATGAAAAATTGATCCGTAGTACGCAATTTTCTTTAATACAAACTACAAAGATTATACATTACATCTTACGTACCCCGTGAACTTAAAACACTAAATCAAAAATGACGAACAAGAAAAGAAAAAACAAAATGGACAAACTTTTAGAACAAGAAGTACCCACATATATACTTCTCAATCTTTTTTATTCCATATGTATTAGACATTATTAATCCACTTAAATTATTTCTCTCTTTTTTAAGATGTAATCCGCCTAGGTTTCGGAACCAACTCTAGCTCCTCCTTCCTCTTCAGCGACAAGCTTGGCATCTCAGTCATGTCGACATCCTCCGGCTTCATCCCTTTCGGGAGCTCCCAATCAAACCTCCATAAGAGATTCGCCAGGGCCAACTCCATTGTCAGGAGCGAAAGCTGCATTCCGGGACAAATCCTCCGCCCCCCTCCGAAGGGAACGATTTCACAAGTGTTACCGTTATAGTTAAAAGGATTATCAACAAATCTTTCAGGTCGATACTCCAACGGGTTGTCCCAGACCTCAGGATCTCTTCCCATGGCATAGGTATTGACGAAAACTCTTGATCCTTTCGGGATGTTGTAGCCTTCTATGTTGCAGTAGTCCATGGATTCTCTCGGGATTAGAAGCGGAGTCGGTGGGTGTAGCCGGAAGCTTTCTGTCATGGCGGCCTTCAGGTATGTCATCTTGCTGACATCTTCAGAAGTGATCAGCAGATTGTTTTGCGCAGGAATGCCGCGCACCTCTTCTTGTAGCTTCTTCAATACTCTGGGGTGTCTCAAGAGCTCTATCATGGTCCACTCTAAACTTAAGGCTAACGGTTCTGTGCCAGCAGCCAGTAATTGCTGCATATGTAATTGCAAAGTTAATGAAATTTTTTTTTTCTAGTTAAGTTAACTAGTTAGTGAACATATTTTCTTATACTAATATATTATTCTTAATGCAAAGAACTTTGTTCTCCTGACTGTATATATACAAACATATAAGCACTTTTTCACAACTTCTACATGTGAACAAATCTTTATTTATATCTATATATATAGAGAGAGAGAGAGAGAGAGAGAGAGATCGACTATGGTGAGTTGTGAAGTAAAACGCCGTTTTACTTCACGCTCATATTTCATTTAAAAAATCTAAACAACCGATCTGAACCGCTCAACATGTTCTCCATATTGAAATGTGCTTGAAGACCAAATTTTACATTTTTTGGAATTTTTTTACTATTTATTAAGCTACTTTGAAAATTGCAGATCCGGGTGAACAGTAAAAAAACAGTAAAAAATTCTGAACCATTCGATCAGCGATTTCAAAGTGGCTTAATAAATAGTAAAAAAATTCCAAAAAATATAAAATTTGGTCTCCAAGCACATTTCAATATGGAGAACATGTTGAGCGGTTCGGATCGGTTGTTTAGATTTTCAAAATAAAAATATGAGCGTGAAGTAAAAATGACATCTTACTTCGCAACTCACCATAGCCCAGCTCTATATATATATATATATATATATATATATATATATATATATATATATATCTGTGTGTGCGTGTGTGTGTATACATATCTGTATATATATGTGTGTGTGTGTGTATATATGTATATGTATATATGAGGAGGGATCTGATTACACCACTTTTAAGTTACCACAAAGTTACTCTCGATGGAGATTGTTTGCATTAAGAATTAGTCAAATTCAAACAATTGAATTTTGTACCCATCTTAATAAATAGTAAAAAAAATTGAAAAAAATGTAAAATTTGATCTGCAAGCACATTTTATTTAGATAATCATGTTGAACGGTTTGGATCAATGATTTAGACTTTGAAAATGAAGAAAATAAGGAGGGTAATATTGTGGTAACTCAAAAATGATGTAATCGGATCCCTTCTCTGTATATATATGTGTCTGTGTGTATATATATATAGAGGAGGGATCCAATTACACCTTTTTTGGTGACATATCATGACACCATTTTTTTTTATAAATCAATTTTGTGATTTCAAAATCCAAACAGTCAATCCAAACCATTCAACATGATCACCATATTAAAATGTGCTTGGAGATCAAATTTTACATTTTTTTGAATTTTTTTACTATTTATTAAGATGGTTACAAAATCGTTGTTTTTCAATAGTCTGAAAACAACGATTTTGTAACCATCTTAATAAATAGTAAAAAAATTCAAAAAAATGTAAAATTTGATCTCCAAGCACATTTTAATATATCCATCATGTTGAACGGTTTTGATCGACTATTTGGACTTTGAAAATGGTAGGTGTCAAAGTGTGTCACCAAAAAAGGTGTAATTTGATCCCTCCTCATATATATATATATATATATGCATGTATGTATGTATTAAAAAAAAGGACTTACGTAACAAAGTACTTTGACATGCTCATCTTTCATCTCAAATTCTTTCTTTTGTTTGTCATCCTTTTGAAGTTTGAGCAATGTGTTGAGGAAGTCGTCGTCACCCTCGGTCCTCCCTTCAACACGATCATTGAGCACCTCCGTCATCATGGCATCGCCGAGCATAAATGTTTTCATTGCCTCCTCTCTCACCTTCGCACCAAGAATACGACCTAACCACTTGAGAGAAGGGAAGAAGTCCTCCGGATTGAATTTGCCGAGGAGAGGGATGCCATCAACCACCAAATACATCAGCTTCTCCTCTCTTCCATCTTTTCTAAATGACTTTCCTGTCATCATATGACAAATAAAGTCGTTGCTGAATTTGTAAAAGGTATTCCGCATGTTCACAATACCCTCAGTCGATGTTGTAGCCTCTTTTTCGATTTTGTTAACCATGAAAAGTACCTCTTCCTCTCTCAAGTGCTTGAATGTGTGCACCACACTCTTCGAACTCAACAAATGCACGTTGACTATCTTTCTCAAAGACCTCCATTGCTCACCATAAGGTGCAAACACGATATCGTGGCGGTTGTATGCTAATATATTGGCCACTTCTAAATGAGGTCGGCTAGCAAAGACGGCATCATGGGTCTTTAGAACCTCACGTGCCATGCGAGCATTTGAAACGACAAGAGTCGGTATCTCTCCAAGGTGAATGAGCATGATAGGCCCATATTTCTTTGAGAGCTCTTGAAGAGAGCGGTGTGCTAAGGTGCCGAGTTGGTGGAGGTTGCCTAATATGGGAAGCTTTGGAGGGGAAGGAGGGGGGTTGGGGAGGTTCTTAGAGGGCTTTCTGGTAATTAGCAAGATCAAGATGATGAAGGAGAGAAGAGAGATGAAGAATAGTGTAGAGGAAGGGAAGGCTTGTTCAATGAAAGAAGGAACCATTATTGTTGCACTAATATATATGGTGTGTTCACAAACTATGAATACTTTTATAAAGTGTTGTTGTTCAGTGTTCAAAACATTGTCCTCTGTTTATATATAAGAGGAGAGGTGGTGGTAGTGGGATATTTGCGGGCCACTCTAGAATACCTTTTTTTATTGTTTCCAATATAAAATTCTACCAAGTCAGAATATATATATAACGTGCTCTCACAACACTGCGCAGTGTTGAATTGTATTGATGAGGCTAATTTGTAAGTTGACTAGGCCAAATCAATGTTATCCGTTACGTTACTGTCTCTGTCAAAATGACTTTATTGCAATATCTATATCTTGTATTGTTGTAGAACAACTAGCCTTGCTAATTAATAGGCCAGCCATATATTCATGAAGAATGAGGCTACGGTACTATGCATAGCACGGATTGGTCCGTGCTACGGCTCAATATTTGAGTTTTCAAAATCCTAACGGGTAATCCGAACAGTTTAACATGATTATAAAATGAATATGTACTTGCAAGCTAAACTTCAAACGGTCATAAAACGGCACTCGAGTGTCCGATTTTAGTAAATGACAACTTTTCATAAACTTACGAAAATATGCATGCGTTAGTGGCCGCTTTGTCAGATTTCAAAATACAAAATTGCCAAAAAACAAAGGGAAGAGCCTCAAAACTTAAGTTGAAGTTTCTGATTAAGATTTTTATTTATGTTATTCAATCTACGTAGCTCAGAAAATTAGTTATATAGGCCATGTTCGGCACCATGGCTTAAGAGGTATAGGCTTAACAATTTAATCTTCACTAAGGAGTTGGTGTTTGGCAACAACTCAAGCTTAAGGAGGAGGTTTAAAGAGGAGGAGGCTTAGCGCTAAGGAAGCAAAATATCAAGCTTAAGATTTGGCTTAAGGAGAAAGCTTAAGTCCGTCTAAGCCATAGGTGTTCGGCCGGCTTAAGACCTAAAGGAAGACTAAGGAGCCTTAAGCCATGGTGCTGAACATGTACATAATGAACTTGTAGAATACTAATTTTTATTATTTTTGAAATTTTTTTACAATTTTTTATGATTTATGAAAGATGGCACAAAATCGGCATAATTTAGCGTAATTTAGTGTAATTTACCGTATTTTAGCATAATTTAATATAATTATTAAAATTTAGCGTAATTTTGTGTAATTCAGCGTAATTTAGCATAATTTAAAGTAATTTAGCGTATTTTAGTATAATTATGCTAATTATATATTAAAAAAAAAGTAATCTAACAAATATTTTAAAAAATTTTGAATTTTTAGTGTTAGATTTCAGCATATTGCTATAGATTCATAGTGTCTCTAAAAAAGAAAAAATATTTACTGGCCATTTTCTATTCGGTATCCAAAAAAAATTAAAACCGGCCAAAAAAAGATTAGTATGGAAACTTTTATAAATTCCCATCAACTTTGAGTATATTTATTAATTTGTAATTAACTTTGAATATTAATAAAAATCACGGGTTGAATTGTATTGAGGCTAATTTGTAAGTTGACTAGGCCAAATCAATGTTATCCATTATTTATTTATTTTTGCTTCAATGTTATCCGTTACAGTCTCTGTCAAAATGACTTTATTGCAATATCTATATCTTGTATTGTTGTAGAACAACTAGCCTTGCTAATTAATAGGCCGGCCATATATTCATGAAATTCATGATGGATATATTCTCTCACTGTGTGTATATATCACGAGGAGGGTTTCAATAACTCATGTTTTTCATACCCATCATGTCTCATATTTTATATCTTCGTTTCAAAGTCTAAACTGTCGATCTGAACCACTCAACATGATATTTATATTAAAACATAATTGAAGGATTCAGTTGCTTCTTTCTATTTACTATTTTTTAAAATTATTTACTATTTTTTTAAATAAGTATAAAATCATTATTTTTGAACGGTCCAAAAACAGTGATTTTGTATATATCAAAAAAATAGTAAAAATATTTCAATAATTATAAAATTTAATTCCCACACATATTTTAGTATGAATATCATGCATGTTGAGTGGTTTGAATTAACAGATTAAACTTTAAAAATAAAAATATAAAATATAATGAAGTATGAAAAACATGAAATATTATAACCCTCCTACTATTCCAACCAAAAAAAGGAAAAAAAAAATGTATATGGTCTAAGTTGACTACTGTTTGGCCTTGCATACATTAGAGTGAACAAATTAAATAATTGTTAATTGCTATATATGACATGTCCAGATATGTGAGGAATATATATAATTAGTCAAACATGGTACAGTCACTACTACAAAAAAAGAGATTATACACGGACAAAAATGGAAGAGCTACACGGATTTCCTACCGTGTTTAAATCGAGGGTGTATAAATAGCTCAATAACTACACACGGACATTTGTCCGTGTACAATTTCAACGATTCTACACGGATAACTACAAAAACAGCCGTGTACAAAGCCCAGAATGTGTCGCTCTCCATGATACAGAGCTACACGGATATTACCTAAACAACCGTGTACGATTCTTTTTGTACACGGACTTTTAACTAAAAAACCGTGTAGCTTGACTCTTTCTACACGGACATTTAGTTAAATGTCCGTGTAGCTCTCCTCTTTCTACACGGACATTTAGTTAAATGTCCGTGTAGCTCTCTTCTTTTCTACACGGACTTTATTTAAATATCCGTGTAGAAAGATCAATTTTTTTTTTTTTTGTATTTTTTGTTTTTCGGCTAGCCTCCAGTTTTGCTAGCCAGTTTTGTTACAGAGAACTATTCCATATTTTCCATATTTTCCATATTTCATATAACAAGAAATCCATATTTTCCAGATTACCAATAAATCTATATTTTCCAGATTAGCAAGAAATTCATATTTTTCAGATTAGCCAGAAATTCATATGCAATAAATTATACAATATTCATATACACCAAATTATACAAAATTATGGAAATCCATGTTGAGCATTGCAAAATTCCATTACAAACCACCTTGCCCACACACACCTGATATCGTCGATCTGCTCCTTGGTGTAATGCGGTTCCTTTGGCAAATTCTACAATTACAATTTGGTATTAGTTAGTAACAAGAAAAGGTAGATGAAATACAGTCGCAAATATCAATTGCTATTATATAGGAACAATTAATATGAATTACATACCGAGTTTGGGAATTGGAATTGTATTCTTTCGACAAAGTCAAACATGAAAATCATCGTGTAGTAAGCGCATTCCCAACCCTCCAACTGTTGCGGGCCCTGAAATTTGCATTTAGCGGCCTATGTTAGAATGATAATATTTTTTTCGACAATATATATGAAATTATAAATTTATAGTGTGCTCACCAGCAACCACTTCCAACCCAACTTGTTTTTCTTGCTCTTGTTATGCAATCCTCCCTCTTTAACATATTTCGCAAAAGCCCTTACAAAATTGAGTGAATGTTTATAGCAATTTTATAATTTGATATAATTGAAAAAAATTCAAACCAATTAAATTATTATTGCTTACTTGTTGACATAAGGGAATATATCTTTGCACTTGTTAGCCGGGATATTTCCTTCGGGCTTACAAGAATCAACAATTATGCTCGTATTTAGGTAAGGCACAATGATTATCAGACACCAGTGCTTGCTGTGGGAGGATAAAAATTAAAGTACTTTAGCATATAATAGTAACACGAGTGTTTGCTAATATGAACAATACATAAGCTAAGGTTAGAATTAACCTCTGGTGGTACGGCAGGATAATGAATTTCTTCTCCTCCTCCTGAGCACGATGCATCGCTGAACACATGTACTCGATACCCTCCTTCGAAGAACGTCTCAGCATTGTAGCACTCACCATCTCGGGGTCCAGAAATACGCACAAGTTCTTCCTTTGTACCATCTCATCACAATTTCGGATTAGCTTCCTGAAAACTCAAAATTTTACATTAGAATTATATTTGAGTTGTATACAATAATGAAAATAATTTTGAGTCACTAACATGAGGAAAATGGAGATGAACGACACATCGAGCCATTTATCGGATGACGAGTGGTGGAGAATGTCCCTGAAGTCTTTGAACGACATAGTGATAATACCGCCGCCATGTAAAAACATCCCAGGTGGGACGGGGATGAAGATATCCCTCATGCTTTCGGGTGCCGACATCAAGCGGTCGTGGAGAAGGCGCAAATCACCGGGCAAACGGCTGTATTCTTCTTCGGTGACCAAAGGACGGTCTGGTGATCCTGGCGCGTCAGCCCCAACGTCGCAAGCCACAACAGTCCGTACCGGTGACATCAACTCCTGTGTACCGATGTCAGCATCTCCTCGTGTCTGCATTAAAAGTAACATATCTTCTTCAATTATTTGAAAAAGAATGATTTGAATGTAACAAAAAAAATGGATTATTTAGATATTACCTGATGCAAAACAATCTGACTCCTGGGCCATTGGACAAATGTCTTGCGGGCATCATCAAGAACAACCATATCGCCGGTAGGGGCAGGAAGAGGTATGCGCCCCCATCCCTCCACGACTGAGTCAACCTGCACACATGCATAGTCGGGCAAGAGCTGAGCATGGTGTACAATCGAGACTCCTGGAAGTACAACGCCCGTGGCAACGGTCAGAGGAGAACTACCCTGCCACAGGACGAGGTCGCATGCTCTGGGGTCCTGCAATTATCAAAAAGTTGTTACTTTTTAATGGTGCGATGTTGTCTAACAATGCTACAAATAGGTATGAATTACCTTTAGACTATAAAACAGTAGTGATTACCTTTAGATTTTCCAAATCATCTAAGGCCCAAGTCCCGGATGCTTGGCTACTTCGCCGAACTCCCGGCGAAATAGGAGGTGGTTGCTCGGATTGCTGCGCAAGAGATGAAAACCGGTTCAACAACCTTGATTCCATCTCAGCCATCTTTGCGTCGTACGCAGCCATCTTTGCGTCGTACTCTTTGCTGACCTCCGCGCGTACCTGCGCAACTATCTCGTCTTTATCAACTCTGGCACGAGGTTTTCTTCGAGATTTTTCACCCTCAACTCGGAACACCTCCTTCCAGCCCCTGTAGGCCCCTACACCCCTTACCCGGCCCGTGTGTTCTGGATTCCCGAGCGCTGCGGCCAAGGAATCATTTTGTCGTTCGACCGACCGGGCACCCGAACTGACCTCCTGCTCCACCTCCAACTGTTAATAGAAAAATTAGTTAGAGCAAAAGACCAAGTGATGTACATTCGAAGTTATAATTTCGTTTGAATGACACAAAGTTATAACAAAGGACTCTTACCATTCTCTGAGCCACGGGCTGCAATTTCTCTGGGAGTACTATCCTCCCGTCAGCGGTTAACTCAGATCTACCCATGAACCAACATTGGCCCCTAGGATTTTGGATCTGGACCACGGGTGAGTCAGAATCTCTGTTTTGCTGCAGTGCTGTCTTCCACTCTTCCGACTTACCCTCGTAACCACCTGACCCTAAATGGTGCGGATACTTGTTCAAGGCAGCGATCCTCTTGCCTTCTTTACTTTTTGCCTTCACATGTGCAAGAAAATCAATTAGTTTTAGAAAAATAATTGAAGATACAGAAAAAACATAAACTACTTTGGATAATGTTACATACCTTGAACTCTTCTGTGGACTTCAAAGCTTGAAACTCCTCCCACACCTCTTGTGTTACCCAAGGATAGTACCCTACCGGACTTCTCCCTTCGTCCATGAACTCTGTCTTCAGCGTGCTCTTGAATTGCTTCCAACCTTCGTTCATGATCCTCAGAGTCTTGACCTTTGGGGTATCGCTCTCGATGTTCCACTGAGCCTGATTGACACCAAATTAACTGTATTTAATTTCATGTACAACAATGAAAATAAAGTAAAGAGTTGTTCGGTGCTTTACCTTCACCATGTTCCACCAGTCGTTCTTCTCCTCTTTATCAAACTTATTCCAACTCTCTACAAGGATACTTGCCTTTCGCTTCACCAAATTGCAACACCAATTTGAGTACGCCATTCGGTTTGGACCTTCCGCACGCCCGTCGTCCGTGAACCGGATTTCCAACTGCTTCTTCTCAGACGTGCTTGTGCACATTGTCGGACCTCTTTTCCTTCTTTCTGATGAGGCAGTAGCTTGCTGATCATCTTCTGCCATCGCATCTATGTGCTCACCCTCATCCGACATGGTTCTGCCATACAAAGAAATATTAAAAGAAATATTATATAAACACCAAATGGAAAGAATTAGTTTATTCATATATGCACATTAAGTTATGCACATTAAGTAATGGACCTATGTGCAAAACAAACACCACAGTAAAATGGAGGACTTCAAAACACACAAAATGGACCTTAATTTCATATTTTTCTGATTTTAATTCGATTTTATATGATTTTCCAAAGTTCAGCCTCTCAAAATGAAAATTCTGCACCTTTAAACATCAGATTTTCTCAAAATGAAAATGTGAACTTTAAAAAATCATATAAAATGGAAACAAAATCATAAAAATATGAAATTTGTGTCCATTTTGTGTGTTTTGGAGTCCTCTGTCTGTTGGTCAAGTTATAATCTTGTTTTGGTCACGGCATTGATCTGCACTGATCAATTTACCAGCAGAGGTCATTTTGGCCGTTTAGAGTACATTTCACTACTTTGCACATAGGTCCTCAAATAATGTTGAGATAAAAAAATAAATCAAACAGGTCACTACTTCATAAATTAACAGATATGTCACTACTGTAGAAATTAAATAGGTCACTACTTCAAATAGGTGCAAGCTGATTTTTTTTTTTGTCTTAGGGATAGTAAAGTGGCACCAGCACAATTAACTATATCCACCAGAAATTTAATAGGTTTTGAACTATAGGCACAGCACAGCAAATGGAACTATAGGCACAGCACATCCAACATAATTTAGATAAAACAGTAAAATATGTAAATTAAATCTATTTTGAACTTGGTAAAATCAGTTTACAAATCAAAGCAGAAAAAAATAAAACAGAAAAAATGCAGCAGATTTTAATTAAAACTGAAGATTTCTGACTTTAATTAAAACAGAAAAAATGCAGCAGATTTTAATTAAAAATGCAGAAAAAATGCAGCAGATTTTGTGTGTTTTAAATAAAACAGAAAAACTAATTTTAATTAAAACTGAAAAACTAATTTCGATTTTTATAAAAATATAACTCGGCCAAAATATAAAAATATAAAAATAAAACTGAAAATAAAATAAAACTTTGGAGTGGTGGCAGTGGAAATATAAAAATAAAACTGAAAATAAAATATAAAAATTACAACTTTGTTAAATCCTAACTCGGCCAAAATCCTAACTTTGGAGTGGTGGCAGTGGAAATACAGCAGATTTTATGTAAAATCTGTTTTGAACTCGATCGGGAAAATCAACAACCCGAACTCGGCCAAAATCAGAGAAGTGAATAGTACTTTACCGAGAGTGAAGAGGGTGGACCGGAGAGGTGGCAGAGGACCGACAATGGCGGAGTCGACCGGAGTGGTGGCAGTGGCTGGAGAGATTTCGGAGCTTTTGGAACTCAAACGGCACGCGGCTAATGAAAATTTAGAAGAGAAAGGTCTTTTGAATTATATTTTTAACTCTTTCTACACGGATTATTAAGTTGAAATCCGTGTACATTTGTTACCTTTTTATACACGGATTATTAACTAAATATCCGTGTACAATATGTCTTTTTACACGGACAAACAAGTAAACATCCGTGTACAATGCACTTTTGTACACGGATATTTAGTTAATAGTCCGTGTAGCTCGGTTCCCCTTTCTACACGGTTTTATATTTAAATCCGTGTGCAATGCCTATTTATACACGGACTATTAACTAAAAGTCCGTGTACAAAAGGGAAAACATATTCAATTATGTTTCTTTTTATTTTTTATATTATTTAAAATAATAATAAATTAACTAAAATATATAGTATATCACATCTAATATATATAAAACTTATACTAATATTAACTAATACCCGGTTTTTTTATTATTATTAATATTTCAACTACAGACAATTAAAATTTTGAACTAAAATTAACTAATATTGTATATTTTATTTTTGTTATATAATATCTTAACTAATATTTTGAAAACTAATACTAATATTTGAAATAGAAATTTTGTACCATTATTATAAAAAATGAACTAACATTTGAACCAGAGAAATCTAATATTTGATATTTGAACTACAAATATTTTATTCATAATATTTAATATTCCTACTAATATGTAAAAACTAATACTAATATTTTATTTTTTATTTCATTATTTCAGAATTCACTAATATGTAAAAACTAATACTAATATTTTATTTTTTATTTCATTATTTCAGAATTCACTAATATTTTACAAACTAATACTAATATTTGAAATCTAATACTAATATTTGAACTAGAAATGTTTTATTATTAAAGTTTAATATTCATACTAATATTTAAAATCTAATACTAATATTTGAACTAGAAATGTTTTATTATTACAAAGTTGTTTCTAAAAAAGAAATATTACAAGTTTAAATTTTAGACAAAAAATAAATATTACACACCGGCTTTTTTTTTCCTTTTTCTCTTTTTTTTCTCCTTTTCAACAGTACTCTCGGCCCATATTCCTTCATTGTGGTCGGATCGCATGTAGTTTGCTCCGTCGTTTTCTTCAATTGTTGCTACCTCAGGGTCCATGTCGGCACAAAATGGAGGTATTTCGTCGAACTGGTCATACTCTTCTTCATCGACGACATTTTCTACCCCGACAATCCTTCTTTTTCCAGATAGGACGACGCTCCACCTATCATCACTCGGGTCAGTGACATAAAAGACTTGGGTGGCTTGCTTAGGCGAGTATAAACGGATCATCAACATACCCAACTTTGTTAAAATCAACGAGTGTGAACCCGTCGTTATCAACTTTAACACCCCGGTCTTCGACCCATTGACACCGAAACAAGGGAATGCTCAGGCGAGGATTGTAAACGAGCTCCCAAATTTCTTCAATGACTCCATAATATGACCTCGATGCTGTTACAGCCCGGCCATCCCCAGATCTACTGAATTCTTGAGACGTCGCCACCAACGTCACCCCACTATTTTGCATTGTACTCTTCTCACTTTGCCGTTTAGTGTAAAAAGTATAACCGTTAATTTCGTATCCTTGGAATGTTTTGACAACAATTTGGGGTCCTTCGCCCAGCAGTTTAACAATTTCAGGTACGGGGTGTGACTTCACTCTTTCTTTCAGCCATCCTATAAAAGAACGATTATGCTCGTTAGTAAGCCACTTCTGACTTCTCGTGTAGTTCTGTTGTTTAAGGATTGTCATGTGCTCATCTATGTAGGGAGCAACATCTGTCATGTGCTGTAGTACAATAAAATGTGCCTTATGTAGATCATTTATATCAGCAACTACGGCTCTCAACCCAATTGTCCCGACTCCTTGGAGCCTTCCCTCGTATCACGACTTCGGAACGCCAATTGGATCCACACCGGCCATATAGTTGGTGCAAAACTCAATCACCTCTTATGTGGAATATCCTTCTATAATGCTACCTTCGGGCCGATGTCGGTTCCTCACGTACTTTTTCAAGATGCTCATGTATCTCTCGAACGGATACATATACCGCAGGAACACGGGACCACAGATCTGAATTTCTCTCACAAGATGAACAGCAAGGTGAACCATAACATCGAAAAAAGAGGGCGGAAAATACATCTCAAGTTGGCAAAGAGTAACGACGATCTCCTTTTGCAAAGAGTCCAATTTTAGAGGGTCTATCACTTTGGAATTGATTGCATTGAAGAAAGTACAGAACTTCGTAATGGTTTCCCGAACCTCCTTTGGTAAAATTCCCCGAATTGCAACCGGAATCATATGTGTCAGTAAAACATGACAGTCGTGGGATTTCAGACCAAGCAATTTCAGGTCTTTCTTCGACACCAGCTTCTTAATATTCGAGGAATACCCCGATGGAACTTTAATACTATGAAGGCATTCACAAAAGCTTGTTTTCTCTTTCTTCGACATTGTGCACAGTGCGGGGGGTAGGTACGTGCGCTTCCCTTTCTCCTGCGGTGCAAGCTCGGGTCGTATTCCCATTTCAACCATGTCTTTCCGAACTTTAATACCATCTTTAGTCTTTCCCTTAATGTTCAACAGTAAACCGATCAAACTGTCGCAGACATTTTTTTCAACATGCATGACATCTATGCAATGTCTCACTTCTAAAAATTCCCAGTACGGTAGATCCCAAAATATGGACCTTTTTTTCCAAATATTCTTCGGTGGTGCTTCGGCACATTTTCCAAAAATAACATCAAGGTTTTTTACCCGATTGAATACACTTTTCCCGTATAATGGACGACGGGCCACTCCAAGCTCAATTTTCCCGTTGAATGCACTCTTCTTCTTACGGTATGGGTGATTAACAGGAAGAAACCTACGATGCTCCATGAAAACATTCTTCTGACAATTTTTCAGCCTCAGCACCTGCGTGTCATCTTCACAGATAGGGCACGCTTTTGCTCCTTTACAAGTGTAACCCGATAAATTCCCATACGCGGGAAAATCATTTACTGTGCAAAACACCATGGCCCGCATTTGAAATACCTCTTTGCTGTACGCATCCCAGACCGGGACGCCATCACGCCATAATTTCTGGAGGTCCTCAATTAATGGTGCGAGATACACATCTATGTCATTTCCGGGTTGCCTGGGTCCTTGGATTAGTAATGACATCATTATATATTTGTGTTTCATGCACAACCAAGGAGGAAGATTATAGATGGCTATAAGAACTGGCCAAGTACTGTGCCGACTGCTCAAGCTTCCAAACGGACTCATTCCATCTGTGCTCACCACAATTCTAAGGTTTCTCATTTCGGAACCAAATTCTTTGAAGTGTCTATCAATGTTCCTCCACTGAGGAGAATCGGCCGGGTGCCTTAGTTTACCGTCTTTTTTGCGCTCTTCTTCATGCCAACGCAATAATTTCGCATCCTTGGAATTCGCAAACAACCGTTTGAATCTCGGTATTATCGGCAAATACCACAACACCTTAGCCGGAGGCCAGCCCTTTTTGTCATCGTCACAATCATCAGTACTGTCCTGGTCCTTACGTTTATACCGTGAAACACCGCATTTAGGACAGACATGCATGGTCTCGTACTCGTTACGGTACAATACACAGTCGTTCGGACATGCATGTATTCTTTCGATCTTCAACCCCATTGGACATATCAATTTTTTCGCCTGATATATTGTACCGGGTAACTCGTTGTTATCTGGGAGCATTTCTCGTAAAAGCTGTAATAAGGACGTGAAACTCTTATCGCTCCAACCATTGTCTGCCTTTAAGTTTAATAATTTCAACACAGCTGACAGTTTCGTAAATTTGGTACACCCGGGATACAACTGCTTTTTAGAATCATTAGACAAATTTTGGAATTTATCGTAATTTTTATCACTAATTTCATCTTCCGCGTCACGAAACATTTCCTCCAGATTTTCAATAAACTCGTGTTCTACATTTTCACCAGAATTCATCTCCATCTCATCATCGTCGGTTCCGGGTTCAATATTATCAAAAATTTCGACATCCTCGTAATTCTCGTTCCAATCAAGTTCAAAATTATCAGAAATTTCTACATTCTCATCATTCAATTCACAACGATTAAAATCTTTATTGGTACTACTACTTTCATCAAATTTCTCACCGTGCATGATCCAACATGTATATCTCTTCTTAAATCCCCGACAAATTAAATGACCTCTAATTTTTTCGGAGTCCACAAATCTTAAAATATTTTTACAATCTCTACAAGGACACAAAATGTCTTTTTCTTTTTTCTTCACTCTATACATCTCAGCAAATTTTATAAACTCATCAACGCGAACCAAATATTCTTCACTGTCACGTTGCAATTCATACATCCAACTTCGATCCATCTGTAAATTAAATTATAAAAATGATTTGATCAATTAATCAAGCATGGTCAACATATATTGTACCAAATTTTGGGCTTACAAAGGGCCGGTTTACAATCCTAACCCACTCTTTGAATATTATGTCTCATATGTGAACACATATTAGCAAGTTTTAATTAGTATTTGAGAAAAATTCGGCAGCATTTCCCCTTAACTCCCCAAGTATGCGTACGAACCACATACTCGTAGGAGCAATAAGGGAAAATACCATCGAACTTTCCTCAAATACTAATTAAAACCCACTAATATGTGTTCACATCCTAAATGAGACACAATATTCAAAGAGCAGTCCCAAAACGGGGACTGTCCAAAATTAATCCCTATTGGATTAATTTTGAACGGGCATGGACCTAAAAATCATTTATAGGTCGGTTATTGGACAACAATACACTAATTATATATTTACATTACCTAATTACTAATTAAATCAAGCATGCATGCATATATTACACACCTAAGTAAATAAGCAATAATAATTACTAAACAGAAAATTAGAGAGGAAAAAGGAAAATATGTATATACTAACCTTCGAAATTTAGAGAGGAGAAAATAAAAACTTCAAAGATGACAGCTTCCAGCTATGCTAGCCTTTAATTTGCGGAAATCAGATCTCAGTTCAACACAGACAGAGGGCGTATTAATTACTTGATCAAAACGGCGCAGCTGGAGCTAGAAGTCTCTGGAAGAGAAGGGCCCTTATATATTGGATAAAACCCTACACGGATTTCTACACGGATTTATACTTAACAATCCGTGTAGCTCTGTCACAATTTAAACACGGTTATTTATTAAAAAAGCCGTGTAGCATAACCCTTTATACACGGATATTTGATAAGAAAACCGTGTAGCTCTATAACTATTCTACACGGACATGTAACTAAAAACCATGTAGCTCTCTTAATATTTGTACACGGTTATTTAATCAAATATCCGTGTAGCAATTCATACACGGATTTTTGTATAATATCCGTGTAGCTCTCTCAATCTTTTCCACACGGTTTCTTTCCACGCGGCTTTTTTTTTCCCTAATAAACCGTGTAGCTCTCTCAAACAATTATACACTGATTTATAACTAAGTGTCCGTGTATAATTCCCCAATATTTTTGACCCTTTCACAATTTCATATTTGACACACGGTTTTTATATAAAATTAGAAAAACCGTGTACAATGTGCAGTGTAGAATTAGCTTTTTTGTAGTAGTGAGTTGTTAATTTGAGAAGTCTTCAGTGTCATGTTTTGTATAAACCAGTGTTGTAAATAACGGTATGCGGTCGTCGGACGGACGGGGTACCGCCAAGTGATTAATCGGTATGCGGCGGATTAATTGAAAATTACATGCCTTCCTCGTATAAAAAAAGACACTAATTTAGTCTTAATGACGATCTCGATACAATAACAATTAATGTGCCTTCCTCTTGTAAATAATAAAGGAAAATTTCATGTATACCTCTCAAAACCATCAAAATTACGTATTTCTCTTTCTAACATTCATAATATGAAATATCATATATATTTACTTTTCTGAATTTTAAAAACTCATAAATTTACCCATTTTATTGTCTTTCCTATTAGAAAGAACTCTTTTTAAATATATAAAGTACATATTTTACCCAAAAATAAAAAATATGTAGCATCTTTCAAAATATGTCAATTATAATTGGTCGGTTTCAAAAGACAAATCGGTCATTGCTGTACTTTTGGTGCTTACATGAGCATATATCCAAATGTCACCATATGTATGCATCAAAAGTAGAAAATGACTCATTTGTCCTCGAAAACCGACCAATTAGAAAACTGACGTTTTTCTGATACATGCTACATTTTATTTTCCTTCAACGAAGGTCACCATGTATGCATCAAAAGTAGAGAAATTATTCATTTTCCCTTGAAAATCAACTAATTAGAAGACTGACGTTTTTCTAAATCATGCTACATTCTATTTTCCTTCAACAGAGGTGTTGTTCGAACATGATCTCCTTTATAAAGTTTAATATCATTTTCTTAGTTTTTTTTTTTTGCCAACATTTTTAAGGTTGTTCAAGTTCGTAAGACATGGTCCAGCATGGTTTAAGCATTTTATCCAGCTTAAAGAAATTCTTAAAAAAAAACTACTCTTCAAATTTCCCGTCTAATAATTCTCCTTAATTAGTAGCTTAAAATTTAAACTAAAGGACCTTGTCTAATAATTCCCAAATTGTCTCTATACTTTTGTGCTAAACTTTGTTGTTGTTGTTCATAGCCTAAATTGATGTACCTATCTATAGGGGTGAGTAAATTGCTCATAACTCGTAACTCGCTCATAACTCGCTCGCTAAATGCTCATTAATAACTCTCTCATTAACAACTCATTATAACTCGCTCATTAACAACTCGCTCATTTACTTAATGAGCCGAGCATGAGCATACCCCAACTCGCTCATAACTTGCTCATTAGCTCATTAAGAACTGAGTTACATAAATCTTGTCACATCTAATCCCTTAATTTTTTTTTTTGGAATGGCCCAAGTAGCAAGTTTGAAGCATGCATGCCATAGGATCGCTGTGCTAAAGAAAACAGACCCCAGAACCATCCGTAATATCCATTAACAGATTAACTACAGGCCCAGGCCCAGCTACTATAGCTTGAAGCCTTGAACGGGAGTGAATAATAATGAATATTATTTGGTTTTGAACTTTTAGCTGAAAATTTTGGAAAGTTTTCGGCGCGGCTGCAAAATCTCATCACCTAAAGCAACTCGGCAACTCGCTCATTAACAACTCGCTCTAACTCGCTCATTAAGTTAATGAGCCGAGCATGAGCATACCCTAACTCGCTCATGCTCGCTCATTAATCAGCCCTGCCTATCTATTTTCAAAATTGAACTATATAAAAATTGATCAAACACAAAGGCCTAAATTGAACTATTTTTCAACTCATTATTTCCGTGCAATGTGTCATCTCTTTACACAAAAAAGGAAAAAAAAATTTAAAAAAAAAATTTACGGTCTACGAGTCGGGTTGGCCGCACCCCTCAGTTCAATTTACAAGCTTGCAAACATGAACCATGTGCATCCAGGTTTTTCACTATATCTTCCCGCCTTTTTCCCAATGCAGTCTCACAATAATTGATCTTACACGACTCATTCTCTATAACTATTCATGTAGTGAATTACATACATAGAAGCAGAAACCCTTTTGAACAACAACATTATATACATTCAATCACAAAAGTATAACACAGTAAAACCTAAAAGATTTTTCCTCTAGAAAAAAAAAAAAAGAGGTTTTGGCTGAGAGAGAACTAGAACTAGGCCATGGCTGAGAGCACTGATTGGGAGGAGAGATTAGACGTAGACGACTCGGACTTGATCACCATTGTACCTTCGATCTCTTCTTGCCCCCTTCGACCTTGCTCTACTCGCTCTAGAAACCCCTCTCTCGAAAACCCTAGATCAATTTCACCTCGTCTTATACCAGGCCCTGCTGGGGCTGTACAGGCAGCGATGCATCGTGTCACGATGAGAGATGTAGGCCAGAAGGGGTCCCAAAGGGAAGAAATTGGGAGAGTAGTTGGATCTATGGATTTGGATGGAGAGGTCGATGGTGATTTCAAGCTTGATTCTTGGATCTACGCTATGCGATATCTAGGTTACTTTTTTTTTCCATTTCAAATTGATTGTAGAGTGATTGATTGTAGGTGATTTTGACATTTGTACAAATTTGTACACTTTTTTACTGTAATTAAGAAGTTGTTCAGTTCAGGTACAGAATGCAATTCAGTTTCTCCAATTGGTTCTATCAGAACACGCACAATTGGTCGAATACCAATGGTAATTATACTACTATAACCATTTCATAATTCAGTAACTCTTTTTCATAGGACAAGTTCATAATGAAATTAATTTTGAAATGTTAGGTTGTGGGTCTTGTTAAATCTTGTACGTCAAATGGACTTGGAGATCTGGTTCTGACTTTAAAGGTATAAGAAAAAGTTGGTAATTTATAATTAGAGTTGGGCTTTTGTGATTCATGATGTAAAGGGCGTGATTTACTTCATGCCCATATTTTCAAATCCGAAGTCCGAAAAGTCAATTTGAACCGTTCAACATGATCTCATATTAAAATGTGCTTGGAGACCAAATTTTACAATTTTTGGGAATTTTTTATTATTTCTTTAGAATTTTCTAAATCATTGTTTTTCAGAAAATTGTGGACCATAAAAAATCAGTGATTTTCAAAAATTCAAAAAAAAAATAGTTAAAGTTTTTCAAAAAATGTAAAATTTGGTCTCCAAGCACAGTTTAATATGGAGATGTGATTGAATGGTTCAGATCGGCTGTTTAAACCTTAAAATCGCAAATATGGGCGTGAAGTAAAACACGCCCTTTACTTCATGAAGTACAATAGCCCAACTCTTTATAATTATAATAGTATATACATATATTTTGACTATAAATTAATCTTTGATTGTTTTAAATGTTCCCCCTTTCTAGGATCAAACAGGTACAATTTGCGCCTCAATCCATCATAAAGCTCTATTAGAGGGAACTCTTGGGAGTGATGTAGCAGTTGGGTGTGTTCTTATTTTAAAGCAGGTATCAGATTTTTCAACTTGTGTTTTTGTTTTTTTGTGGAGTTTGTTTGAAAATTGAACCCTGAATCAGTAATGTTGTAGTTAAATTCAACCTGTAATTTGATTTTTACGCTTAATTTGAATATTTTTGTTGTGTTAGTTTGATCAGTCACTGTGTGGTCAAACCATGTTTAATTCAAAAACCATAATATGTCCAAATGTTGGTTTAAGGACTTCAATTTTTTATTGTTTTTATCATTATCAATTAAAATTAATCACTTTGATAATTTCAGGTAGTAGCATTTTCTCCTGCACGATCAGTTCAGTATCTCAATATTACAGAAGATAATGTGCTAAAGGTGAAAAATTTGAATTCATTTTAAATTTATCCTGGTAGAATTTTTATGATTTTTTTCCAGAAGTCCAAGTCAATTAATTTGACTTTCTCTAAATTTATGTCATATTGCATGTCAGTAGTTCTTTATTTTTTAGTTTAAGGATACTGATAATGTTGTGAAGGTAACGATGTCTTCCTTTGAATTATGTCTAGAACTTCACCTTGTAGGGTATTATTTTAACCTTATTACACAAAATTCAAGTAGATTGATTTGACTTTATGTATGGTGATATGATCTAAAATACAAGTTTCTTTCCTTTTAGAAGTCCAGTTCACATTGCTTAAATTTGTAACATGAAAAAATAGATTATCATGGTTGATGTTTCGGGAATTTGATCTTTATTCCCCTCTGAAAAATGGTAAATACAGCTATTTTTTTGTTTTGCATGCCATTGATAATTTACGTGAATTTCCATGTCTAGGTTTTGGTTTTCATTGTATAAATTCAAATTTATTAATGAGTGCAATACTTCTATTGCTAGCATTGAGTTAAATGATTACAGTATTTATTAAACAATGCAATGCTACTTCTCAGTTAGAACACAATTTGTGAAGCTTTTGTCCTGGTTTTGAAAATATCTTTTGTCCAAACAACTAATTTGGAATTTTTTAACTTTATATTTAAATAAATCTTTTCTCAAGATATCTTGTTAGAGAAGTAAAAATGTATCTAGAGGAAGTGAACATAGTCTCTTTTCACTGCATGTTGTCATTCTTTGACAAATTTTGGTTGACTAATCTCTGTCAAAATGCATTGCATTACTAATGAATAGAATATTTGCATTCTCAGAGGAACTGAACAATGATTATATTGAATACTATTCAAATTAGATGAGTGTTGCAATGCCTGACAGAGAAAGAAATGGTCAAGTGATGACTTGTTCAAGGTGTAAATAATTAAATTAGTAAAGTAAGAACAGTAAAAATCGGTACTTGTTGGAATTGTCTGCATGGTACATTTTAATAATTGCAATTAGGGTTTTTTGTTCTGTTGAACAGCTTATAGGAAAGAACTGTGGGCCCATTCAAGAGCAGTTGACTTCTGCAGTGGAAACGAGGTTTCAAGATAATGGTTAGTTTCTCTCTCCCTTTTGTATTATAATCCTAGTTGTGCTATAGAGGCACTAGACCGGCATCATAACCTGACTGGAATAAGCTTCTTTCAACAAGGCATGTAGTCAATCCCCTTGTATTACATTTACATGTATTTTACTGGTAATAGGAACCTTTTTCTTATATAACAGTTTTGCTGGGTTGTACCAGGCTGGGTTCAAGACTGGAGTTATAATCTAATTTAAGTTTTACATTAATAGAAATTATTATTAAATAATATAGGGAAACAGAAAGAGTGGCTGGGATTTTCTATGGCATAGATGGATCCAAAAAATATTTCGGCTCCAAACTTTGGAGCCAATTATATCTCCGATCCTAAGTGTTTGTTTTTTTTCTTGAAAGAGTGGATGTGTTTTATTTAAAACAGAAAGAGTGGCTGAAACATAATAAAACACTTTGGAACCGGAAAAACCAAATCAGCTCCAAATGGATTTTTTTTTTTCGGATCCATATGCAATTGCAAATCCAGCCACTCTTTCTGTTTCCTATATTATTTAATAATAATTACATTAATAAAAATCCAGCCACTGTTGACTAGTCTGGTTTTTCAGGTCAGGTCAGATTTGACCAGCATATCCTTTTTTTATTACTTTCCTCTATTTTTGTAGGGAAGAGAAAAGAGGAAAATAGGCTGATGGAACAGCCCCGAATCAACAGTGGCTTAGAAAATCATGCACAAATTAGATCATCAGCTATTGAACAAACTAGGAGCGAAAGAGTTAACTTTTGTGAAATTATCTCACGGCTTAACCCTAAAGCAAATAAAGTCTCCGCAATTTGCACCGATAAAATGTCAGGAGATGATTTGTTCGGCAAAATTTCTAAAGAAAACACTTCTGATAAGGTTTCGAAAGGCAACTTGCAACCAAACCGAGAAAATGATGAAAAAGAAACCCCGGTTTCGAAGGTCTCAATACCAGAATGGACGGATGAACAATTATCTGAGCTTTTTACTGACTATTGAACTGTCAATGCTTCTGGTTCTTTGGGTTAAATTTTCTAATGGGTTGGTTAGTTGAATTTCAGTGTAGTATATGTTTCATAGGAAATTTCTCCAGAACAGTTAATTTTTATAGTTGAATTTTTGTATAGCAATTGAATAGCTATTTATATGTACAACATTTGGACTTTTGACTTGACAACCAGAGTTGGAAAAGGTAAACCAGGCTTTAATGGGCCGGATTTGTATTACCAAGGTTTGGGCAGGTTAGAATTTCAAATTTGTGTTTATCCATATAAATCCATTTAGTTACTTTACGGCCCAAATATGGGCTTTTATATCATACTTTACGGCCCAAAATATGGGCTTTTACAAATTTGCCTTTGTCGCTAGTAAAACAGACTAGTGAGCTCCAGGCAGGCACGGATGAAGATATTAACAGAGGAGATTTTGCTTCATGCAGCGCACAGACAATATTGAGCATTTGAGCCGCTTATAACTCGTGCTCTACATGAAGTAAAAACTCGTCTGTCAATATCTTTACCCGGCAACGGTTTATTTTGATTGGGTGATGCTCCAGGTGTAAGCAATGAAGTGATGAAATAATGAAATCTCCAGCGAGTAAAGTCTGAGGCACGTGTGTGGTCCAATCTGTCAGAGATGATCAAACCGCGTGCTTTAGAGCAGGTCCAATTATGTCATCTTAATATTATAAATCATAATAAAAAAATGGAAAAAGTCAGAGAAATGATATTGCTCACCCCATTAGGCATTGACTAGCTGCACCAATAAGATTTACTGAGCATGCTACAATTGAAAATCATGCGCACTCATATATCTCTTTTTATATAATATTTAGTTATGGAGATAGACTGGTGAGTTGTGAAGTAAGGATCTTGTTTTATTTTACGTTCATATTTATATTTACAAAGATTAAACACAACAAGATATCCATATTGAAATGTGCTTGGAGTCCAAATTTTACCATCTTTTTAGATAGGTAGAAAATCACTGTTTTTGAATGGTTATGAACCATAAAAAACAGTAATTTTTGAAATATTTAAAAAAAATAGTAAAAAATTTCCAAAAAAAATGTAAAATTTGGTCTTCAAGCACATTTCAATATTGATATCTTGTTGAGCAGTTCGGATCGACTGTTTAGTCTTTGAAAACGGAGATATGAACGTGAAGTAAAACAAGATCATTACTTCGCAACTCACCATAGCCCATCTATTTAGTTATGTAGTTGTGCTCTCTCTGTTCATAGTTTTACAATTTTAGCCTTTTATAAATTATCAATGTAAAACAAGCTGCATGAAAATATCTTATTCTACCTAATTAATTGAACTATTACATCGAAATTAATGCAGTAATCCCTTATTTAATTATTGGTGCAATGTCTACAGCAACCTATTTTTTCTTTTTTACATTTCACTGATGTTTACTAAAAAAGGATAAATTTTGTTATTGGCTTTATTAGCAAAACACTGAATTTAATACAATATATCAACTGATCCATTATGTTTTTGTCTACTTTTTTCTTGATTCTATTTTTTATTGAAAAACACTGAATTTAATACAATATATTCTGCAGTTTTTGTTACCTTCTCTGTAGCTAAAAGTAAAATATTTATGAAAGCATTGATTGAAACTAGTTTAATATCTTGACCAGTGTTGTAAAAAACACTGACTAATTTGCCAATTATTTCCGATTATGGCTGATTATTCCTGATTATTTCCGATTAATTGTTTGGCAGTACCATGTTCGTCCGATGAGCGCATACCATTATTTACAATACTGATCTTGACAAAGAATGATTTATGGAACAGATTTAATAAGTTTGCTTATGGATAAGATAATTAGCGCACAAAATATATATCATATATAAACAAAGTGTTGCTTTAAAATTCATTAATTTTGGTGAAAGAAAATAAATTTTAGCCGTTTTCTCATCAATATTTTTAGATATATCATCACATGTCCAAAGCTATTTTTTGTTGATACTTCATAATTACGCTAATTGTCGGATAAGCTGTTCTTGGTTTTGAAAAAAAAAATATAATAAATAAGAAACTTCATTAATTAATTAATTTCTCTAATTAAATATGCTCCTCGTGCATCCCACTATGAGGTCACATAACAAGTTGTTGCTTAGCTACCATTTATTTAATTTGACCAAGGCTTAATCATGTGACAATGCCAAGGCGAAATAATATAATTTGTTAAAATACACCAATGAAATAATAGCCAACAAGAATTATTGACATAAAAAATGTTGCACCCAAGAAAGATTCCTACAATAATTTGTCAAATGATGTGTAATACACTTGTATTAAAAATTTATGTGCTTTGTAGTAGTTATGTAGTGGGTTTATTTATCTTGACACGTACAAAATATGGTGGCCATTTATTGCATAAGTGCTCTCTTTTTTTTTTTTAATAAGAAAAGATATAGTAGGACTTAGTGAGGTTGTTTGTAATTTATTAGTTTGCAATTTGCAGAATAAACTTTGTTCAATTATTTGTTTATTTTTGAAGAATAATTGTCAGTGGAGAATATGAATAATTGAAGAATAATGGTTTGTTTTAGTTCTTACAAAAAGTATGTCTATCATTTGGGATTAGTGTTTATATACTTTTCATGCAAATTTGATAATGATTATTGGAGAATTCATTTCATTTTTGTTAATTGTACAACTAGAAATATATATGGTTTGAATTGACTAAAAACTATATATACGGATGAAAGAAAGAATAAATTTATGTTAAAAGTATATATTTGCATTAAAGATTGATTGAAATTATAAAACATATTATTTTAAAGATTTGTCAAGATTGATCTTAGAACACATGCACATTCAACATAATTTATAACCACATTTGCAACTTAAGACAATACAATTTTAACACTAAACAACATAAAAGGAAAATGTTAGTGAATGTGTATTAATTTGTAAAAAAAAAATGTATCAAGTAGTTAAGATAATGTCTTTCGTGTCAGGTGTTGCATATTCGAAACTCGACTAGAAAATCTTTGTAGAATTTTAGAATTTTTTCTTAATTGTTTTATTGCACAAATTGGTTAGCACTTATCATTAGCTAGTATTATTAACTTTAATACTATTTCCATTGATGTTGAGATCCTTTCTTATTTACTCAATTAGTATTGCTTGGAAGTTGGAACAATAGAATTAGTATTGCTTGGAAGTTGGAACAATAGGAGTTAGGTATTTATTAAAGAAGGATTAAATAATAATAATAATGAGGGAGAGAAGTTGACAAGTTCACTAATCAATTTTTTGGAGAATGGTTGGTGATATTAAAATAAAATAAAATATGAGATGTACCCTATCAAACTTTACTTAAAGTTTGATATAATAAAAATGTGACACTGGAAATTTTAGAATTAAGGGAAATTAATTGCACATGTTATTTTGAGTTATTATTATAAAAAGTATGTCATGAGATCCAACTAAAAGTGAAACAAATAAAAACCAATATAAATATTTCATGAAGGATTCATCCCCTCTTCCTTCATCACGTTTAAATGTGCTATGAAAAAATTATAATAATAGAGAAAAATTCTCAAATAAAACAAAAAATAAGGTACTTTTTCATCTTAAAAATTATTGGATAGACTTGAGATTGAGATAGCTCATATCAAAACAATCCCATTATATGATTTTCTCTCTTTATTGGGGAAACAAAATGTATATATAGACTATGCAAAGTAACAATTGAAAATAATAGAATACATACCAATGGACTTTTGACTGTAGAATATTTCTGGCTTTATTTATTATTTTTTGTTTGTGTTTATTTTAAGATGTAAAAGAATTGGAGCTTCTTATCATATCCCTGGAGTAAAAAGGCAAGAATAAGTGGAACTACTGAGCAAGATTCTCTCCACACAGTCTCTGTTTTGTTCCGGAGTTCTCAAGCTTACTGCATGCTTAATATTCTAAATATGTGATTGTAACTGGAGGAGGGATCAGATGACATTTTTTTTGTGATATTGGATGACACTGTATATTTTTAAAATTTTTAAAGTCCAAACAGTTGATTCACCGTTCAATATGATGGATATAATTAAAATGTGCTTGCATATCAAATTTTATATTTTTTTTGAATATTTTTACTATTTATAAATATTTTACAAAATCGATATTTTCAGACCATTGAATTTTTGTACCCATCTTAATAAATAGTAAAAAAATTCATAAAAATGTAAAAAAAAATTGATCTGCAACCATATTTTAATATATCCATCATATTGAACGGTTTAGTCGACTATTTGGACTTTGAAAATGTAGAGTGTTATCCAATGTCACCAAAAAAGAGTGTCATCCGATCCCTCCTCTTGTAAGTGACACACACGTAAGGTAAATTGATATATTTTCTGCACGAATCTCAAAGCAAAAATAATACTGCCCTCATGCAAAATATGAACATTAATTTATGAGTGAGGCTATGGTGCTATGCATAGCACCAATGATTAGTGTACTACGGCTTAATATGGTACTTTTTAAAATCCTAACGGTCGATCCGACCGTTCAATGTGATATCCATATGAATATGTACTTGCAAACTAAATTTTATATTTTTTCGAATTTTTTTACTATTTTTTCAGATAGGTAGAAAAATCAGTGTTTTTTGAAAATTCTGGACCATCAAAATTCTACCTATCTGAAAAAATAGTAAAAAAATTCGAAAAAATATAAAATTTAGTTTGCAAGTACATATTCATATGGTTATCACATTGAACGGTCGGATCGACCGTTAGGATTTTAAAAAGTACCATATTGAGCCGTAGTACACTAGCCATCCGTGCTATGCATAGCACCATAGCCTCACTCTTAATTTATTGATTAAAATAGAATTGTTAGAATATGAAAATTGCAGTGCTAAATTGTAGAAAATAATAACAGCTTTGGTTCCTTAGAGAGCAAGGGCGAATTTAAGGCTTAACTAAAGGTAGCTAAGCTAATCCTATTATTTTAAAATTTTAATTATGTACATAAAAATTTAATTGAATTTTTAAAAAAAAATTATATATATTCCAGTCCCCTCTCAATAAATAACTTAAGTTGTAGTTTAGTGGTTAAAATTATATTTTGTAGTTGAGAAGACTTGAATTCAAATCTCACTCATCACATTTTATATATTTAATTTTCAATCACTCCTATTAAAATTTTCTAGTTCTGCCTCTATTAAAGAGGACAACATGTTTATGTACACGTACATTGTTGTGGCACATTAAGAAATCACACTAAATATAAAATATTCAAACTCCTAGAAATATTTTTTACCATCTATGACATGAATTTTTTTTTACCATCTTTCTGATTTTTTAAAAATATTTATTACTTTTCCAGAAATGAAACATTGTGCAGAAGATGACATGAATCCTGTAGTCACGGGAATTTTTTATTGGTAGAAATTAATGAAAAAGAAGCGAGGAAAATAGAAAGAGTACATGAGTTGTAATATTGGTAGAAAGACCGGTAAAATTCTTACCGGTCTAAAAGTTTTTTTTTCTTTCATTTTTTCTAGTAACATATAATTTGTTTTATAAAAATAGATAGAGTATCTTAAAATTTAGATATAATAGAAACATTATATCTATTTTTGAATTTTTTTTCATATTTTACTAAAAATCTAATATAAGAATTCCCTCCATCTATACGTCAGATTTAAAAAAAAAAAAAAAAACTAAGTTTGGACCGGTAGAATTCCTACCGGTCCAAACTTTTTGATTTTTTAGACCGGTAAAAATTTTACCGGTCTTTCTATCAATATTACAACTCATGTACTCTTTCTATTTCCCTCGCTTCTTTTTCATTAATTTCTACCAATAAAAAATTCCCAGTAGTCACCTGCATCTGACATAGATATAGTTACCTATGATAAGATTTTGATGTGATATATCTCTGACATCAAGGAGCACCACTTGGAATTTTTTTTTATAAACTATAATTAATTTTTTTTTTTACGAAACCAACATAATTTTTTTTTTTAACTATAAGAACCGAAATTATATTTCGATCCGTTATTTTTTTTTTATTCCGGACTGAAATGACATTTCGGTCCGGTTCTCTTTTTGGATATTCTGTGGTACTAGTTTCACAAGTTTTCTGTGACATTTCGGTTCTTATAATTTTTGTAAAAAAAAAAGTAATCATATCGGTTTCGTAAAAATATTTTTTTTAATTACGGTTTATAAAAAAAATTCCACCACTGGCATGCAATGTAGATTGTGTATTTCTGTGGTCAAATATATTTAAACTCTGAAATGAATCTCACAAGGTTTACCATCACATGAGAAATTAAAATTTGTTGGGTCAATATAAAATCATCTAAAAACATCTCCATTTTACTTTTAAAGCAACTGTAATTACTAACATGATAAATATAAATATTGTAATGCAACTACATATACCATACCAACATGATATAATTTTAATTTTGAACATGAAGAGTATATAACTTCTAGTTTAGTAGTTTTATTAAATTAATAATCATTTTAAAAGTATCACGTCAGCTTGTAATAGATAATTATAGTCAAATTATAAATTAAATACATCTAAATGACAAAAACATAAATATTATTGAATTTACTAAACTTGCATAGATAAAAAAAGGATTATCTTTGAGTTAATCAACTTTTGATCCAGTAACAAAAGTAATTAATACTCTTCAGGTGTGAAATTGAAAGTTCGAAATTCAAATTAAGAATTATGTATGGATATTAAAAAGTTGATAACTTGATCCTATCAAAAATTTTATTTATACCATCTTAAAAAAATGATAAACCAAATAACTACGATTTCTGAGTATTATCATTTTTTTTACCACGTCCTCAGTTTAAAACTGCGAACATAAATTGTGTCCGTAGTTTCAAACTGAGGACATAAATTGTTTTAAGTTGTTCTCAATTTGAAATTGCAGACACCTAATTTCTGTCTACAATTAGAAACTGAGAATGTGGTGATAATAGAAATACTGGTTATTTAGTTAAAAAAAAAAATTAAGATGATATAAATAAAAATATTGGTTGATCCTAACCCCTTATAAAAAACCAAAAATTAAAAAATATATTTGCAATTTTGAAAACTCACATCCTCTAATGAATTTTTTTTATAAACCATAATTAAAAAATTGATTTTTAGGAAACCAACATGATTACTTTTTTTTTACAAAAACCATCAGAACCAAAATGCCATTTCAATCTCGAATTTTTTTTTTTGGGACCGAAATGGCATTTCGGTCCCGACTAGTTTTACAAAAAAAGGCTGCGAAAAGCTGTGAAACTAGTCGGAACCGAAATGCCATTTCGGTCTAAAAAAAAAATTTCAGAACTAAAATGACAGTTCGGTTCTTATGATTTTTGTAAAAGAAAAGCAATAATGTTGGTTTCCTAAAAATCAATTTTTTAATTATGGTTTATAAAAATATCCTCTAATTAGTGCCACTTGCTTAGCATAAATCCACACACTTGATTTGACATTTGAGTGTGTTTCATCATCATGTGATGTGAGTTGGAGCAATCCAAGTATCCATGTCATATAATCACATGTCTTAGATTTGCAATGCACCATGACAAATTATGAAGGTGTACTTTTAAATGATTCTCTGCTCCTTTTTCTCATTATTGTCAGAACAGGTACCACTTTCCAGATCTGCTGCGGTACCACTTAGCATGGAAAGTGTCTCTGTCTATTTCTCCTTTTTAGTATAGCTTTAGGAAATTATGTAAAATTGTTTTACTATTTTTTGACATGTTTTTGTTTTTTTGTTGCAGAGTTGTTGTATTCATTATTTATAATTTAAGTGGTCACCCATGTTAGGTCAGAAGAGATATGGCATTTATTTCTTATATTTATGACTATGATTAATGCAAATTTATTGGGGAATTTTTAGTTGCTAAACTTGTATATAATCATTATTAAAGTAAATACACAAACAATTTGACATTGTAAAAAACCAAAAATATAATAGTTTGTATCATATTTGGATTTTAGACTTTACTTCACAACAATTGTATAATTGAAAAAAGTTCACCTTCTCTACACTCCGATTTAAAGATGACAAAAATCGTTGATTTCAAACTCGCGACTCCCATCTGAAGAATATTTTTGACAGTAGACCAAAGACTGATTATTAAAAATCGTTGATTTTATATAGTAAGTTTAACTTCTTTCCCTCAAATTTCTGATTCTAGAGCAAACAACTCTCCTCGGTCAGCTTCGATCACGCTCTCACTTCTCTCCCCCCTTACGGATCCATATCCTCTGCATTAACTCAAAAGGGAATCTTTTGAGTTAATGAATTTCAACCGTCTGATTTTAAACGGAGCCAATCCGGCTCGTGTCTATAACATAGAGGCCCTTTAATAGTAGTGCAGATCTAGTTCGCACGAATCTTGAAACAGATTGGACAGTAGAGATTCATTAACTCAAAAGATTCTCTTTTGAGTTAATGCAGAGGATATGAATTCCCCCCTTACTCCATTTTCTTTAATAAAGATGTTCTGAAACACATCCTTAGTGCAGTGTGTGAAAGTTCCAGCACAATGCTCAAATTAATTATATACAATTTCATCAAAGTTCATGTTCATCCAGATTCATGCACAAAATATTTTTGTTATCCTGATTCATCCAGATTCATGTTCATTCTAAACCGAATATAATTTAAATTTTTTAAAGGTCTTATATTCAACTCCCTCTAGATGCCGTCAGAGACAATACATTCAAATTAAAAAAATTATATACACTGAACACACTGCAAACCTCATAAATGACAAGTCTGATCCAAAAATCTTTTCTTTGATTTAAAATTTGATTGAGACGAACTAATTCCATGTACGCTTTTATTGGTTTGGGGTCCTAATGAATTCAATGCATTATTGCTATGATTTTGACATCATTATATTTTAGGCCCGTTAGATTAAAATCAGACGGTTAAAATTGAGCTGAAAATCCGGTCTATGTAGTAATAAAATTGAAAGGTCGGATCAAATAGAAATAAAATGAATAATCAATTGGTGTTACCTAGATGGACTATTTTTTTTTTGTTGTTGTGAAACAATTTTTTTTATAAATTCTTAATATAAAAAATATATGTAAAAAAAATTAGGCTCCAAATATAAAGAGATGGAGTCAATTGGACACTTTTGTTTGAAAACAAATTTTCAGAATTAACATTTGAAAACTAAAATTTATAAAATGTTGAAGAGGAAAGTTAAAATGTCTCATTGTGTCTCGCCTTCTTTGTCTCCGTTTTTAAAGTTCAAATAGTCGATCTGAACTGCTCAACATGATATCTATATTAAAATTTGCTTAGAGACCAAATTTTATATATTTTTTGAAATCTTTTACTAATTTTTTATGGGTACAAATTAGAAGTTTATGAACGAGCCAAAAACAGTGATTTTGTACCTATCTAAAAAAATAGTAAAATATTTTAAAAAAAATATAAAATTTGGTCTCCAAGCATATTTTATAAATTTTTTACTTATCCATAGCGGACTTTTAAAATTAACATAACTTTTAATTTTGTCAATTTTAAATTTCAATTTCTTACTGAACAATTTTTTAATGCATAAATTAGATAAATCTATGAGATTTTGAAATTTTATATGCATAAATGTAATATTATGATATTTAGAAGGAGAAATACCTAATTTGGATATTCCCGAAAATTATATATTTTTAATTTTGTCAATTTTAAATTTCAATGCCTATTCTGAAATTTTTTTTTTATCTTAACCTGTTGTGTCTAACCACAAAAAGGAAAAAAAAAAAATTAGATAAATTTGTGAGATTTAATTATTCACAATGATAAATATTTATGATATTATGAATTTTCTAATTTTGATATATATATTTTTTAATTTTGTCAATTTTAAATTTCAATTGCTTATTCTGAACAATTATTTCCCACGTGCAAAATAAAAAAGTAGTGGGCTACAGTAGTCAACGGGTCAATACTGTCAGACACCTCATAAGCATCTTTTCAATAAATATATTATTTTCTTCATTAATTAATAATAATTTGTTAGATGATAATGGATTAGATTCATTTATGTGGGGTCACTGGGGTTAGGTGCCAGTGCTCAAGACTGGAAATTTTTTATTGGTAGAAATTAATAGAAAATAAGAGAGAAATAGAAAGAGTACATTAGTTCTTATATTAGTAGAAAGATCAGTATAATTTTTACCGATTCTAAAAGAAAAAAGTTTGGATCGGTACGAATTATACCGATCTAAACTTAGTTTTTTTTAAATCTGATCTATAGATGGAGAGAATTCTTATATTATATTTCTAGTAAAATATAAAATGTTTTTCAAAAAATAGATAGAATGTTCCTATTATATCAAAATTTTAAGATACTCTATCTATTTTCTTAAAAAATATTTTCTAGAAAAACTAAAAAAAAAAAACTGTTTTTTAGAGCGGTAAGAATTTTACCGATCTTTCTATCAATATAAAAACTAATGTACTATTTATATTTCTCTTTCTTATTTTCTATTAATTTCTACTAATAAAAAATTTCCCTCAAGACTTCTACAAGATGCCTGGAAGCGTATGGAAAAAATTGAACGGTTGAGATCGGAATAACAGATTCCTGTTATTCCTTTAGGCCCTGTTCGGTAGTAATCCCGAAATCACTGTTCATGTGGGAAAAAAAAAATTCACTCAGACTGAATTTTTTTTTTCCCACGTGAACAGTAAAATTCAGTTCAAAAATTTTCTATTCCTATTCCTATTCCCGTTCCCACTGTGCAGCCGAACACGTCCTTAGAATGACATCAGATTTATTTCCAAGATGCCTACGGTCTTAGATTAAAAGGAAAAATTCAACTTTTGCAACCCAAAGTGACGAACTAGCACACCGTATTTAATGCTGTAATGGATGTCTCCAGTTTGAACGAACAGCAGATTCGGATACGGACGGATGACATCGTATCCTATCAGTTAGCACCACTGCCTACTGTCTCAGATTAAAGAAAGAAAAATAGAACTTTTGTTTTGCAAGGCAAAGTGAAGCTTCTTTCTAACTAATACGCTGCATTTAATGAAATAATGGATGTCTCCGTTTTGGAAGAACAGGAGAGAATCTGCACAATTTAATTACCAATAAGTCAATAACAGAATCAGCATGTTACCGACTAGGCATAGGCGGGCGCGAAGGAAAACACCTTTACCGTAGAGAATATGTTGCCTACACTCGGTGTAAAACGAAACAATAGACCGCGTTTACATTTGTGTCTCTATAACCTTCTAGTAAGTAGTAAAGCCATTTAATACATTCATGAACAATCTAAATTTGCTTGTATCTTTGAAATATATTTATATTTTAAATGTCAATTTTGAGTATTTAACATAAATTTTTAAAAATTGACCTTTTATTTGTATTTTAATTTTAATGTTCTAATTTTTTTAAAAAAAAAAAATCTATCTAAGCCTTATATCTTGTATGATGCTAGAACAAGTTTTTTTAGTTTTTTAAAAGTTTAGTTTTAAGTGATCTGTATTAATTATTGGAGGTTTGATTTAGATTTTGAATTTCTAAACATATGTTTTATTAAGGAATTTTTTATTTTCAAGTTGTTATGAAAATTAGAGGATTTTTATCTAATATTTTTTAGAAAATATTAAGTGACAAAGATACCAAAATAAAAGAATACATTTAAAAAAAATGTTTAAGAAAAGTCAAACCATAATCAAGTTAGTAGATTTTTAAACGCAAGCATATATTGACAAATATTTTGTTTTTCAACAGTTTTCTTACATTAAAACTTGTTATTACTTATCAAGTCAAAACACGGTTTGCAATTACTCCGGTGCATCGACTCTATTGTAGACCGAGTGCAGCAAATAATTTTGGACCGTAGTGGAAAGCGATAGAAAGAGAAGGGGGAATACGAAAAAGTGTCGTTTGATTATTATTTCTATGTCAAGTGATGCAATGTGTGGGGGAACGGGCGCCATCTCTTGTTTCTTTAATAATTCATATCGCTCTAAAATAACTCAAATTTTGAGTTTAGATCAAGTCCGTCCAACTCGATCCAGATAATCCCAGATTCTGATCAGACGGTCTGAATCAAAACTAAATTTTTTCGAGTTACTTCAGTGGATCCGTACTCATTCTATTGAATTCATATAACCTAAAATAAATCAAATCTTCAGTTTAGATCCAGACCGTCCGATTTAATTTTGCACGATATTGAAGTATCCCTTTGCATCCTTTATTCTGATCAGACGGTTGGGATCTAAGCTCAAAGTTTGAGGTAATTGAGAGGATCGGAACTCTTTCTTTTTTATGGTTATTATGAAAGAAAAGGACACCAAGAAGAAAAATAGAGAGAGAGAGAGAGACAGAGACGAAGAGGAGTTCTGTTCGCGGGTTTCTTAGAACTGAGAAATCACAAATAGTGAGAACACCATTTTTATTTCTCGCGACAAAAGTTGCAGTTAGCATCTCTCTCTCTGTATCTCTCTCTCCACCCAAACAAACCCATGTGAGAACTCAGTAATCCCACTGTTTACAAATCGATCAAAGAATGGGAATCCCCAAGTCAGATAAAGATGTGGAACAATTGGATGTAGAAATGGAGAATAGTGAGAAAGAAGAGAAGATGATTCATGGAAGAGGAGGAGAGAATAAAACAGTGGTGGTGGCAGTAAAGATGGATTCGCAGAGTAAAGAGACACTCACATGGGCACTGGTGAATCTGGCCCACAGTGGGGACCACTTCGTGGCGTGCCACGTCATCACCTCGCCTGGTGCTTCCTGTTCTTCTCTCAACTTGGAGTTGGATTCCATGCTTGCTGTTTACGAAGGGTTTTGCAATCTCAAACAGGTTTCTATTTTGGTACTTAATTTAGGTTTTGTTCTTTCTGTAGAAATTTGTCTGGTTGTAGTTGAAATTTGAGTACTCATTTCCAAAATTGAGTTGCTTGCTTGTCTAATTGATGGTAATTAATAATTATCGTTTCCATTTGCATGTTCTTTTTTACTTTAGTAAATTGATGTCCTGAGTTCATAAATTTTATTTGTTCTAGTATAATTTAACATAGTTTCTGAATTTTAGTTAAGTGTTAAAAATGGTGTACAACATATTTTGACATTTTTCCTCAATTTTGTCTGTAGTCCCATTTCTGGTTAGTTCTTACCAGTTACCATCTCTCCAAATATAGATTGAATATTTGGTATTTTTTAATTTTGTTTTTGGTATCTCCCTTTAATTTTATCTTTATGAAATTTTGGGTGTAAATTTTGACTCTTTTCTGTATTTTTTTTTGTCTTTTCTGAATTTGCCCCCATTTTGACTCTTTCCAAATAGATTATCATATATTTTTATTTAACAGTAATTTGCAATCTGATATTTTTTCTAATTGTCAATTACCATATAAAATTTACTTGGTTCTCTCCTTGTTACGATGTAGTTATTTTGCATTAACCCAAATTTCTCAATATTAATTGTTAAAGTAATCCTAGTATTTCATCCATCCTTTTGTATATTGTTCTAATATAATTTCTTATTTCCACAGATAGAATTAAAGCTAAAGATGTGTAAAGGATTTTCACGTAGAAGAGAATTGGTTCGCGAAGCTAATTCCGTGGGAGCATCACATCTTATTCTTGGTGCCACTAGGAATAAGCACAGAAATGGGTATGTATAGCCTAATACTGGTACAATACTAGTTGTGCACTGGATAATGTGGTGAAGTCCTGAGTGTAGCTTCAACAATAATGAAATGGACTATAGCAGCAAATTTACCAATGAGTAGGGTTAAAATGCCCCATTGTTTTCAAAGAGTGATCTCCATATTTAAATGTGCTTGGAAACCAAATTTTATATTTTTTGCAAAATTTTCACCATTTTTTAAGATAGGGAAAACAACCATTTTTGTACCCATAAAAAGGTAAAATTTTCCAAAAATTATAAAAAGTTGTGCACCAACAATACAATATCTTTCTATGCCATTTGGTACCATTCAGTTCTGGTATAGTTATAATCATGAATACATGTTGAGGTCATATATGAACTAAAAAAATTTGTAGTGGTTTGGCAGATTGTGGTCTTTTTGGAGAGCAGTATAATAGCAATATTTAAAAAAAATGTTTTCATTAATATTCTATTTTAGGTTTTCTTTATCCATTGCAAAGTATTGTGCGAGGAAGCTGAGATCTACTTGCTCGGTTGTTGCCATAAATAGTGGAAAAATTGTATTCAAGAGTGAAGTACCAGGTTAGTTGGCTTATTTGTTTTGTTTATTTATTTCTCAAAAAGTTCTCTTAATCCTAATAATAACTAAATTCTGAAATTACTATTCTTAAAAATTAGATAAGGCCAAGCCAAAATCAGAAGAAGGTATAATCAAAGAGAGTGACCTCTATTGTGTGTTACCGGCAAGATACCTTCATACCAGCATTGCCCCTGATACAGACAATTCTAGTTTTACTTTACAAGAGAAACCAGAGGAATGTGAACTTTCAGAATCTGGTAATGTCGATGATACCAGTGCCAACAAATCAATTGGCAACAATGAAGATAACGACTTGTACTGTCCCTGGCCCACTGAGAACCCAACCCAAGCAGAGAGTGAAACCGCAAGTCAGATAGAGGATAGCCGTTTGTACTGTTCATGGCCGAGAGGAGATGAGGTGAACAATACTAGTAGCAGCGTTAATGGATCCAGGTCCAGAAATAGTGACAGGAACTGCTCAGTATGCACTATTTCATCAGAGGATGAATTCAACAACTCCAGTTCATGCAACTCACCTAGTGAATCCAATAAGAAATTAAATGGTGGGTCCCACTGTCTTAGAAAGAAGGTTCTAACTCATAGGAGGTCTCACTCGTCAGAGTGGCCTGTGGTGAAGTGGGCCATGAGGCTTCCGACCAGATTGCACCTAGAAGGGAGGGCCAATAACCCGGTAAGTAATGGTGTTCTGAGCTTGAGTAGTGACTTGAAATTGAGCGAAGATTGGCCTCCAAAGGAGTTGCAAAAATTTGAGGAGAAGTTTTCTTCGTTCTGTAAAATTTTTGGATATGAAGAACTTCAAGTAGCTACTTCAAATTTTTCAGCTGGTTTGTTTTCTCGTCTTTTTCTTATCCAAAACCTAATATTTATCTCAGGAAATATCTTAAACTTATGAAAGTTATTGGCTTGATTATGTTGTAGATAATCTGATAGGGAAAGGAGGCACAAGCAGGGTCTATAAGGCAAATTTCCAAGAAGGGAGGGATCTAGCTGTAAAGATGTTAAAACCCAGTAATGCGGCCCTTAAGGAGTTCATGTGTGAAGTCGAGATCACCTACGTTTTGCGCCACACAAACATAATCTCTCTTGCTGGTTTTTGTTTCGAGAATAAAAGCCTTATATTGGTGTATGACTACTTGCCTAATGGAAGCTTAGAAGAAATTCTTCATGGTATGATGTTTTTGTGATTTCAAAATTTGATTTCTATTTGGTCCCTTTTATAGTTTTGATTTTTGTTAACTTGCTTGGTGATTTTATTTCATTCTTATTGATTTCTTCATTTGCATCGATACTCTTGCTACTTCGCTATTTTATCATAAAAAATTTAGTTGCATTCTTTGGACCATTAAGGAGTATACTCTTACATTTACCAAAATTGATGTTAATAAAAACATCTCTTTATTAATAGATCTTTTTTTTTTTTTCCAGGTGAACAAGAGAACAAACCTGTGCTAAGCTGGGAGGAGAGGTATAAAATAGCGGTTGGCATAGCTGAAGCACTTGACTATTTGCATAGTGGTGGTGGGTCCGACGAACCAGTGATTCATGGAGATGTCAAGTCATCCAACATACTCCTTTCGAAGGATTTTGAGCCACAGGTCAATTACTACCTTTTCTTTTCTTTTTTATAATAATTTATTTGTGCAGGTTAGTATTGCACCAACATTCCAATGTGATTCAGTACTGGTTGTATTTATTGAATTCTATTAGATAGAACACGCATCTTGAGAAATACAATTAAACACTGCTGCTTCGGTTTCAGTTGTCAGATTTTGGATTCGCAAGGCGAGTCTCATCTCCGGATTCAAACCTCACTTGCAATGATATTGCTGGCACATTTGGGTAAACAATTTATTAATTTTTATCAATTTTGCATAATGGGCTTAATAATAGGAAGTAACTGAGGTTATAAGCACAATTGTGTTTTCTTTTTGTTTTTAAGTATTACAAGTAACTTTGTATAATCTTCTCCTTTATGGTAGGTATCTGGCACCTGAGTATTTCATGTATGGAAAGGTTAATGAGAAAATTGATGTTTACGCATATGGTGTGGTGCTACTTGAGCTTTTATCTGGCCGAAAACCTATTCAATCCGGGTCACCTAAAGGTCACGAGAGCATTGTTTCCTGGGTAACCAATTTCTCCTTAAAACCAACAATTTCTTATTGATAATTCCATTGATTTGCTTTTCATAAGCAAAAATTGAAAAATTGACAGTATTTTACTTTTCCTTATGATATCTTATTATTATTTTTTTTCTGTGTAAAGGCAAAACCAATATTGCAAGATGGAAACATCGAAACCTTGTTGGATCCGAGTTTGAAAAATGCACACGTGGCCGAACAAATGAGAAGAATTATACTGGCGGCTTCCTTATGCCTTAGAACATATTACCAATCCCGACCGACAATGTCTCTTGTAAGAGTCTATTTTCTTACCTTAATATTTACCAGTATACCCTCAAAAGGCATAATTTTAATTTTTTTGGTATTTTATAAATTACCCTTAGGTGGTGAAGCTTCTTAAAGGGGATGAAGAAGTAACAAAATGGGCTGAGTTGCAAGTTGCAATAGCAGAGGAAAGTTTTGACGGGTCAGATGATGAGGCGGCAATAACACCGACTGGTTCAAACATCAAGTCATATCTCAGTCTTGCATTGCTCGATTTGGAGGATGATTCGGTCTCAGTTGCCAGTACAGTACAGACAGTAGATTCAATCTCTGTCAATACCTCCATCGAGGATTATTTGGATCGATGGAGCAGGTCTTCTAGTTTTGAGTGACTAAATTATTAATTTTTTTTTTCATTTTTAGTCGTGTAAATGCAGCGTAATTTGTGTGTTGTTTATATATTACATAGCTTTCATAGGAATTATCAGTGTTTCCCCTAGAAACCATTTACCATTGCTATTGTGCCTATTGACTTAGCTTGTCTAAGATGGCTCAAGAGATTTTGATGTAAAAGAGATTCGTATTATGAGGAAACATTTTATTGTCAGATTTGATCGGAACTGAATTAGTCACACTTGTGAGTTTGTCTAGGCTTTTAAAAGTTTCATTGAAAATGGAATTCCTAATTTTTGTTTTTGGATTGGAATTGCTTTAAAAATTATGACAAATGAAAGAAAGATTGTCATGTATTAGTTCATTCAGACATCATAACGTGCCAAGTGTTTATATATTTGTTTGTTTTGTAGCAATTTAATTTCCTGATATATGGAACAACCGCGTTAAATGCACATCTTATGGCAGACTTAATTACAGGATTACTGCTTTTGGATTAATGGAATTAAATTTAATAAAAAAATGGGATAATTATATTTTAAATCTAATTCAAACCGTAAATAATATTTACGGTTTGGGTAAAAATTTAATTTTTTCAAAAAGTTGGTTAATTATATTAAAATATATTTTTTTTTGGGTAAAAATAAAAATCTCGGCAACCACTCTGATCATATATAAATTCATGCAACCACTCTGATCATTAAACAAACTTATGTTGTAATTAAAAAGATACACAATCTTTTATGCCAAGTTCATGTTGCCCAATTTATATTGCCGAATTTATACCATTTTTTGTATGTATATTAGTACTTTAGTCAATTAAGATCACATTTTAAAGTCACAAAATCTTAAAAGCTAAGTATCGGCCAAGATTCGTGCAAAAATATATCACTAAAATACATTTATTTTGTAAAAATGTCAGTATTTTACTAGTACTGAACCTTTTAAGTTATTTTGTAAAACATGACAATATTCTAAAATGTTATTTGCATTATGAAACAACAAATTTTTTGAATTATATATGTGTAATACTCAAATTACAAATTATAGATCTCACTTAATTATTTTCAAGCTCCAAAAGTTGTCAATATGGACACTACTTAAAATTTGCCATGATTCTAGAACCAGCCAAAATTTACTGGTATTACTGGTACAGGTGGGTTACTGGTATTTACTGTTCCTTAGCTGATAACACAGTACACTAATACAAACAACCAAAATTTAAATCATAAATGATAACATTACGTAAATCGACAAAATTAAATATGGTTTTACAATTAGCACATTGCCGATTGACATAAGTGAATGCATTTTATTGTACAATTTAACTACATTATTGGATCATCAATAAAAGGAACATTAAATGGAAGTTTAATGAAACCAGATGCAACAGCCAGAACAAGTAACCATAAAGGTAATATCTTCATGAATAGCTCCAAAACAAATCTATGCACTGCAACAACAAAAAAAAAATTATTATAAATTTGATTACTTTGTAATTAACAAGGAAAAAAAATCAACTTTTCAGAAATTATTCTGTTAAGTGTTTAGGTAATTTCTATTTGCATGATATGCACTCTCTGTACCAGAATATTGCATACTAGGCCACTATTGTACCGGTCCATATCAGTTTTTCACTCTAGCTGTGCACTGAGAATGTACTGGTACCAGTATATGCCTCCATCTAGAAAACCTCTTAAACCCAAAACACACCTCCATTCCCCATCCGGTACCAGTATATACCAAGTATTTCTCAGTAACTTTCCCAGATATACCCTCAAACAAAAGTGCCAGTACCAACTACTCTGCTACCTAGCAGCAGGTCCAAATTGGCTTTGACAGCACAATAAATTTCAACATTTGACAACTTCAGAACAGTAACAAAAAAAAAAAAAAAAAAAGATTGATGTCAAAGTATCAATCATAATCTGTGCGTTTCAGGTTCAGTATGTTAAGGGTAAAATTTTTGACAGAGTAGTTTTGGCTTCATGCAGTGCACGAACCATATGCAGCACTGTTTCGATTCTACATTCCGTGCACAGCACAAAGCCGAAACTACTCTGGTAAAATGTTTACCAGTATGTTAAAAAAAAACAATTCATTGAAACAATCTTTCATATCACTAGCAGTGTGCGCCTCAAACTTTGAAAATAGATATCAGGTGATATGCAGCTCCTTTGTGCATCAATTTTCCTTCATATGCCTCAATCCGCGAGGGTCCAGACCACACCCCAGAATTTAAAGGCCTCGGTCACATTTAATGGCCAGACCTTTAAATCAAGTGCATGGTCAAAACCCTCACGAATTAAAATTGAGAAATCTAGGTGGCCAATTCGCGAGGAAAAGTGGATCGAGGATGAGCAGGGGCGGACCCAGGTATTGCCCCCCCTGAATTTTGAGTTTTAGTGGATATTTATCGGTTCTGACTGACTCTGCCCCCCCTGGAATTTTTTTTGCCCCCCTCTGGACGTTTAATTTGTAATTCAGGTTAAATTTAGGGTTAAAATTAAAATAAATTTGTTGAATTTTGATTGATACTTAGAATTATAAGTCAAAACATCAGAAATTACAAGTCAAAGCATTGGAAAATATAAGTTAAAGTATTATTTTTTATTGAGTACCCAATTGGTTAATGGATTTAAATCCAATTAGGTATTTAAATCCGATTCGATATTTTTTTTGCCCCCCCTGACGAAAATCCTGAATCCGCCCCTGAGATGAGAGTGACGGATAGGGGGGAGAGAGAGAGAGGAGGGGGGAGTGGTGAGAGTGGTGAGAGTGGAGAGGTTGGTGTCTTGCTTTTATAAGCAGAGGATACGGATCCAGTGGTGAGAGTGGTGAGAGTGGAGAGGTTGGTGTCTTGCTTTTATAATAATTAGTTTATTACATTTTACAAATATAACATCAAAATTATTCACGCATATACAATCCAATTACTATTAAAAAAAACAAAAAAAATGAACGAGTCAATCAATTCTCACTAATTTATTTTTTATAGAGCAAGAAAATTTAAAAATATGAATATATGTTCGGACAAATTCAAATGCTTTAAAAACATGCAAATAAAAGTATTATGTTTAATATTTTTCTTATAATAAAAAATATACTAAATAACAAAAATAAATTACTAATTATTGCTCAAACATTATCATATGAAATATCACGCAAATTAATTTTGTTGAATTGAATATATTATATAATCTATATATAATTTTATTTTATGTAATTATCTTATAGGATAACAGATACGAAATAGCCTTCACCTGTATTCTTACTCGTTTAGTTAACGAAAAAAATTCTTATTCATACTCATATCCAATAAGCTAACGGAAAACAAAATCTTACCCCATACTGCCTTATGAAATACGATACTGGTTGGGTAAACGGTTAAAAGGGTGCCATTGACGCCCCTATTAGCAATTGTCAAATAAAGTTAGAAATTTATATAATTTGTCACAAAGCATAATGGTGTGCTTGCTTAGTTGCTTGCAACGGTTGGAAGACAATCAAGGAATTTATTTTGTACATGTCCAGCTTTAATTTCAAACCCCCTTAAACTGAAATTTGTGTTGTATATAGATTTCTAATGTGCAAGTATGCTGTGCTTTGAGCCTTTGACCGCATGCACTGGGTCTGGGTCCCATTAGCTAGCTAGCTCCTATTAATTAGACATTAGTTAGTTTACTGTAGTACTAGGGCACCAGGCCCGGTTGCTGTTGTAACCTGTAAGAATGTAAGAATAGAAACCCTAGTGAAATCTACAAATTATTCTAACCAAGATTAGCGTACCAGGGCATCGAATGTAACTGCTTGTGATAAAAACATTCTGCTAACACTGTTAGATTTCTAAATCAGAAATAGAGTTTTGAGAAACATCACATACATATAACAAATGAGCCACACAGGCATGCATTTAAATGTTATTAAGTTTATAAAACTAAACTATAAGCACTAAACACAGTTTCATATACTGTCATCGCTATTTTTGCTGCAACATCCAAACATAACCGAGGCATTTATTACCAGAAGAAGATTTCAAGTTTTCAAACCAAAGTATACACACACACATAATAATAAATCTTGGAAATTAAATACAATGTATATACGTACTATGAATACAATAAGCGCATCAAAAGTCCTTGAACTTGAAGCCAGTTGAGCAAAGCTCAGTAGCTCACATCGAACTTACCAGAGTGTCACGTATCCGTGTCTGATTTGCTGTTAGTACTACAGCTCGGAGATGGACACGTCAAAGCCAGCTCAATATCACCATATTCACTATCATAGCGTTGGTGAAGTTTTTCTCACGCGCATGCGACTCGGAAACACTCGCATACGATCTACGGAATTCACGCGCCTCACAATTCTCACTTGTACGCGTTTTTGTTTCATGCGCATGCGTTTCCGCTAAGAAGCTGCCACGTGCCCCTATATATATATAGTACATGTTTATTAAAGATTTGGGCTGTGCGATGACAAGTATATATATGAAGAGTAATTACTTGCGGCTATGACAATCGTTTTTAAAATATAAACAGTCGTGACACCAAATATTGAAATCATGTACTTAATTATTCTCTAATATATACGCGCGGCTATGGTGAAATGACACAATATCATATTAGAGGGAATTTTATTTATGCCCTCTAAAAATATTGAATTAAATCCCTGTACTTTCTGTCTAAAACTCACAATATCATATTTATTCTTATAAATTTTGAAAACTCACAAATTTACTCAATTTATTATCTTTTCTTTTAAAACTAATTTTAAATTTATAAAATACTTGAAAAATTCCACATCTTGGGCAAGGCCAGAAAATAGCCGGTTTTCTATTTAAATAAGGAACCGGCTATTTTCTGACCGGTTTAGATATTTTTAATAAAATCCAGCGGCTCTGAACATTTTTATTATTTTGTAATTAACTTTGAATATTAATAAAAATTATAGGTTAAAAAACATTGTTCTACGACATCCATAACAAGTACCATAAAAAAAAAAGACAGATAATTTCAAAAGACAACAAAGTCCAAAAATTCTGTATAATCTTGTCCCAAAAGCTCTGTATAATCTTATCACATTTTTCATGACAACAACGCTAGTTTGATGAGCATGTCTGGGTTGTCCCGAAAGCTCTATATAGTCTTGTCATATAGCTCTCCTCTCTTCCTCTCCTAATTGATTCTCACATTCTTTGCTTTTCTGACAAATTGAGAAGCCTATGCTCGTAAAAGTAGAACTCTCTAGTACTTTGCGTGTTTATGGTGGACTTTCATTGACTGATGAGTAACTGAGAAATAAGGAAATAGTATTTTGAACTGAACATATCACATATTTACTCAATTTATTATCTTTTCTTTTAAAACTAATTTTAAATTTATAAAATACTTGGAAGATTCACATCTTGGGCAAGGACACGTGTCCTTTATTAATATTAGATATTTCTCATATCGTAATTTTTATTAACATCCAAAGTTAATTACAAAATAATAAAAATGCTCAGAGCAGCTGGGTTTTCTTAAAATTGTCCAAACTGGTCAGAAAATGGCCGGCCCTTATTTAAATAGGAAACCGGCCATTATTTGACCTAGAGAGGGAAAAACTGCTGTGCCGTGCCGTGACTAACACGCCGTGACTAACACGCCGTGACTTTGGTCACGTGCCGTGCCGTGACCAAGTAAATTTTTCACGTGCCGTGCCGTGCCGTGACTAATTCGTGCCGTGACCAAACGTGCCGTGACCAAACGCGCGTTAGTCAAGTTTGATCGCATTTAACGTTTAAAAAAAAAAATATGAAACGATTCTTTAAAATTCAAACGTTTTAATTGAAATTTAAATGTAAATATTTTAATTAAAATAAAATTATACCTTATAGGAAGGTATGTTAGTGTATTGCTTCGCTATTGCCGTGACTGCCGTGACTGGCGTGTCTTCCGTTCCGTGACTCGCGTGTCCCGTGCCGTGCCGTTTCCGTGTTCCGTGCCGTGCCGTGACCAAGACAATTTCCGTGCCGTGCCGTGCCGTGTCTTCTTTGCCAACAATTGGTCACGACACGCGAATGGTCACGGCACGGGACACGCGAGTCACGGCACGTGACCGACACGCGTGCCGTGCCGTTCCGTGACGGAGCCGGCTCCGGCGTGCCATTTTTCCCACTCTAATTTGACCGGTCCCCCAATTTTTTTTTTAACCCTACAAATTATACTGGAATAGACCCTGATTTTTTGTTTTCATCCAACTATTACTTCATAGAAAAAACTAAAATGCATCGGAATTTTAAAACATAACAGTACTACTTCTTAGAACGCGACGATTTTGCCGGATCTGGACTAGTCACAGCAGACGGAGTGACAACTTTACCAGTAGAAGTACACGGAACGAACTAATCGTCCGATTCTGGAGGCTTTGGATTAACCTTTCTTCTTTTTTGAAAAATAGTCTTAGGGGATTTCCACAAAGTTATTGTCCAAAATTTCATACCGAATAGGCCATTTAATATATTCCCATATTTTACAACCATTTTGCACTAAAAATAATTTCTAATTAATTAGAGGGACTTACTTGCAAATCTGAGAAGAGAATAAGAAATATGGGAGAAATGTCTCAACTGAGGAGATATAGTGTAAAAAATTTGATAAAATAACTTGTGAGAAATTTGGCAAACAGTGCCCACATATATATAAGGAGGAAACCGGCTATTTTCTGGCTAGTTTCTTAATTAAATAGGAGACCGGCCAGAAAATAGCCGGTTTCCTATTTAAATAAGGAACCGGCCATTTTCAGACCGGTTTGGACATTTTTAATAAAACCCAACGACTATGAACATTTTTATTATTTTGTAATTAACTTTGAACATTAATAAAAATTATGGGTTAAAAAACATTGTTTTACGACATCCATAACAAGTACCATAAAAAAAACAGATAATTTCAAAAGACAACAAAGTTCAAAAAGTTCTATATAATCTTGTCCCAAAAGCTGGGTATAATCTTGTCACATTTTTCATGACAGCAGCGCCTAATTTGATGAGCATGTCTGAGTTGTCTCTCTGTATAGTCTTGTCATATAGCTCTCCTCTCTCTCTCCTAATTGATTCTCACCTTCTTTGCTTTTCTGACAAGTTGAGAAGCTTGTGCTCGTAAAAGTTGAACTCTCCAGTACTTTGCGTGTTTATGGTGGACTTTCATTGACTGATGAGTAACTGAGAAATAACGAAATAGTAGTAACATAAAATTAATATAGAAGGCCTATACATAAAATTTAATAGTTGGTAATAGTATTATTTTTTAAATAAAATTTATCAACATTTGAAGGCCTATACATAAAATTAACTCCTTGACATATTTGCACAGATAAAAAAAAACCAAAATAGAAATATGAAGAAGTTTTCATCGTCTCTTGATATGGAAGCATGCAGTTTTTCGAATGATCACATTTTCTTGATTTAATTATGTAGTATTATTTTTTTTCAATGGAATTTATTAATAATTCTTTGATCAATTACATTTTTCTTCCAAATAACTACTCCTTTCTATATTTTTGTTTTTTCTTATAGACGTGACAATATAGAATTTATTAGTAGAGAGATTCACATAGAGAAATAACGAAACTGAGAAATAATTAATATAAAGATACATATTTCAGATAGAGGAGAGGAGAGCTACTTAGTGTTTTGCAAACGGGCACGGGCAAAATCTGGGGCGGGCAACGGGCAACACGGGTCACGGGCAACGCGGGTCACGGGCGACACGGGACGGGTTAGCACGGTTTTTTTTTTTTCAAAAACCATACCCAGCCTCTCTCAAATCCCCTGAGCAACACGGGCCACGGACAACACGGGTCACGGGCACGGACCGGGTTTTTTTTTTCTGTTATTTTTTTGTTGTTTTTTTATCTATTTTTTTTTCTATTTTTTTTTCTGTTTTTGAGGAGAAAATTTGAATTTTTACGGGTACGGGCAACCCGGGTCCACAGGACGGTCCAGGCAAGTACGGATATCACGGATTAAATTGAAAAAAATCATGCCCGGCCCTTCTCAACCCGTACCAGAGTTACCCGTAGCAAAACCCGTGCACGGGCACAGGCAGGGCGGACCGAGCCGGGTCTGACCCGGGCAAGTAAAATCAAACCACTAGAGCTACTTAACATGATATACGGTTGCTGAGTAGCTACTAGCTAGAACCAAGAGGCACATTTCACTATATAATTATGAATGTCTCTCACGAGGCTGTTACTCGTCAGTTAATGAAAGTCCATCATATACACGCAAAGTACCTCATGTTGACGAGAGAGTTCAACTTTTACGAGCACAAACTTCTTAACTTGTCAGAAGAACAAATAAAGTGAGAATCAATTGGAAGAGAGAGAGAGAGGAGAGCTACTACACGGTTGAATCGTAGCTAGCGAGCTGTCTGTGCGAGAGGAGCAGGGCAGCTTTAATATTGGGTATGGATCGGGACGGTTCGATCAAAACCCGGATCAATCCGTCCGTCCGAAGTGATCCGAACTCAAAATTTCAGTTACTTTAGGATCCGAATTCGACAAGTCTAGAAGTAGATAGAGAATAGTCTAAACAAAGTCTAAAGAGATCGCGGAGATCTCGGTGAAGCATGACGTCACGCAGAGAGATAGAGAGAGGTAGAGCAGAGGTGACCTCGAACGGTGGGGAGCAGAGGGATTAATGGAGAAGTACGGTGCGACAGTGAGACTGAGGTAGTACCGTAGTAGCGTAGCGTGTGGGTGAGAGGAGAGATAGCTACTAGCTACTAGCTAGCTCGGCGCGATAGGGAGTAGGGACAGAGGAGGAGAGAGATGAATGGACAAGTGAGATTTAAATTGGGAGAGAGAGGCCGGACGACTTTCCAGGAAAAGAGAAATAGAAAATGATAGCAAAACAGTGGTCTTTCGTGTGCTGATTATTGATATGTGGGCCCCAGTTGTCATTGATCTTGATCAGAAGTTTGTTATTCATTCTTATAACATATATTATAAAAAAGAATTATCTTTCTAATTATAAAAAAGAATTATCTCTATCTTATAAATCTATACTGTTCACTTTAAATCAGAATAAAAGATATGAAAAACATAAAGATGCTTTTGATATGCTCTCTAAGATATTTTCAAACTTGTAGAAAACCTAAACCTAAAATGATAATCGAAATGAAATAAAGTTTAAAGAAATCATGGAAGAACAAAGAAAGATAGAAATTAAACCTGAAATTAGTCTCTTTATGATAAGCCTAGCCCTGTACAAACTCCCTGAACCGAAATCCTGCCAAAATTCGAATTCCAAAGGTTCCTGACAGCTCTGGACCCACATGTCAGCAGTCTGAAAATAAATTCAAAAATGGAAATTTTATTTTTAGAAATGTAATAGATATTTTTAATGAACTAGAAAGATAGAAATCTTTTCGATTCCATAGAAGAAACATATCAGTTATACGCATGGTTTGCAAAATCGGCCGAGTCGAACCGGAATCAGTCGGTGGTCACTGTGGCTAATTATAAATTTATTTCAACATAGTAGCAATACAAAGAGATTAAGTCCTTCAGACACTAAATAAATCATATTTGACCAAACATATCATGGAGCAAACTGATTAATTTTCTTCTTCTTTTGTCATCCTGATCACCCATAAAATTTTGAATGACTTAGTCCTACTTACATCATAATAAAATATGAGGCGTGAATGCGTGATGCCGTGATGTAGCTTGTGGTCACGTCAATCTATCAAAATTAATGTAAGTTAGAGAGGGCAAAATTGTATTGCCGCCAGGAATGGCTGCGGTCACGTCAATATATCAACTTTAGTATTTATTGTTATCTACCCATTCTCTCCTAAAAGATTGTCATTCCACCAACGCTCACATTTGTTCTCAAAGATTTTTCATATCAGAGTTCAAAGGTCAATCACTGAATGTCACGACCCCACCGCCGGGCCGGGGATTGCGACAAGAGAAGCATCCGGACATTCATCCATCATCCCGTCAACCTACGTTGCAAACAAAAACAAACATAAATAATACGGAATCAGCTACAAAGCTGAGTAACCGGTTATTTAACGACGCAGCTTCTCTATAATTGCTTATTTAAACAACTATTCAAACAGACTGGATTAATCTACACAAATTCATATTAAATTATGCATGCATATTTAACGATGATAGCACCTGGGTCTAGGTTATCAGTAAAGCCAGTCACACAATATTCACACATTTGGAATGTCTGCTACAGACAATTCCCAAATTCACAGTACACACAATCTTATCAGTTCACAATCAAATTCGAACCTCAGACCCGCTATCTCGTTAAAATATGCCTCATAATCTAATACCTAATTCAAATATCCAATTCAACCATACAAATCAAAAACACAGATTATAGAGAAGTCCGGTTACTTGATAATCAATTCAGAAATCAAAATCAAGTTGCAATGACTATTCAGAATCAACGCTACGTAGTCAGAATTCCAATCGAATATAAAATCAAATATCAAAATATTTCATTTCATTTTTTTCCAATTTTTTTCTCTCTTTTTCTCTTTTTTTTTTGAATTATTCGGTTTTCATTTGTTTTGTTTTGTTTAGGGATTGATTTATAGGGATTTTATGAGAGCATATGTGAGGTGGCATGTGTGCCACGCAAAAGGAATCGAGGAAGGCAGGGAGGCCGTGTGGCTATTTTGCCACGTTGGCATATTTCTGTTTTTTTTAAGTTATGCACTTTTACAGTTTAAACCTTTCAATTTCTAATATTATAAATATGTCTAAAATAATGAAAAAATATATATTACCGGAGCTTTACACTGAAGAATTTTTTTTTACATACATTATTAGATTTTCAAAGCACAAAATTTATCTTTTAAATGAAAAATGTTGAAAAATGAATGCATTAAAATTAACTCAAAAACTCACACATTTGATCTCTTGACTTGATACTAAATAAATTCGAAAAATTATAAATTTTGCATGTAAACGCACAACTATTGAAATAGATCGGTTTGAACGGTTTAGATTTACCGTTTGAAGTCAATTCGATAGGTTTTGGAGTTGGTGTTATATAGGCTGAAATGACAATGATGTCATACTAGCCAGACTCTATATTATCGAGTTATATATAATACCATTAACAGAGTCCGGCTAGTATGACATCGGTGTCATATGACACCAATTACAAAATTGATTTGATAGACTTCAAACGACTAATTCAAACTGTTTAAATCGATTTACTTTATGAGTGATGCGTTTACATGTAAAAAAATTATATTTTCTAGTTATTTTAGTACCAAATCAAGTGGTCAAAAGTATTAAAAAGTTATGAAAAACATAACTTATGTATAATAAAAGTTATGATTATCTCTATCTTATAAATCTATACTGTTCACTTTAAATCAGAATAAAAGATATGAAAAACATAAAGATGCTTTTGATATGCTCTCTAAGATATTTTCAAACTTGTAGAAAACCTAAACCTAAAATGATAATCCAAATGAAATAAAGTTTAAAGAAATCATGGAAGAACAAAGAAAGATAGAAATTAAACCTGAAATTAGTCTCTTTATGATAAGCCTAGCCCTGTACAAACTCCCTGAACCGAAATCACACCCAGTAAATGGACCAATTCACTAGTGGAAAAACACACATCAGGGTCGGTTATATACGCACATTAGCTCCTAATAAGTACATAATCAGGGTCGGTTCATTGTAAAAAACCGATTCTGATTTGGTCAGCACTTTTAAGATCAGTTATTTATATTTAACCGATTTTGATTGTTCCTTTCAAGATCAGTTGTTTATAAAGCCCGATTCAGATATAAATCAGTATCGAATTATTGAAAGTCCGATCCTAATAAGCCGATTCTGATGTGCATTTTTCCACTAGTGATTGAAATTGAAATGCAGAAATTAAGAAAAGAAAAGTTCTTAAACCAAGTGCTATGGCTAGCCCATTACAATAAATCATACTCAGATTCAATTAAACTAAATTTAAGTTCATAAACATGCTCAAGGAGTTAATGCGACCCTACAGACGCAATTTGAGCCAAAACAGTGCAGGAAATCTTGAATTTCCCACACGAATTGAAAAGCGTTCTGACGAGAATCCTGGCAAAATTCGAATTCCAAAGGTTCCTGACAGCTCTGGACCCACATGTCAGCGGTCTGAAATAAATTAAAAAATGGAAATTTTATTTTTAGAAAAGTAATAGATATTTTTAATGAACTAGAAAGATTGAAATCTTTTCGATTCCATAGAAGTGATGTGTTTATTAAATTTAAAAATGAACTTACAAGAGTAAAATTATAATTGAAGATTTCAGTCAGAAAAAATATAAATTAAATTATATGCATAGAAGGAAAAATTGGAATCGGAATTGGGATCGGCCCCGTCCGATCCCGATCTGGATCGGAAAAATCAGTCGGGATAGGCCAAATCGGATCGGAAAATCGGACTTTTTTGCCAGAAGCTTGTTTTTTATTTGTATTATATCAATTAAGAGAATATACAACAGTATTAGTCTAGTCAATCCGTGACTTTTTGATTTGTATTATATCAATCCGTGAGTGAATAATTTGATATAAATTAGTAAATTATAATTGATATATATATAAATGAGTTGTGGTATATACCAACAAAGCTTGGATGGTGTGGTGGTAACTAGCATACATCCCCAGCTAAAGGGCAAGAGATCGATTCCCGCTGGCTCCAAAAAAATTTCTGCTTCTTTATTAATTCGCATTTCGGCCGATATTTGACTGGAACTGGCCGAAATCTGCACTATCCGCGTAAATTGGCCTGGAATCGGATCGGCACCGTCCGATCCCGCTCCGGAACAGCCGATTCCGCTGCAGAACGGCCGATTTTGCCTTCTATTATGTACAGGCGATATCAGAATAAATTTAAAATACAATAATAGTGGACGAGAAGATGGAACATAAGTATTATTTGCTTTGCTTTTTTTTTTTTTTTTTTTTTTTTGCAAAAACTTGGGAGGTTCACTATTCCTATTCCTACTTCTTCCCCAAAATGAAAATTATCATATCAGCACATAATTCATACCAATTTTAAAGAAAATATCATCTTCTTGTCAGATTATATGTTGGAATTTTACAGTGCGGTCAAATCCAAATGAGTTTTAAAGTATCTAAAAGTATATCATATTGTAAAGAATTTTTAATCATCTTATAAATTATTAGTTATTTTTAATTTTAATTATATGGTTGAAAATATTTAACTTTTTATGAATAAATGATCATCCATGTACGAAATGTCAAACTATCCAAATGTATTTAAGTATTTTTAATTATATGGTTGAAAATATTTAACTTTTCATTAATAAATGATCATCCCAAAGTATTGCACGTGGAGAGAGAGTTTTGCATGATTTATCATGCAATTGTTATTTGATTGTTGATTTAAGTATCTCTGCATTATATGAATGTAACTAGCGGTCAGTCTTTTTACATAAAATATGTGAAGTCTATCATTATATTTTAATAAAAAAATTAGATAAAGCATGCCTCTAATTGTATAATGATTTTAAATATGTTTCTAAATCTTGTAATAAAATATTAAAGAAAATCAATATATGTAGTGTATGTTTAGTTAAATGATATAAGTTTCATTAGGCAAAAAAATAAAATATGATGATTTTTTTTAATATGATTAAAAGAATACATTTATCGAAATATGGATAAATTACTCTAAAATTATTAATTAAAATTCTAAGTTGAAAAACTTATTTTCATATCAATTTTTATAGGTTCTTAATTTAATCCACATAATTTATTTTTTTAGTATGGTTTAAGTATTTTTTACAATAAGATTGATGTTTTTTCTTATTTACTTCTATCTATTAATTTTTTTGATTTTTTAGGAAGATTACTTTACGATGGACACCATAAACTTGAATATTTTTTGGAGTTGTAGGTTTAATATTTTTTAATTATTAATTATTGTAAATTTGTACCTTTATATAATAAAATTTGTAAAGCCCGTGATATAAATATTATTTGATACTGTGTTGCCATTAGCACGTTTGAAAGTGAAATGTTTAAATATATTTTTTAAATTCCTTACATCAATTAATAAATCAAAGCACACCTTTGGTGAATAATCCAGTGTGTATACAGGGATCCACTTACAACATTTGAAAGTTACAACATCTTACAACAATTTAGTTTTACAATTTTTAAAGTCCAAATGGTCGATCAAAACCGTTCAACATATAATATGTACCAAAATATGTTTGAAGATAAAACTTTTCATTTTTTGAATTTTTTTTACTATTTATTAAGTATTTTACAAAACTACTATTTTTAGTGGTCGAAATTATCTAAAAATAGCAGTTTTGTAAAATACTGAATAAATAGTAAAAAAATTCAAAAAAATGTAAAATTTGATCTTCAAGCACATTTTAATACATATTACATGTTGAATGGTTTGGATCGACTATTTGGACTTCAAAAATCGCAAAACTAAATTGTTGTAAGCTGTTGTAACTTTCAAATGTTGTAAGTGGATCCCTTCTCATATATATATATATAGAGAGAGAGAGAATGGCTAATATCAAAACGTTTGTTCCTAGGCTCAGGAACAAACGATTCCGTTCTCCCATTTCCAAAGTTCAAACAACAAATTCAAACCGTTAGATGTTCAATCTATATTAAAATGTGCTTGGAGACCAAATTTTACATTTTTTGGAATTTTTTTACTATTTATTAAGCTAGTTTGAAAATCGCTGTTTTTATGAAATTTTTGCAACATTGAAAAACAGCGGTTTTCAAACCAGCTTAATAAATAGTAAAAAAATTCCAAAAAATGTAAAATTTGGTCTCCAAGCACATTTTCATATAGATTGAACATCTAACGGTTTGAAAATGTCGTTTGAAGTCAATTCGATAGGTTTTAGAGTCGCGCTCACGGAATGGCTTGGTGAGCTTAGGAGCACCCTAGTTCTACTCTATATATATATAGAGGAGGGATCAAATTACACCTTTTTTGGTGACACACTTTGACACCTACCATTTTCAAAGTCCAAATAGTCGATCCAAACTGTCCAACATGATGGATATATTAAAATGTGCTTGGAGATCAAATTTTACATTTTTTTTGAATTTTTTTACTATTTATTAAGATGGTTACAAAATTGTTATTTTCAGACCATTGAAAAACAGTGATTTTGTAACCATCTTAATAAATAGTAAAAAAATTCAAAAAAAATGTAAAATTTGATCCCCAAGCACATTTTAATATGGTGATCATGTTGAACGGCTCGGATTGATTGTTTGGATTTTGAAATCGCAAAATTGACCTATAAAAAAAACGGTGTCATGATGTGTCACCAAAAAAGGTGTAATTGGATCCCTCCTCGTATATATATATATATGAGTTGGGCTATAGTGCATTGCAATGTATAGCCCCTCTTGTACATTGGACTATATATTGTTAGTTTTGATTTCCAAACAACCGATCCAAACCGTTCAATTGATATCCATAATAAAATGTGCTTGGAGACCAAATTTTACATTTTTTGTAATTGTTTGCTATTTTTTTTAGAATTTTTGAAAATCACTGTTTTTCTATAGTCCATAAATTTTTGAAAAATAGTGATTTTCAAAAATTCTAAACAAATAGTAAAAAAATTGCAAAAAAATATAAAATTTGGTTTCCAAGCACATTTTAATATGGAGAACATGTTGAGCCCTTTAGATTGAATTCAGACCATTGAATTTTGTACCCATCTTAATAAATAGTAAACAAATTAAAAAAAAATGTAAATTTTGATCTGGAAACACATTTTATTGTGGAGATCATGTTGAACGGTTTGGATTGACGATTTGGACTTTGAAAATGTAGAAAATTGTTATGGTAACTTTGTTGTAACTCAAAATTATGATAACTAGATCCCTCATCTATATATATTTAAATAAAGCTCTTGTTAATTCTAACATTATTTTTTAAATATCTTTGGTATAAATTGAATTATAAATTTCTTTTCGGAGAAGCAAAACTCAAATAAAGAGAAAAAAAACCGATCCAAGTTAGGCTAGGCCCATGTTTTGCACAGATACTGGCCCATTTAATGAGATTAATCTTAATCACACTGAACAAAATTGCGGGCCTCTACATCTATGAAAAGCATGAGTTGATACTAGCAGTCGTTGCTTCGGTAATTTGTTCCAAGGCATGGAGAATTGTACATACAAATCTTATATATAAAAGTTATGTACTTCATAAATTAGATTGTTTTGATAGGCATTTTACAAAAACTTCATAGATATTTGATGCAGTTATACTTGGACATAACAAAAACTGTTCTGTGGAGAGCATTGAGCATTGGCATATTACCTATGTTTGGAAGAGGGATAACCATTTTATAAAAACATGTATCAATTTTTACAAATCTTCCAAACAGTCCTTTGTTTACACAAAAAGAGTGTTTTTTTTATTAAAACTTGTCAGCGGCTGACAAGTGAACACAAAAGGAGTGTTATTTTGTTGATCTCTGTCATTTCCTTGTCTTTTCCTTTGCTAATCTCCGCACTGCACAAAAAAAGTGTTATTTTTTTTTAAAACCTCTTTACAATTAGTGACCAAGAAAAAAATCAAGTTACAATCTAAATTATAAGGTAATCTAAACTAATACTATAAACTGTGAAAGGGTAAAGACTAAAGACTAAAGACAAGTCTTGCAAATATTCTGATGAAACATAATTAAAGAAGGCTATTGAAGTAATCAAGTTGATTAGTGATGTGCTTCAGTACTGACAACAAAGTAGGCACTTTTCGCGACGGGACTTCGTCGCGAAAAGTACCGTCGCAAATAGAAAAAGCACGTTTATGATGGTACTCCGTCGCGAAAAGTTACTTTTTATCCTCGCGAAAAGTGTCTGTCTTTTGTAGTAGTACAGTAAGCACATAGTTCGGCACATCATTTTAAGCAAATTGGAAGATTAAACACATAAAGTTGTTAGAAGGGAATTTAAGCAAAATTTCCAGCACCTTCTGCCTGGCATTTGTAAATTAGCGGATCCGAATTTTTTTTGGAATTTTGAAAAGAAATGAAATTCCAAATTTAATATGAGCCATAGATATAATATAATAGTGAATTTTAAGAAAAATCAGCTATATGCCAGATCCGATAAAAAGTATAATTAAATGCCCAAATTAGAGAAGAGAGATGGTAAAATACCATGGTTGAATTACTCTAAACAATAAAAACTCAAAAAGAAATGAAAAATATTGCTCAACAACTTAATGCATCATGAAAACAGTTGACAAGAACGATCAATTGACAAATTAATAGAGAGCGAGTGAGAGAGAGAGAGAGAGAGAGAGAGAGAGTTCCTTTGCAGCCCCTGACTAGATTTCAAAAGAGAGAGAGAAGCCACTGTCAGTATATTTTCCAAAAAAAAAGAGAAATATAAAGAGAGAACAATATCAAACAGGTTTGGTGGAACAATTTTGATGAAAATATGTTGAACAGGGGATTTTTTATGCACTTTACCTTTTTTTTGGTAAAAGAAATAAAAGAAAAGAGGGAAGTAAATTAGGCATTGGTCTTATATTATGATTTATGACCTATATATAGCATCTTTGTAGATGGGTTGTGCAAGGTATGTGAAATTGGGATGGGAATATATTTTTAACCTGACATTTTTGTAAAGGGCATTGGTCTTATATCTTGTAAAGTAACTAATGATTATCATTTTTTTATTATACATTGAATATGACATCTATATTATCTTTAGTGTGATAAATCTTAGCAAAAGTTTAATGAACAAATTATCTAATTATCTTTTTGGCAGACAATGTATTAATAAAATTGTCATAAGAACGTAGATAATATTTTTTTAGCTATATTTTTCTTTTATGATATGCATATGATATTATTTATTGTATTAAATAAATAATACACAAAATTGTAGGTTAAGATATGGCGAACTTACCATCACCTAATGATAACGTTTTTGTATCATCGGTATGGTTGTTAAAGTGATTGCGCACATTCTGTCTTATTGTCAACCATTGATCACTCATGACCTAGCTTTGTGTCATGAAAAATTGATGCATAAAGTTGAAACTAATTGCTGCATACAATTTATCTACAAAATTGTTGCAGATCTAATTGTGCTTTTTCTCATTCTAAATTGTAAATTTTTTTTTGTAAATTTCTGTTTCAGAAAGCAAGCTAACTTTTTTTCATTATATAGCTGATGCAAATGTGAGAAAGGATCGTTGCTCACTATTCCAGTGCAGAATTAGATTTCCAATTAACTGCAAAAAAAGTGTCTACAGTACGTATTGTGAAGTACATGAGCCTACGGAGTTGTTATCTGTGAGGATGAAATTGTAAAACCGTAATATGACAGAAAATAGCATATTACAATATATTAGTATATTACAGTTTACATAATATGTAAAGTATAAATGCTTATGTACAATTTAACCTTTGTATTCTCTTTTATTGATTATTGATAAGAATAATTTGTTGGTATATATAATAGATGTATAAATAAATTGTCATAATAAAGAAAAAAAAGGAGGAAGAGAAGTACCTGTGCACACGCTGACAGAGAATTCAGGACATTTTAATTCGCCTATTCAGTCTGATCTGATTGCTGTGAATTTTCCTATAGAAAGAACAATTTAAAACACAGTAAAATAAGGGTTGTAATTCCAAATCTGAAAGACATAAATTTCAATTATAAGCTTAATTAGGCTTAACTTGCAAACCGGGGCAATGATAGGTCCCTGTCATACTGTACCAGCGTCCAGCGTACCAGATAAAAGTGACAATTATACCAATACCTCTATTAAGCAAACCAAATAATTCCTACGTTCTTTACACCATATATTCAAATAGAAAAAAGGAAGATGATTTTTTCAAGAATTCAAGAAGCAAAATTAAAAGCCTAACAGAAACTCAAGAGCCTAGCAATTTTCACTCAGTAGCATAGGTTAATACCAGCACATCCTGTAGAGGAATTACTTGCAATGTCATTCCTAATAGGGGACAAAAGTGTGAGCTAATTTGAGGTGCGACGTTGGACCGGGGTCAAAAGGGGTCAGGAGGGGTCGGGATCGTGGTCGAGATCGTCGGGAATGCAAGAGGACCGAAGATGGCTGCGTGATGCTAAGGTGAACTGGTGGATCTTATTTTGCTAGTGAGCTTTTAATTAATATGGTCCGTTGATCAATAATTTTAATGTACAGTTTAGATTTGAAAGTAGGGTGGAGGCATGAAAAATTGAGACAGTGAAACCATTCTCATTATTTATTAATAGAACTACAATATATATGCAAAAAATTATCAATAAAAAGTCAACACTAATCCTTTTGATATTAGCAGTTGATATTACGCTGTCAAACGTGGTGTCAATCCGAGCACTACAGATCACGACTCATGGGTTGGCATAGGATGCTGCTCATAATATTTATAAAGAAAACCATAAGATTGCTTTATCATACTTGTATCTTTCAAAAATTAAGAAAAGATTTGAAGTTTGAGGCAACACTAGCTAGTTTTTTTTATTATAGTCATGATAAACTAATACAGTCTTATCTTTTATATATGATCTTATAATTAAATGATCAAAAACAAAGTGCTAGTGTTGATCTATACTTTTTGCAACTTGAAAATAAATTGAAAAAATATTTTAAACTTATAAATAGTTTTTACGTTGTTCAAAACAATAGTTCTTGAGTGGAGAACACAAGTTCAAAATCACATTGAGAAATCTCTTATGAAAATTTAAATTTAAAATGTTAAATTTTGTTTATCACAAAAAAAAAATATCAATAAAAATATGTAGAAAACTATATAAAGGTATTAAATACTATGTGTTTCAATTTAGATTTCAAATTTAATCTTGAAGCGAAAATAATGGTTACGTTCAAAGGAAAATGAAATATATTAAAATAAAAATTGGGAGCTTTCTTGCCCACGATGTGTAACGAGCCTCATTGTTGAATTGAGTGGGTCATGTTATGAAGCCAAAACATATAGCAATAATCACTGTCTTTTTTTTTCTTTTTCTTTTTTTCCGAAAAATGACGAAAAGTGAATGTAAAGTAACTATGTTGCCGATTTATTTACCACAAACGAGTTTTAGGTGTTTTTGACAGATTTTTGAGAAAGTTGCGTATTTAGATTAAAAACAGAGCAAAAGTGTCATATTTAGGCGATTGTTTCGGAACCAAGCTTTCATAGTTATTTTTGGTTTCATCTATTCAAACTTGAAGTGTACCCTAAGTTTCCACCACCTCCACTACTTTCACTAAAATGCTATAAATACCTCTATTGTAATAGAATTCAGTGTGCGTGTTTAATTGTGTTAAGTCTATAGAATCGAAATTAGCAATCTATAAAAGTCAACGTCTGATCCGTTTTCATAATGATGGCTCTTTGGTGGGCACATGCTACGTAGTTGATTTTTTTTTTATAACTAAAACAATAATATACAATTCTTTCAAATGATATTCATTCCTACTTCATGTCTTCTTTTTTAAGAAGAAGAATAATTAAAGATTTCTTCCGCTCTCTATGACTAACAAAAGATGGCAAGACAAGATTGTTTTTAATGTGTTCATTTTTAATTATTTTTTAATAACTTCACTTTATAATTTTTTAAATCGAAGATATATAATTTGATATAAATTATAAATTGAAAATATATAATTTGATATGTAAACACATTATTCATGAAGAAAATCAGTTTTAACGGTTTAGATTGGTCATTTGAAGTCAATTCATGTCTTGGATCTAAACTTATCAAATATTTCGTGAGCTAAAAAAGAACGCGGAATTATTAAATTTGACATTTCAAAAAATAGATAAACCAAATAACTACAGTTTTCTATAAATTTCAAATTTAACACGGCCGCAACCACAAGTGGTGGACACCACTTTTTTTTGGGTAAATTTCGCTGGAGGTCACTAAACTTTGTCATTTGTCACGAATTGGTCACTCAAGTTTGATTTGTCATTTTTAGTCACTCAACTTTGTCATTTGTCCCAATCAAATCACTCTATATTTTTCTGTCCAAAATGCTAACGCAATATGCTCATTCTGTTAGTATTTTGGACGGATATGTTCATTCTGCTATAGTATTTTGAACGGAATGAGTATAGTTCTGATTACTAAGCTAAACAAGTAGGGGTGAAAACGGAGCGGATACGGAGCGGATAATGCTCATACCATATCCACATCCGTCGGATAATGAGCGGATACGAATACGGATACGGATAGTAAACGGATATCAAAATTCAAAACCAAATCCGCCTAAAACAGATATGGATACGAAGCGGATAATTTACGGATACGGATTCAAATATGAATACAAGACGAATAATTGAGGTATATGAACTTTTAAGATACAAATATTAATAAAAAGAATTAAATATAAATATTAATTATAATGTTGGAGAGATGGGAGATCTAGATGATCTATTGATATATTATATATACAAAGTAATGGAATGGTAACAAAAGACAAAGTGGTGTAGTGGTTTGATGCTAAGTCTTGATAATAGAGGGCCGCCTCAGCAAATGGATCTGCCTAGCGGGTCCGGGTTCGCCTCAGCAAATGGGGTTCTTAGCGGGTCCGATCACGTTCCGGATGGTTCGGATATCCGCTTCGTTTTATACTTACTATCCGAATCCGGATATTCTGTGGATATTTGATAATTATCCGGATCCGTATCCGGAAGTATCCGGACCCGTTTAATTCGGATTCGGATTATAAACGGATTCGGAGTGGATATCCTTCGGATAATCCGGCTCCGTTTACACCCCTATAAACAAGTATGCATAATTACAAAAAAAGTAATTAATTTTTCTCTCTCAATATATATCTTAAATAATTAATTTTTTACATCTGAACTCTATCTATGCCTCCCTTTATGGCTTTATGCACATAAAAATCTTAACTCTTGATCCAGCAACTTTTGGTCGTGTGATCTTAGACTCTTAATCTCTTATAGATATTGGCTATGAGCCAATACCCCCTTCTTTGTGGGTACATATAAAGACTAAATTTTGTGGATAATTATCCAATTTTAATGTTTAGAGGGGAAATGTTAAAATATAAAAGAAATCATGGATATACACATCCAAGTTTCCCTTAAGAAAGTAATAGCCGTGAAAATAGTAAAACTGGAAAGAATGTCCCAAAGTTCCAGTGACTCCTGAGATTTGACATTTTTTGAATCTGCATACAAGCACTCAGGCAAATACATTCAATAACATTAACCTCAGTTGTTAACAATTTGCAATAATACATTTTGATCCAACAATTAAGTACTAAAAAAAAAACCAAACTTAATCTCAAATTTCCTAAACAGTTCAACGTATTAATGACCACTGATATTACTACTTGCGGAGAAGCTCAAGCGCACGCACCAGAACAGGCCTAAATCTTGAGATGTTGAGCTTTACATTCTGCTCAACAAGATAAATCCTAGAGGACACCGCATATCCTTGACGAAAAATGGAACGTGGGTCGCTGAACACAGGGTGATCTCTAGGATATTTTTCAGAAAGCGTGCTCTCTTCTTTGCTAATGTTATACTGTATATACCTCAGGTTCCTATCTATGGCCGGCAAGCCATAGTCTTCTCTTGAGCTCGGCTTTCCTAGAGGTGCAACCTGGATGTGCACTACATTATCAGGAAGGAACATGAAATGAGTAAGGCCTGCTCCATGCACACCCATCATTACATCACAGGAGTTCACGATTTTGGAGAATTCTGCGAGATTGGAGTCAACCTCTTGTGCCAGAACCTCATAACCCAGCTGCTCTGCCATGGAGATAATTGCTTCTGGGTTGGTGAACTTCCTTGTGCGGTTCCTTGTTATGATCAAAAGCTTTGGTTTTCTCTGACTGATGTCCACGAATTCTCGATCAAGGGAATATGCTGTCCTCAAAATTCTGGCAAAATCGACACTAGAATAGTTCCCCGGAGTTCTTGATGGGTCGATGCCTATTTTTTTGTGGCTATGAAGGTTGACAATCACACGAGGGTAGCAACGCACACGATCTGCATTTTTGAAATCTATTAACTTGTAATTAGATAATTTACTAAGAATTGGTTTGTACTTCTTGACCCACCAGGCTTTCATGTTGGTTATCACAAACTGGACTTCTCCATTAAATTGTCGAGATGTTATAAATAGAGGGATCAAGGCATCGTTGAAGTCATGGTAGAAGTTTCCTAAGAAGCCTCCATTTGCAAAAACAATAGCAGGGATGCTTTGATTTTCTGCACAAGTATAGGCCCTTTTGCTGTTGCTCGTGGAAGTTATTTTAACTTCACCAATCTTTTCCATCAAAGTTCGATCGAACTTACGGGGATAAGGCCTGATTCGAACTATTACATCATCACCTACTTGATCCCCATTTTTATGGTGTCTGATCATGGTTCAAAAAATCGGAATCGGATTTTTGACCGCCGAGTCAGAATCGGATGAATCGGCCGGAATCGGAAGAATCGGATCGGTAACTCGGGTATTTTTGGCAGAAGCCTTGTTTTGTAGCAAAAAAATAGAAAAAAATTGATAAAAATAATTTGTAAAAAAACTATGTTAATTAAGACAATATTACACTCACATAATCCACTAATTATATAATGTATTACAAACATTATAAATAGAACACACTTTTATTGCCAGAAGCTATGCCGAGCTGGTTGGATCATCTCATCGTCCTCTGTATTAAAATACGAATGGGGGTATTGTTGTATAGAGTCAAAAAAATTAATTAATTAGACTAACAAATAAAATTTTCAACTAATTAAAATTTTAGTAAATTAATTAAATTAAATAAAGGTAAATTAATTAGATAGATGAATTAGTATATATAAATTTTTATTATTATTATATCAATTAAGGTTTTGCATGTTTTAGATTTAGAATTTAAATTTAACAAATGTAGATTTAATTTAGTAATCAAAATAACCAAACTATGTAAATATGTGATTAATCTAACAAAATGCTTATGAATTATTAATTTGGCAATTTAAATCAATAATAATCGAAGTACATAATTTTGTGACATATTAGAAGAAGAAAAGTGTTAATTAAAAGTTTAATAAGTTATATTTAATTTTATAAATTATCACGACTAATCTTTGAATGATTCGTAAAAATTTATAAGCACAAACCTCGCGTAATTAATCTAAATTAAACATCCTTTTGTTAATCGTTATATCCCATTCGACGTTCTGATTTATCTCAACCGTTCAAAATTGGTTTTGCACGGATCTTGATGCGGTCCTTTCCTTTTTATTCCCTCCCTCTCCCTTCCTTTGTCTCTCTGACGCTGGGGACCGCCCCTTTCTTTTTTCAGAACCATGTCCCTCTCTCTTTCTTTCGCGATTTGGAGAAAGCTAGGGCTCTCTCTCTCCCCCTCGCGGCCATGCGATTTGTGCCTTCCTCCGTTCGCGATTTGTGCCTTTCTCTCTCTCCTCTGTTCGCGATTTGGAGAAAGTCTCTCTCTTTCGCGATTTGTGCCTTCCTCTGTTCTTCCTAAGGAGAAGCGCCGGTCCAGGTTAGTCAGAATCGTTCATTTTTGTCTTAAATCGGCGAGACTCGGGTGAAACTCGGTTGACTCGGTCTAAAAATCGGCTAACTCGGCCGATTCCGTCACTGTTCATCCGATTTTTTCTGATAAAATCGCATAGACCCGAGAATCGGATAAAAATCGGCCCGGTCCCGTCCGATTCCGAGTTGAATCGGCCGATTTGACTCGGAATCGGCCGATTTTTTGAACCATGTGTCTGATGAAGAAAACTGAAGATGACGCACCATAAATTCGAACATCGCCTTTCATATCACAAACATCAGATCTATCAGATGAGTAGTCGCAAAATGGTTTATACGAGGAAGTTGTCGAACTTGATTTTTCAGCTACTTTTCCTGCACAAAAGAAAAATTCTATAAGTCGATCGCTAGATATATGAAGTAAATAATTATAGTTGTATATCCTGAAGTATCCCGTGCGGATCGATCATATTGTAGCTGTTGAAATCAAGAAATGAAAAAAATGTAACCAAGTTACCTATACACTGAACAAAATTTGTAGTCCTTTGTGGAATCGTGAGAGAAATCAGAAACAGCATTACAATCACCAAGCATGCCCAAAGCAAAGCATATCGAAAGTTTTGCTTCATGTTCACAGGTTTCCAAAATGACATCTTCATCTCTCAATTACAATCATCGCACATGATGAACTTGTACTTTATACTAGTTGAACTCATAAAATATTTTACTAAAATGTATGCTGAAGATTTTAGTGCATTGTTTCATCCCTGCATGAATTCTCAATTGGTAGTGGTTGCCACGGCCCCATCTCCATTTCTTGGAATTATTTTAAATTTTTTGTAATGGAGTTTATGGCCGCCTATGTAACAAGCAAGTCAATATGTTGTATATTGCAATAAAGATTTGGTATCTTATATTTTTAAAAAGACGCACTACAACTCACAACTCACAACTTTTGCGTTTCAAATTTTTTATTGAACATGCAACCCTCTAACAGCTAAGCATTCACAACTGACACTGTTTTTTTAACTTTTTTTTTCTTGTTGTACAAAATAATAATAATTATATTTATTTATTTTTAAGTAAAATTAAGCAGTCGGATTGAATTTTGATCATAGATGCGGCTCGTTGAAAATAATTTTTTCATTTAGGTCCGAATCCAATTCGACCAAAAATTTGGACATTATAGGATATATCAGGCCTCATATAAAACAATAGTTTTTCCTTATAATAAATAGTTAAATATTTTCAGACTGCTAGTCTTTTGTTTTCTTTTTCACATGTATACCATAAAATTGATATCACCTACTTTTAATTATTTTAATACATAGATTTAAAAATAGATCATTATTATATCAAATTGCATTGTATATTTGAAAACTACCAGATCCGATTCATATAAAACACGTTAGCTTTACTTAGTGGGTTAATATTGAATGAATTTGATATGCGTCGCTGAAAATATTGTTAAATATCAACAAAACACGTTAGCTTTACTTAGTGGGTTAGTTTAACCTTTAAGATAATTAAGGCGTGTCACATCCTGAGACAACCCGCCTCGTATTTACACGTAAGGCATACACACATTATATACATTATCAATAACATCCATAAATGCCACATTATATACATTAAAATTCACATAGCCTTTTTTGATGGCGATGACTCTAGTCAAGAAAATTATCCATTTTCTTTGTCATCTTGAAAAAAAGAGAGCAGAATATACACAAGACAATTTTTCCATCACATCTCTGAACTTTTTAGGGGATATGAAAATTCTATTACCAAATTAACATTTGAAATTTGAACAGTTTTGAGTCTTAACATGCCAACGATGCACAACGTTCAAAGATCAGAGCCTTTGTCATATAAATAAAGATCTAAATAACATATATCATAAGGTCCAAAACATTAGTTGCATAAATTACTCCATCATAAGATATCCCAATTAACTAGATAGATAATACGAGCTATTACAAGAAACTACGTAATCTAATAATCAAATCATCAGAACTCATTTGGCTTCTTGTGCATGGCCTTATTTCTTCTTTGCCAGAAACATATCGGTGAGTACATTCTTTGAATTAAATGATGTCTTTAGAAGCTCCAAACCCTAGTAAGACAAAAAGAAAAAGAAAAAAACTAAGTCAACCAAAACAAATATACTGTACTATAATCAGAAAAGCATTAATTAAACAAACTAATTACAACACAATATAATACATAAATTAATTATCAGAAACACTTGAAGTAAACAAAGAATTATATTAAAGTATTTAATAATTATAAGAATGAATGATATCACTTGGAGAATGTATTCTCATGGAACAGAGCTGACCTGGTTGGCATCCAGGCTGACTGTTTTCTTTTCAAGCAGGTTTAAATCCTTGTGCCCCATTTTGTTGAGAAGCTCAATACTCTCCATAGGCGTCATAGGAACCATCGATAGATCATCCATTACAGCACAAGTAAAGCCAGATCTAACATATCCATCTTTTTTGACTATCTTTTTCGTGACACTGGGACCCGCATAAGATAATTCCTTCATATAAAAGCAGCAGCTTTTGCAAAACTCACTACCCACATAGGTAAACTTACCATTGCAGTTGCATGTATACACTATTTCATTTACAGTAGGTACAGGACTTGCAGAGGATAGGAGAAGATCAAAATTGGAGGAAGATGTAGGCGAAATAACTGGAATGATGAGACTGTTTGCTGTCATTCGACTTGAAGAAAGGAAGCTATGATCCAGCTGCTCCCAGCTTTGGTATGTGTTACGTAAGGGACTTAAAGCCGATTCTTCGGTTATTAGTTTGGCCAATGATCCAATGGGAAGGGACAACAGACTGAAGAGAAAATCAACCACATCTTTCCCGACTTCGGCAAACAACACTTTCTGGGATTTTTTCTCAATCAGAAGCTTCAGTTCAAGCTTGCAGCCACTGGTGGTAGCCATTGTTGGATAGACTAATTCGATTAGAAATTGTCAAATCAATTTCAATTTGAGAGATATTAATAGGCAATAGTACGTGGTAATTTAAGATCAACAATAGATTTTAAAAGTAGCACTTAATTAGCAATGAAACCTTTCAACTGCCATTACCTTGTGAAACACACAAACACACTGCCCTATGATCATAAAAAGGATACAGTTGACCAGAACTGAAAATACTTCGAAAGCCATCACTCACAAGTCTCGAGGAAATAATAAAAAGGATAAAGTTTTCTTTTAAGAATTATATTAAAAGGAGCAATTCAGTATTTTATCATTGGAATTTGAGTTCCTGTAGCAGGAATCTATGCTTTGGATTGAAATTTAGTTATGCATATTTTTAACTTGTATACTCTAATCTTTTTATAAGAATAAAAAACTTTGTTTAGATTTTCAAATACAAACATTTTTTTTTTATGCGCATAAGATAAAACTCTGGGTATTAGAATGTGGATGTCATTTAACATTTAGTAGCTCTAACCCATATTAAATAAATAAAGAAAAACACTAATTAATTGCAAGTTAGAAAGCGTTTACTAGCACCGTTGGCTTCTTTCTCCAATTTAAATTGAAGACATGGTCTCCAAAGAAAACCATTATTAATTGTGTTGGGAATGAACAAAATTTATGAGGACAATATAATTCGTATCTTGTAGCGCAGTAGAAAGCACAATTATCAATATATAAGAATCGGAATTTGCTCATGCTTTATTCAATTTCCAAGACATATTTGCAAAGAAAAAACTGTTTTGGGAATGAACAAAAACTGATCAACTGGCCTCGAGAATTAAAGAAAAAAAAATCCTTGGCAAGTAAGCTCCACTTATTAAATTTGAGTCTGATTAATATTTCGTCAAAAATGGTTAAATATTTTACTTTTACAAAAGTTATAAGTTATTTGATTAAATGATAAACTAGCATAAAATTTATAATTTCTATGTGTTGATATATATATGTATGCTATAAATTTTCAAATTAAAAATTAAGTGTAAGTTTTTAAAAATTGTGAAATTAATTCAGTATCTGTAAATGTAACAGTAATAGTTTTCCATATAAGGGAAATCAGATTATGATTTAGTTGACAGTAATACACGGTAATACATAAAAAAGATTATGATTATGTAATTGGCAAAAAAGAAAAATATATCGGAACTATATATTTTGTCCATTCATGCATCATCCTCCCTCTTGTTTGTCCTAATTAGAAGCCGAAAGATTACAAGACATATGGGCTCAACCCACAATTAATATAAATAGAAATTAAAAAAAAAAAAACTTAGATTAGCAGCCATAGCACTTATGGGTAAATATATATACACAGAAAATAGGTGCTCAAGTACAATATCGTCAACTCTGAAAATAGACCTGAGTAGTATCTACAAATTTTGTGTGTTTATCAGACCATTTAATTGCGATAATAAAGTGAAAATAGTTAATATACTTGAATTCTATTTCAAACATATTTTGTATATAATCCAAACATATTTTGTATATATTCATATTTCAGAATTGCATATGATGCATGCTAGCTGCAACTATATAAAACGTTATTGTGGTCTTTTTGAAAGTTAAATTGTATGATTATTTTTCTGTCATTGCAAGATTGAAACAATGTCCATATTATATAATAAGTATTTTTATTAGACAAAGTACATCGCCAAATTATTTTCAAATTTTACAAAAATTGTGCAACCAACACGTACAATATTAAGAGAAGGGATCCAATTACATCTTTTTTTTGACACATTTTAACATTATTTTTTTTATAGGCCAGTTTTGCGATTTCAAAATCCAAACAATCGATCTGAACCGTTCAACATGATCACCATATTAAAATGTATTTGGAGATCAAATTTTACATTTTTTTTGAATTTTGTTACTATTTATTAAGATGGTTACAAAATTGCTGTTTTTCAATGGTTTGAAAACAACGATTTTGTAACCATCTTAATAAATAGTAAAAAAATTCAAAAAAAATGTCAAATTTGATCTCCAAGTACATTTTAATATATCCATCATGTTGAACGGTTTGGATTGACTATTTGGACTTTGAAAATGGTAAGTGTTAAAGTGTGTCAAAAAAAAGAGTGTAATCCGATCCCTCCTCCATTATTAATTATCTCATATTATTTCCTTGAATTTCTCAATGAATCCCATTATTATTGAACTCCACGTATATTTCCTTGGAATTCCTCAAAAACAAAAGAAAACTGAAACGAATATCAATCTTATTTTTCTAGCCTACGAAGAATTTCTTATTTAGAAGTTGTAAATGTGACCCCAATTATGACCAATTTATGATGTAAAATTAAATATAAAGAATAATGAATGTTAACTTATTTATTGGCTTTCCAAGAATAATGAATGTTAACTTATTTACATGCATAATAAATATAAAGAAAAAAAATATGCGTTGCTTCCTTCCTTTGATGGCCAATACTAATTAAGAAATTAATTATCCATTTTAATTCTTTATCATCTTGGATAAAAAAAACAGAATATACAAAGACTCTTTTCTAAAATAAAAATAAAATGGATTGATATTGTTGTTAAAAAAATACATAAAATATGAAATAACCTGTGGGCCCCGACCTATAATTTCTAGAAAATTGTTCCAATCAGTTCATCTATAACGGATATTACAATTTACAAGTACATTTTAGGACTTCTCTTTTCTAACAGCGAACTGCTGCACCAGAATTTGATTTGTTTTATTTTTCATTATACCAGAATAATTTGACAGCACCTTGTTTGAATTGAACTTGAGAAGGAACATGCTGGAGAATGATTTGTTTGTAAGATATGTTCTTATGTGGTCCATGAATCGGAATCGGAATTGGGTAGTGGACTCTTGATTCGGAATCGGAGGAATCGGTCAGAATCGGCCGAGTCAACTCAGAAACTCTGATTTTTTATTAAAATACTTGTTTTGTATAATAAAAATAGGAAAAAAATTGTAAGAAAATAATTAGTCCAAAAATAATTAATCTACAATATTGAAATATCTATATCATTATAATCAATATAAATTCAACAGAGACACCGCACAACTTGGACTGATTAAAAATATAAACCATAATATATATCTATTTAACTAACAGAGGCACGATTATGTCTAAGTAAATATTTAACTAAAAGAAATAAAAATGTAAGTATAATATTATACAATCTAAACCATAATATTCAATATTAATGCAACATCAAATTAAAAATAAAACATAAATAATTTTCTTATTTTTTGACCTGAACAGATCACCAGATCATACAATTTTCAAAAACAAATTTCTCTTCCTTGCTTCGATTTAGAATGTTAGTTTTTTTTTTTTTTTGAAGTTAGAATGTTAATTCTCTTATCAATTTATAGACGAGAATTATATACTCAATTATCACCTCTCACTACTACAAAAAAGCTAATTCTACACTGCACATTGTACACGGTTTTTCTAATTTTATATAAAAACCGTGTGTCAAATATGAAATTGTGAAAGGGTTAAAAATATTGAGGAATTATACACGGACAATTAGTTATAAATCAGTGTAGAATTGTTTGAGAGAGCTACACGGTTTATTAGGGAAAAAAAAGCCGCGTGGAAAGAAACCGTGTGGAAAAGATTGAGAGAGCTACACGGATATTATACAAAAATCCGTGTATGAATTGCTACACGGATATTTGATTAAATAACCGTGTACAAATATTAAGAGAGCTACACGGTTTTTAGTAACATGTCCGTGTACAAATATTAAGAGAGCTACACGGTTTTCTAATCAAATATCCGTGTATAAAGGGTTATGCTACACGGCTTTTTTAATAAATAATCGTGTTTAAATTGTGACAGAGCTACACGGATTGCTAAGTATAAATCCGTGTAGAAAATCCGCGTAGGGTTTTATCCAATATAAAGGGGTCCTTCTCTTTCAGAGACTTCTAGCTCCAGCTGCGCCGTTTTGATCAAGTAATTAATACGCCCTCTGTCTGTGTTGAACTGAGATCTGATTTCCGCAAATTAAAGGCTAGCATAGCTGGAAGCTGTCATCTTTGAAGTTTTTATTTTCTCCTCTCTAAATTTCGAAGGTTAGTATATACATATTTTCCTTTTTCCTCTCTAATTTTCTGTTTAGTAATTATTATTGCTTATTTACTTAGGTGTGTAATATATGCATGCATGCTTGATTTAATTAGTAATTAGGTAATGTAAATATATAATTAGTGTATTGTTGTCCAATAACCGACCTATAAATGATTTTTAGGTCCATGCCCGTTCAAAATTAATCCAATAGGGATTAATTTTGGACAGTCCCCGTTTTGGGACTGCTCTTTGAATATTGTGTCTCATTTAGGATGTGAACACATATTAGTGGGTTTTAATTAGTATTTGAGGAAAGTTCGACGGTATTTTCCCTTATTGCTCCTACGAGTATGTGGTTCGTACGCATACTTGGGGAGTTAAGGGGAAATGCTGCCGAATTTTTCTCAAATACTAATTAAAACTCGCTAATATGTGTTCACATATGAGACATAATATTCAAAGAGTGGGTTAGGATTGTAAACCGGCCCTTTGTAAGCCCAAAATTTGGTACAATATATGTTGACCATGCTTGATTAATTGATCAAATCATTTTTATAATTTAATTTCCAGATGGATCGAAGTTGGATGTATGAATTGCGACGTGACAGTGAAGAATATTTGGTTCGCGTTGATGAGTTTATAAAATTTGCTGAGATGTATAGAGTGAAGAAAAAAGAAAAAGACATTTTGTGTCCTTGTAGAGATTGTAAAAATATTTTAAGATTTGTGGACTCCGAAGAAATTAGAGGTCATTTAATTTGTCGGGGATTTAAGAAGAGATATACATGTTGGATCATGCACGGTGAGAAATTTGGTGAAAGTAGTAGTACCAATAAAGATTTTAATCGTTGTGAATTGAATGATGAGAATGTAGAAATGTCTGATAATTTTGAACTTGATTGGAACGAGAATTACGAGGATGCCGAAATTTTTGATAATATTGAACCCGGAACCGACGATGATGAGATGGAGATGAATTCTAGTGAAAATGTAGAACACGAGTTTATTGAAAATCTGGAGGAAATGTTTCGTGACGCGGAAGATGAAATTAGTGATAAAAAATATGATAAATTCCAAAATTTGTCTAATGATTCCAAAAAGCAGTTGTATCCCGGGTGTACCAAATTTACGAAACTGTCAGCTGTGTTGAAATTATTAAACTTAAAAGCAGACAATGGTTGGAGCGATAAGAGTTTCACGTCCTTATTACAGCTTTTACGAGAAATGCTCCCAGATAACGAGTTACCCGGTACAATATATCAGGCGAAAAAATTGATATGTCCAATGGGGTTGAAGATCGAAAGAATGCATGCATGTCCGAATGACTGTGTATTGTACCGTAACGAGTACGAGACCATGCATGTCTGTCCTAAATGCGGTGTTTCACGGTATAAGCGTAAGGACCAAGACAGTACTGATGATTGTAACGAGGACAAAAAGGGCCGGCCTCCGTCTAAGGTGTTGTGGTATTTGCCGATAATACCGAGATTCAAACGGTTGTTTACGAATTCCAAGGATGCGAAATTATTGCGTTGGCATGAAGAAGAGCGCAAAAAAGACGGTAAACTAAGGCACCCGGCCGATTCTCCTCAGTGGAGAAACATTGATAGACACTTCAAAGAATTTGGTTCCGAAATGAGAAACCTTAGGATTGTGGTGAGCACAGATGGAATGAGTCCGTTTGGAAGCTTGAGCAGTCGGCACAGTACTTGGCCAGTTCTTATAGCCATCTATAATCTTCCTCCTTGGTTGTGCATGAAACGCAAATATATAATGATGTCATTACTAATCCAAGGACCCAGGCAACCCGGAAATGACATAGATGTGTATCTCGCACCATTAATTGAGGACCTCCAGAAATTATGGCGTGATGGCGTCCCGGTCTGGGATGCGTACAGCAAAGAGGTATTTCAAATGCGGGCCATGGTGTTTTGCACAGTAAATGATTTTCCCGCGTACGGGAATTTATCGGGTTCCACTTGTAAAGGAGCAAAAGTGTGCCCTATCTGTGAAGATGACACGCAGGTGCTGAGGCTGAAAAATTGTCAGAAGAATGTTTTCATGGGGCATCGTAGGTTTCTTCCTGTTAATCACCCATACCGTAAGAAGAAGAGTGCATTCAACGGGAAAATTGAGCTTGGAGTGGCCCGTCGTCCATTAGACGGGAAAAGTGTCTTCAATCGGGTAAAAAACCTTGATGTTATTTTTGGAAAATGTGCCGAAGCACCACCGAAGAATATTTGGAAAAAAAGGTCCATATTTTGGGATCTACCGTACTGGGAATTTTTAGAAGTGAGACATTGCATAGATGTCATGCATGTTGAAAAAAATGTCTGCGACAGTTTGATCGGTTTACTGTTGAACATTAAGGGAAAGACTAAAGATGGTATTAAAGTTCGGAAATACATGGTTGAAATGGGAATACGACCCGAGCTTGCACCGCAGGAGAAAGGGAAGCGCACGTACCTACCCCCCGCACTGTGCACAATGTCGAAGAAAGAGAAAACAAGCTTTTGTGAATGCCTTCATAGTATTAAAGTTCCATCGGGGTATTCCTCGAATATTAAGAAGCTGGTGTCGAAGAAGGACCTGAAATTGCTTGGTCTGAAATCCCACGACTGTCATGTTTTACTGACACATATGATTCCGGTTGCAATTCGGGGAATTTTACCAAAGGAGGTTCGGGAAACCATTACGAAGTTCTGTTCTTTCTTCAATGCAATCAATTCCAAAGTGATAGACCCTCTAAAATTGGACTCTTTGCAAAAGGAGATCGTCGTTACTCTTTGCCAACTTGAGATGTATTTTCCGCCATCTTTTTTCGATGTTATGGTTCACCTTGCTGTTCATCTTGTGAGAGAAATTCAGATCTGTGGTCCCGTGTTCCTGCGGTATATGTATCCGTTCGAGAGATACATGGGCATCTTGAAAAAGTACGTGAGGAACCGACATCGGCCTGAAGGTAGCATTATAGAAGGATATTCCACAGAAGAGGTGATTGAGTTTTGCACCAACTACATGGCCGGTGTGGATCCAATTGGCGTTCCGAAGTCGCGATACGAGGGAAGGCTCCAAGGAGTCGGGACAATTGGGTTGAGAGCCGTAGTTGCTGATATAAATGATCTACATAAGGCACATTTTATTGTACTACAGCACATGACAGATGTTGCTCCCTACATAGATGAGCACATGACAATCCTTAAACAACAGAACTACACGAGAAGTCAGAAGTGGCTTACTAACGAGCATAATCGTTCTTTTATAGGATGGCTGAAAGAAAGAGTGAAGTCACACCCCCGTACCTGAAATTGTTAAATTGCTGGGCGAAGGACCCCAAATTGTTGTCAACAAATTCCAAGGATACGAAATTAACGGTTATACTTTTTACACTAAACAGCAAAGTGAGAAGAGTACAATGCAAAATAGTGGGGTGACGTTGGTGGCGACGTCTCAAGAATTCAGTAGATCTGGGGATGGCCGGGCTGTAACAGCATCGAGGTCATATTATGGAGTCATTGAAGAAATTTGGGAGCTCGTTTACAATCCTCGCCTGAGCATTCCCTTGTTTCGGTGTCAATGGGTCGAAGACCGGGGTGTTAAAGTTGATAACGACGGGTTCACACTCGTTGATTTTAACAAATTTGGGTATGTTGATGATCCGTTTATACTCGCCAAGCAAGCCACCCAAGTCTTTTATGTCACTGACCCGAGTGATGATAGGTGGAGCGTCGTCCTATCTGGAAAAAGAAGGATTGTCGGGGTAGAAAATGTCGTTGATGAAGAAGAGTATGACCAGTTCGACGAAATACCTCCATTTTGTGCCGACATGGACCCTGAGGTAGCAACAATTGAAGAAAACGACGGAGCGAACTACATGCGATCCGACCACAATGAAGGAATATGGGCCGAGAGTACTGTTGAAAAGGAGAAAAAAAAAAGAAAAAGGAAAAAAAAAGCCGGTGTGTAATATTTATTTTTTGTTTAAAATTTAAACTTGTAATATTTCTTTTTTAGAAACATTGTAATAATAAAACATTTCTAGTTCAAATATTAGTATTAGATTTTAAATATTAGTATGAATATTAAACTTTAAGAATAAAATATTTGTAGTTCAAATATCAACTATTATATTCCTCTATTTCAAATATTAGTTCATTTTTTTAATAATATTAAAAAAAAATTAGTTCAAATATCAGTATTAGTTTGTAAAATATTAGTGAATTCTGAAATAATGAAATAAAAAATAAAATATTAGTATTAGTTTGTAAAATATTAGTGAATTCTGAAATAATGAAATAAAAAATAAAATATTAGTATTAGTTTGTAAAATATTAGTGAATTCTGAAATAATGAAATAAAAAATAAAATATTAGTATTAGTTTTTACATATTAGTAGGAATATTAAACATTATGAATAAAATATTAGTATTAGTTTTCAAAATATTAGTTAAGATATTATATAACAAAAATAAAATATACAATATTAGTTAATTTTAGTACAAAATTTTAATTGTCTGTAGTTGAAATATTAATAATAATAAAAAAACCGGGTATTAGTTAATATTAGTATAAGTTTTATATATATTAGATGTGATATACTATATATTTTAGTTAATTTATTATTATTTAAATAATATAAAAAATAAAAAGAAACATAATTGAATATGTTTTCCCTTTTGTACACGGACTTTTAGTTAATAGTCCGTGTATAAATAGGCATTGCACACGGATTTAAATATAAAACCGTGTAGAAAGGGGAACCGAGCTACACGGACTATTAACTAAATATCCGTGTACAAAAGAGCATTGTACACGGATGTTTACTTGTTTGTCCGTGTAAAAAGACATATTGTACACGGATATTTAGTTAATAATTCGTGTATAAAAAGGTAACAAATGTACACGGATTTCAACTTAATAATCCGTGTAGAAAGAGTTAAAAATATAATTCAAAAGACCTTTCTCTTCTAAATTTTCATTAGCCGCGCGCCGTTTGAGTTCCAAAAGCTCCGAAATCTCTCCAGCCACTGCCACCACTCCGGTCGACTCCGCCATTGTCGGTCCTCTGCCACCTCTCCGGTCCACCCTCTTCACTCTCGGTAAAGTACTATTCACTTCTCTGATTTTGGCCGAGTTCGGGTTGTTGATTTTCCCGATCGAGTTCAAAACAGATTTTACATAAAATACTATTTCCACTGCCACCACTCCAAAGTTAGAATTTTGGCCGAGTTAGGATTTAACAAAGTTGTAATTTTTATATTTTATTTTCAGTTTTATTTTTATATTTCCACTGCCACCACTCCAAAGTTTTATTTTATTTTCAGTTTTATTTATATATTTTTATATTTTGGCCGAGTTATATTTTTATAAAAATCGAAATTAGTTTTTCAGTTTTAATTAAAATTAGTTTTTCTGTTTTATTTTTTCCTGTTTTATTTAAAACACACAAAATCTGCTGCATTTTTTCTGCATTTTTAATTAAAATCTACTGCATTTTTTCTGTTTTAATTAAAGTCAGAAATCTTCAGTTTTAATTAAAATCTGCTGCATTTTTTCTGTTTTATTTTTTTCTGCTTTGATTTGTAAACTGATTTTACCAAGTTCAAAATAGATTTAATTTACATATTTTACTGTTTTATCTAAATTATGTTGGATGTGCTGTGCCTATAGTTCCATTTGCTGTGCTGTGCCTATAGTTCAAAACCTATTAAATTTCTGGTGGATATAGTTAATTGTGCTGGTGCCACTTTACTATCCCTAAGACAAAAAAAAAAATCAGCTTGCACCTATTTGAAGTAGCTAGTGACCTATTTAATTTCTACAGTAGTGACATATCTGTTAATTTATGAAGTAGTGACCTATTTGATTTATTTTTTTATCTCAACATTATTTGAGGACCTATGTGCAAAGTAGTGAAATGTACTCTAAACGGCCAAAATGACCTCTGCTGGTAAATTGATCAGTGCAGATCAATGCCGTGACCAAAACAAGATTATAACTTGACCAACAGACAGAGGACTCCAAAACACACAAAATGGACACAAATTTCATATTTTTATGATTTTGTTTCCATTTTATATGATTTTTTAAAGTTCACATTTTCATTTTGAGAAAATCTGATGTTTAAAGGTGCAGAATTTTCATTTTGAGAGGCTGAACTTTGGAAAATCATATAAAATCGAATTAAAATCAGAAAAATATGAAATTAAGGTCCATTTTGTGTGTTTTGAAGTCCTCCATTTTACTGTGGTGTTTGTTTTGCACATAGGTCCATTACTTAATGTGCATAACTTAATGTGCATATATGAGTAAACTAATTCTCTCCATTTGGTGTTTATATAATATTTCTTTTAATATTTCTTTGTATGGCAGAACCATGTCGGATGAGGGTGAGCACATAGATGCGATGGTAGAAGAGGATCAGCAAGCTACTGCCTCATCAGAAAGAAGGAAAAGAGGTCCGACAATGTGCACAAGCACGTCCGAGAAGAAGCAGTTGGAAATCCGGTTCACGGACGACGGGCGTGCGGAAGGTCCAAACCGAATGGCGTACTCAAATTGGTGTTGCAATTTGGTGAAGCGAAAGGCAAGTATCCTTGTAGAGAGTTGGAATAAGTTCGATAAAGAGGAGAAGAACGACTGGTGGAACATGGTGAAGGTAAAGTACCGAACAACTCTTTACTTTATTTTCATTGTTGTACATGAAATTAAATACAGTTAATTTGGTGTCAATCAGGCTCAGTGGAACATCGAGAGCGATACCCCAAAGGTCAAGACTCTGAGGATCATGAACGAAGGTTGGAAGCAATTCAAGAGCACTGTCACACCCCGAGACAACCCGCCACGTATTTACACGTAAGGCGTGTGCACATCACATACATTATCAATAATAAATATTCATGCAAAATTTTAAAGTCAAACCAAGTCTTTTAAAATCATAAATAGTTCAAGTACATAACATGCATTCAACACGAGATCAAGACAAACATGGCAACAAACCGATAATTGCCATGTCAGTCAATGTATCCACTTTCAAAGAGAGAATTTAAAGTTTAACTAAAAATAAAATAAAAGACACATGAGCCATCTACTCGTTGTCCACCTGATCTGCATCCCTCCTATTTGTGCTCCCTGTCGGCCTCATCATTTCCTGGAACCCACATAAGAGTGGAACGGGTGAGAGATCGAACAGTCTCTCTGTACGGGATTTAGTTCCAGTCCCGGAGTTTGTCAAATTAACTTTTTAACACAAACAAGATATCAAAATTATATCCTCACATGCAATCTTACTAGTGCCTATTTAAAATACACACACTTCTTTAATTATCTTTCAAGTTTTTAACTGCCTCACCAAGGGGACTCAAACCCCACCAGATCTTGGCCGTGCCACTAGACGAGGACTCGAATCACCGCTAGATCTTCTTTGCCTCACCAAGGGGACTCGAACCAACCCAGCTATTGGCGTCTCACTAGGGGGACTCGAACCACCACTAGTTCAACTGTCTCACTCAACGGGGACTCGAACCACCGCAAGATATTGACCCGTGACGGGAAGTCCAACCAACGCCACGTTAACGAGGGGTCCAGTCGACTACTAGACCCAATGTATACATTCCAACATGCGTTCAACGCACATTGACTCCTTTCCTTTAACTTATCCATTACTTTTTCACGTTCGTTCGTTTAATCACACAAAGATAATACGCAACACAACACATCCTATAAGTCCGTTGATCAAATGAATAATCCTATTCTATTATTCTTTAAACAAAGCCAAAGGGGTCGTTCGATTCAACATACATAATTCCATAAATAAATAAATGCAAACAAAACGATAAGTAACAATTTGACAATGTCCAGGAAACCCGTACCTGATGTCGAAGTGAGTCCTTGATTGTCTCGTACGTCGTTTAAATCTTTAAACTTCGAATCTAAAGCATAAACATATATTTTTAATTAACGTTGTTTGAATTTCATATATATGATATATGATGTTATATATTCTCTTTATTAAAACTCTGACAATCTTAAATTTGATTAAAATAATTAAATATCTAACCTCTGTTTTTAGTATAACGAGGATGAAAAGAATAAAATAAAATAAGATAAAAATATGATCAATGATTTTGCTTCTGTCACTTTGATCATTTTTATAACCAACAGTTTTGACTAGATAAAAAAAAAAAGGATATCCAATTAAATATGAGTAGGTTTGAACTTCTAATATAATAATATAATTTATCATAGAAAAATTAGCATATACTATTTTATTCAAACGTAGTTTTCAATTCTACCAGAATAGGAGTTAGAAATTTTAGAAATTAACTATCCACTTCAAAACAAATTTAATAAGAAGATATATATATTAAATACCATCATGTACATACATAGATCAAAATGATTTATTTATATCATTCCAACAATGAAAGCGGATTTGAAATAATTAAAATACTAATGATAACAATTTATATGACCATCTGTATTATCGCAAATGAATAAAAATCAAGAGAATGGTTTTAGAATTTTGATAACTAAAGGAATTACTATAAACTAGAAAATTTCCAGATTATAATATCATAAAAGAGATAGATTTTCATATTATAATATAAATGTATACAATCATAAATCCCTACAATCTAAGAACAACACTTAATTCGAATCAACATCTCTGTTATCATATTTCTTAATCGATGAAATTCATGCATCAACTTATAAAGAAAATATCATAATTTAGAGTACCTTTTTGGTGGCTATGAAGAATAAATGGTAGAGATATTGCGGCAGCCGGCAGAGAGTTGAAAGGATGTATGGTTTCAATTAACATATATGAGTCATGATAATATATATAAGGGGCAGGATTTGATCAAGGTGCGTAAGTTATTACTTTTAGCAGTTATTTGATCAAGGGTGCCGGCAGAGAATTTGAACAGGGATTTGGTAGTTATTTTAGAAGTTATTATTTTAATTTGAGTAATTCACAATATATATATTGTGGGCTGCCGAACTAATATATTAAATTGGGCCCTTTATTTTGGTTAACCTAATCGAACATATTGTGGTCTGTAAATAAAATTTAATCCATCTAATGAAGGAATGAACGAAAATAAATTAAAATTATATAAACTATTTTATGTCATACCTTAATTTAGTGTTTTAATTTACGTGGCGTTACAAGCACGCTGAAGACAGAGTTCATGGACGAAGGGAGAAATCCGGTAGGGTACTATCCTTGGGTAACACAAGAGGTGTGGGAGGAGTTTCAAGCTTTGAAGTCCACAGAAGAGTTCAAGGTATGTAACATTATCCGAAGTAGTTTATGTTTTTTCTCGATCTTCAATTATTTTTCTAAAACTAATTGATTTTCTTGCACATGTGAAGGCAAAAAGTAAAGAAGGCAAGAGGATCGCTGGCATGAACAAGTATCCGCACCATTTAGGGTCAGGTGGATACGAGGGTAAGTCGGCAGAGTGGAAGACAGCACTGGAGCAAAACAGAGATTCCGACTCACCCGTGGTCCAGATCCAAAATCCTAGGGGCCAATGGTGGTTCATGGGTAGATCCGAGTTAACCGCTGACGGGAGGATAGTACTCCCACAGAAATTGCAGCCCGTGGCTCAGAGAATGGTAAGAGTCCTTTGTTATAACTTTCTGTCATTCAAACGAAATTATAACTCCGAATGTACATCAATTGGTCTTTTGCTCTAACTAATTTTTCTATTAACAGCTGGAGGTGGAGCAGGAGGTCAGTTCGGGTGCCCGGTCGGTCGAACGACAAAATGATTCCTTGGCTGCAGCGCTCGGGAATCCAGAACACACGGGCCGGGTAAGGGGTGTAGGGGCCTACAGGGGCTGGAAGGAGGTGTTCCGAGTTGAGGGTGCAAAATCTCGAAGAAAACCTCGTGCCAGAGTTGATAAAGACGAGATAGTTGCGCAGGTACGCGCGGAGGTCAGCAAAGAGTACGACGCCAAGATGGCTGCGTACGACGCAAAGATGGCTGAGATGGAATCAAGGTTGTTGAACCGGTTTTCATCTCTTGCGCAGCAATCCGAGCAACCACCTCCTATTTCGCCGGGAGTTCGGCGAAGTAGCCAAGCATCCGGGACTTGGGCCTTAGATGATTTGGAAAATCTAAAGGTAATCACTACTGTTTTATAGTCTAAAGGTAATTCATACCTGTTTGTAGCATTGTTAGACAACATCGCACCATTAAAAAGTAACAACTTTTTGATAATTGCAGGACCCCAGAGCATGCGACCTCGTCCTGTGGCAGGGTAGTTCTCCTCTGACCGTTGCCACGGGCGTTGTACTTCCAGGAGTCTCGATTGTACACCATGCTCAGCTCTTGTCCGACTATGCATGTGTGCAAGTTGACTCAGTCGTGGAGGGATGGGGGCGCATACCTCTTCCTGCCCCTACCGGCGATATGGTTGTTCTTGATGATGCCCGCAAGACATTTGTCCAATGGCCCAGGAGTCAGATTGTTTTGCATCAGGTAATATCTAAATAATCCATTTCTTTTGTTACATTCAAATCATTCTTTTTCAAATAATTGAAGAAGATATGTTAATTTTAATGCAGACACGAGGAGATGCTGACATCGGTGCACAGGAGTTGATGTCACCGGTACGGACTGTTGTGGCTGGCGACGTTGGGGCTGACGCGCCAGGATCACCAGACCGTCCTTTGGTCACCGAAGAAGAATACAGCCGTTTGCCTGGTGATTTGCGCCTTCTCCACGACCGCTTGATGTCGGCACCCGAAAGCATGAGGGATATCTTCATCCCCGTCCCACCTGGGATGTTTTTACATGGCGGCGGTATTATCACTATGTCGTTCACAGACTTCAGGGACATTCTCCACCACTCGTCATCCGATAAATGGCTCGATGTGTCGTTCATCTCCATTTTCCTCATGTTAGTGACTCAAAATTATTTTCATTATTGTATACAACTCAAATATAATTCTAATGTAAAATTTTGAGTTTTCAGGAAGCTAATCCGAAATTGTGATGAGATGGTACAAAGGAAGAACTTGTGCGTATTTCTGGACCCCGAGATGGTGAGTGCTACAATGCTGAGACGTTCTTCGAAGGAGGGTATCGAGTACATTTGTTCAGCGCTGCATCGTGCTCAGGAGGAGGAGAAGAAATACATTCTCTTGCCGTACCACCAGAGGTTAATTCTAACATTAGCTTATGTATTGTTCATATTAGCAAACACTCGTGTTACTATTATATGCTAAAGTACTTTAATTTTTATCCTCCCACAACAAGCACTGGTGTCTGATAATAATTGTGCCTTACCTAAATACGTGCATAATTGTTGATTCTTGTAAGCCCGAAGGAAATATCCCGGCTAACAAGTGCAAAGACATATTCCCTTATGTCAACAAGTAAGCAATAATAATTTAATTGGTTTGAATTTTTTTCAATTATATCAAATTATAAAATTGCTATAAACATTCACTCAATTTTGTAAGGGCTTTTGCGAAATATGTTAAAGAGGGAGGATCGCATAACAAGAGCAAGAAAACCAAGTTGGGTTGGAAGTGGTTGCTGGTGAGCACACTATAAATTTATAATTTCATATATATTGTCCAAAAAATTATTATCATTCTAACATAGGCCGCTAAATGCAAATTCCAGGGCCCGCAACAGTTGGAGGGTTGCGAATGCGCTTACTACACGATGATTTTCATGTTTGACTTTGTCGAAAGAATACAATTCCAATTCCCAAACGCGGTATGTAATTCATATTAATTGTTCCTATATAATAGCAATTGATATTTGCGACTGTATTTCATCTACCTTTTCTTGTTACTAACTAATACCAAATTGTAATTGTAGAATTTGCCAAAGCAACCGCATTACACCAAGGAGCAGATCGACGATATCAGGTGTGTGTGGGCAAGGTGGTTTGTATCAGAATTTTGCAATGCTCAACATGGATTTCCATAATTTTGTATAATTTGGTGTATGTGAATATTGTATAATTTATTGCATATGAATTTCTGGCTAATCTGGAAAATATGGATTTATTGGTAATCTGGAAAATATGAATTTCTTGGTAATCTGGAAAATATGAATTTCTTGTTATATGAAATTTGGAAAATATGAGAAATATGGAATAGTTCTCTGTAACAAAACTGGCTAGCAAAACTGGAGGCTAGCCGAAAAACAAAAAATACAAAAAAAAAAAAAATGGTCTTTATACACGGACATTTAACTAAAGTCCGTGTATGAAAGAGGAGAGCTACACGGACATTTAGTTAAATGTCCGTGTATAAAGAGGAGAGCTACACAGATATTTTACTAAATGTCCGTGTAGAAAGGGTCAAGCTACACGGGTTTTTAGTTAAAAGTCCGTGTACGAAAAGAATCGTACACGGTTGTTTAGGTAATATCCGTGTAGCTCTGTATCATGGAGAGCGACACATTCTGGGCTTTTTACACGGCTGTTTGTGTAGTTATCCGTGTAGAATCGTTGAAATTGTACACGGACAAATGTCCGTGTGTAGTTATTGACTTATTTATACACCCTCGATTTAAACACGGTAGGAAATCCGTGTAGCTCTTCCATTTTTGTCCGTGTATAATCTCCTTTTTTGTAGTAGTGTCTGCTTACTACGCGTTATACAAATTAGTAAATCATATGATATGTTTCTTTACTTGTCAAATCAGAAAAAGAAAAACCAAAAAAAGAATCACGGATGCACAGTATTTAAACTTCACTTTAGTCAAAATTTTCAGACTTTCAAAAATCTGGTCTAAAGAAATAAACTTACTAAAACGCTGCTTCCCGAAAAAAAAGCTGTTTCCCCCCGCATTTTTTTTTTCAACTCTTCTTTCTTTCCCAAATTTTTCTTCTCCACAAACATTTTGTTTCAAAAATCTAAAAGGCTTCTGAGTTCTGACGGTGCTCCGCCTCAACAACTCTTGAATCTTGACGATGCGCAGCAACTCAAGCCTCGATGCAGTCCAAGTCACCCTACGACGGCACAAGCGGCTGAGACTCGGTCCAGGTTAGTGAGAATCGGTCATCTTTGCCTTGAATCGGCTCAGCTTGGTGTAAAACTCTGTTGACTTGCTTGACTCGGCCTGACTCGGTCTAAAAATCGGATAACTCGGCCAAGCCAAACACTGTTCAACTGAGGTTTAATGAAAAACTCGTATGAGCATGAGACACGGGTAAAACTCAGATCGGATCCGACCGATACCGAGTTGACTCGGCCGAGTCAACTCGGACTCATCTGAGTTTCCAAACCACGAAACAAAGTTTGTGAGCCAGATATGTCAATCTTGCATTACAGATAAGGCCTACTATTGGTTTTGGTTTAATAGTTTACTTTGTTTTGATAACTATTATGAGAGTACAAATAAAATAAATAATAATCCCATACCTATCAATATTTGATTTTCTCAAATATCTTAATCATTATATACATCTTTGATATAATATATTTTAACATAGTTAGAAAACTGCTAGTAGCTTATTAACGTAGAAATCATAAACTGAAGAATTTATTTATTAAATTATTATGTGGTATGATATATGAGTAAGAATCATTTTTAATAATAAGATAACACGAGATAATCATTTCATCTTATCATTTGTATTGTTCACCTAACCATGTATCAGCATAGTGTTTTTATGACTACAAAATTTCTGGATACTCATACATCACATTTGTGGACTGAAAGGATCTAATTCTTAGTATTTGACTAGTATAACTATATCAACTCAGCACTTCTGGTAAATATAATGGACCCAGTCTTTCAAAAAAAAAAAAAAAACAGTATCAGCTCATTGAGCTTTATTTGGACCCAGTCCACCCACAACCTAACTCTGGAGCCCAATATCAAGTCACATTATATTACAATACAATATCGTATTAGAATTTACTCAAAATATCGGCGGACCCAGTAAAGCACAATATTCCAGTTTTTCTTTCAAAAATATATCCATTTCTCCATTCTATTAAGCACGTACGTAGTTGTTCTGATCCGCCAACGACTATAATTAAAAGATGAAATTTCATATTGAATATTAATCCTTCAATCCTTCAATCAAATAATCTGCCATCTTTAGATTCAATGTATATTTTTCATGTTCTTTTATGCGTAGAAGTCGAAATTTACTTAGACACATACTCGAGACACGTACTGTGCACATGGTATGATTAAAATTAAAATTAAATAGCTTTAAATTAACGGTGCTACAATAGGAAAACTATTGATGTCTTACTTTTAATTTATGAAGTTCTTATTTTTAAATATCATGGAGTAGAACTAGGGTGTTCCTAAGTTCACCAAGTCCTTTTGTGAACTCAACTCTAAAATCTATCGGATTGACTTCAAACGACGAATCCAAACCGTTGAAATCCTTCTACCTTACAAGTGATGCATCTACATGTGAAAATTTTAAAGTTTCGAATTAATTTAGTATAAAGTCAAGTGGTCAAAATTAGAAGGTTTATAAATTAATTTAATGCATTCATTTTTTGGACGTCTTTTGGCCACTTGACTCTATACAAAATTAATTTAAAATTTAAATTTTTTTACATGTAGACGCATCACTCGTAAGATAGAAGGATTTCAACGGTTTAGATTCGTCGTTTGAAGTCAATCCGATAGATTTTAGAATTGAGTTCACAAAAGGACTTAGTGAACTTAGGAACACCCTAGTTCTACTCCATGATATTTAAAAATAAAGAACTTCATAAATTAGTGAAGTTCGGAGGCTTTTTCTTAGTTGATTCAAAGTCCAGGCTTATTTATCAATAAAAATTATGGTTCTAATGTTATATTGGACGTGGATGCATATTTTTAAATCTAAATGCAAGTTACATATTATGAGAGACTAAAACATAAATTATATTATAAAGTACAAATGTTTTTTAGATTGTTGTTTATATTTTAGCTTGTTTAAATTGACTAATTTGTCGAAGTTAAATTGTTTTTATTTAAAATTTCAATACCAAACTTAGTATGTGATTTATAAATCATTTTGTGACAATTCATTTTATCGCTCAAATTTATTTCAAAAATACTAAATTTTTACAATACCATACTAGACATTTTTAAACTAAGTTTGAAAATTTTATCTTACTAAAATTATCACGAGATTGAAAATGACAGAAAATTATATAACTTAATAGCAATTACCATAAGCGAATACATAATGAGCTTTGTATTAACCACTATCTTTAAAAGATGCATTGTCTTGTTTAGATAGAAAACTTTTTAGTGAAGAGTAAACTTGGTATACATAGAAAAGATTTTTCTGTGTGCTTGAAATTGTAATTTGTGCACTGAATATAACATCTCCCTATGCTTAATCTTAGATTTCAACAATCGAGACAAAAAGGAAAGAGGTAATATGAAATACATATGTTTAGATTATTTTTTCGTTGTGTTAGATGTTGGATTTGCGGTTGGGACGACTATCACTTTTGTTTAACTCAAAAACGTTGAATTTTACTTTGATTTTGATTAATTTTAATTCCTTGTTGAGATAATTTGTAAATACGACATTTCAATATTGATTTTCTCAAATATCATAATTATTAAAAACATTTTTATGTCGATATTTTGAAATCTAGTTAGAAAACTGCTAGCTAGCAACTTTCACTTGAAAACAACAAACAAAAGAATTTATTCACTGAATCATATGGCACGATTATGTGTAAGAATCATTTTTATAATAAGATAACACAAGATAATCATTTAATCATATCATTTGTATTGTTTTCCTAAACATGTATAAAACATGTATAATCATAGTGTTTGTATGACTATAAAATTTCTTCGTAATCCCATGATCTAATTTTTAGTACTTGCTACTCATAAAGCCCATTGATGAGCTCACACACAACTAAAATCTGGAACCCAAAATTATGTCACGATATCTTTAAAAATCTAGCCATCTCATAAAATGGGCCGAGTGGGCCTGAAGCAGAGTAATATGTACAAATTTGGGCCTGAAGCGAATGTCACTTCTAATTTGGGCCTGTGAAGGTGATTCCTATTATGATAAATGTTTGAATTAAAATTAAGAAACAAAATTACCAACACGAAGTTCGCCTAATTAATTAATAAATTATCGGGTCTGTCAAAGCATAATGAATGTAAATTTACGTATAATAAATTATCTAAGAAAGCCCACTTTTTGGAAAATTATTCACATAACATTATTTGTTTTTATTTTGTGTATTGACCAAAAAATCATGAGATTGTCACCTAATTAATTATTCATCAGATTTCTACTTATGGTCAGAACAACACAACCATAAGATCGTCACCAAATTAAGTATTCATCACATTTTACTTATGGCCAGAACATCACAAGACATACACTGATACACAATTAACCTATGCATAGGTTAATACCAGTACATCTTGTAGAGGAATTAATTACTTACGGTGTCATTCCTAATGGAGAACAAAAGTATCAGCTGGTCAGAGGTGCGACGTTGGGTAAGGGTCAAGAGGGGCAGGAGGGATCGAGAGGGGTCAGGAGGGTGCAGAAGGAGGTGTGGCGTCGGACCGTGGTAGAGATTCTCACAGGGGGCGGACCCAGGTGTAACCAGGGGGGCAGCTGCCCCCCCCTGAATTTTGAGTTTTAGTGGAGATTTATCGGTTCCGACCGACTTTGCTCCACCTAGAATTTTTTTTGCTCCCGTCTGGACATTTGATTTGTAATTCAGGTTAAATTTAAGGTTAAAATTGAAATAATTTTGTTGAATTTTGATTGGTAATTAGAATTATAAGTCAAAACATTAGAAATTACAAGTCAAAACATTATAAAGTATAAGTTAAATCATTATTTTTTTATCGAGTATCCAATTGGTTAATGAATTTAAACCCGATTCGATATTTTTTTTGCCCCCCTGACGAAAATCCTGAATCCGCTCCTGGATTCTCAGGAATGCAAGAGGACCGGGAAGGATTTTTTTTGCTGGTGAGCTTTTAATATGGTCCGTTGATCAATAATTTTAATTAATATACGGTTTAGATTTGGTTTAGATTTGAAGATAGGATGGAGGAATGAAAAATTGAGACAGTGGAACCATCCTTCTTATTTATTAATAGAATTACAATATCTATGCAACTCCTTCAAATTGTATTTTACCTAACTTGTTGTCGTTTTTTTAATAGGAATAGTATAATTCCACGTACAAAAAATTATCAATAAAAAGTCAACACTAATCCTTTGATATTAGCAGTTGATATTACGCAGTGAAACGTGGTGTCAATCCCGAGCACTACGGATCACGACTCATAATATTTATAAAGAAAATAATATTAGTATATATATAATAAGCAGAACTAGGGTGTTTCTGTGACTACAAAATTTCGGCATAATCATGACATTTTTAGGCTCCTATAACAATGGGCATAAGACGAAAAGCACAAACAAAAAGAGATAGGACGGGCCACATTTCAGATGACACTTGGGCCGACCATAACAATGGGCCGTGGGAAGAATTAAATTGGTGAACATTGTTACTAGCAAATTAATTTATGCTAATTGCTAGCTATACTTAGTTCAGCATTGTTACTTTGTTATTGTATACAACTATTAGAGGTTTGAACAGGCTAGCTATTGAATGGGCCTGGGGAAGATCACCATCCACCACCATTCACTGAACATACCATTAAAATTCACATAGCCCTTTTTGATGGCGATGACTCTAGTCAAGAAAATTATCCATTTTCTTTGTCATCTTGAAAAAAAGAGAGCAGAATATACACAAGACAACGATGCACAACGTTCAAAGATCAGAGCCTTTGTCATATAAATAAAGATCTAAATAACATATATCATAAGGTCCAAAATTAATTAGTTGCATAAATTACTCCATCATAAGATATCCCAATTAACTAGATAGATAATACGAGCTATTACAAGAAACTACGTAATCTAATAATCAAATCATCAGAACTCATTTGGCTTCTTGTGCATGGCCTTATTTCTTCTTTGCCAGAAACATATCGGTGAGTACATTCTTTGAATTAAATGATATCTTTAGAAGCTCCAAACCCTAGTAAGACAAAAAGAAAAAGAAAAAAACTAAGTCAACCAAAACAAATATACTGTACTAAAATCGGAAAAGTATAAATTAAACAAACTAATTACAACGCAATAGACATAAATTTCTGTAGTATGAAATTATCAGAAGCATTTGCAGAAAAAAAAAGAATTATATTAAACTATTTAATAAATTATAAGAATGAATGATAATCATGTCACTTGAAGAATGTACTCTCATGGAACAGAGCTGACCTGGTTGACATCCAGGCTGACTGTTTTCTTTTCAAGAAGGCTTAAATCCTTGTGCCCCATTTTGTTGAGAAGCTCAATACTCGCTATAGGTGTCATAGGAACCATCGATATCGATAGATCATCCATTACAGCATAAGTAAAGCCAGATTTAACAATTCCATCTCTTTTGAATGTCTCCTTCGTGACACTGGGACCCAAATAAGATAATTTGTTCATATAACAGCAGCAGCTTTTGCAAACCTTACTACCCACATAGGTAAACTTACCATTGCAGCTGCATGTATACACTATTTCATTTACAGTAGGGACAGGACTTGCAGAGGATAGGAGAAGATCAAAATTATTGGAGGAAGATGTAGGCGAAATAACTGGAATGATGAGATTGTTTGCTGTCATTTGACTTGAAGAAAGGAAGCTATGATCCAGCTGCTCCCAGCTGTGGTACGTGTTGCGTAAGGGACTAAAGGTCGATTCTTCGGTTATTAGTTTGGCCAATGATCCAATGGGCAGGGACAACAGACTGAAGAGAAAATCGACCACATCTTTCCGGACTTCGGCAAACAACACTTTCTGGGAGTTTTTGTCGATTAGAAGGTTAAGTGTAAGCTTGTCACCACGGGTGATAGACATTGTTGGGTACGTAGACTGCTGCGAATAGTAATCGTTAAATCAATTTCAATTTTGAGGGATATTTATAGGGAACAAGTGAAATTGATAAACCTTAGTACTTTGACAAGATCTTATATTGAGGAAAAATGGCGGTCAGGATTAATTCTTTTCAGTTATCTGGTACGACGCTTTGGTTAATTAACTCTTTCTTATTGAAACTTAATTAGCTTTTAATTAACTTTTAATTAGCAACTAATGCACCCTTTCGGCTGCCGACACCTCGTGAGACTAATAGACACATACATACCTGCTATGAATGCTCAAATGTCACAAGGGAATAATAAAAAGGGATGTTAATTCTTAGGCGTCGTTTTGGAATCAGCAGTATCAAGTCTATATTTCGTATTTTATCATTGGAAATTGAGGTATTTCCGTAGCAGGAATTAATGTTTCGTATTGAATTTTAGTTATGCATATTTGTTCATTTAATCATATCTCGTGATAAGCTAGCTCGTTGCCGCCCCTACTTCTTTGTCATAACCCATGAAACCCATAACTGCAAATTCATATACGTACAACACTCCTAATTGAAGTATCCGACACAAAATTAACTGAAACTGATCGAAGCATTAATTAGAATTGAATTTGTACAAAAAAGAAATAACAGTAAAGAAAAGATAAAGAAAAGGAACAACTTCATCATTTAATTCATTTTTGCTTGGTTTTTGATACAGAAAGAAAACACGCTATATGTGTGGGCTCAGTATATCGAAACTATTTTGTCCATTTCATATTGATGCTCCCTCTCTTCATTGGTATTCCTAATTAGAAGCCCAAAGAAGACAAGACATATGGGCTCAACCCATATGTCTAAAGAAATAAGGAACCAAATCCTCTGCCCTCCTGTGGGCAGGATTTTCCTGCTCTCCATTTAATGTAGCCAATCTCTAGTTGACACATGGCATACATTTTTAATTAATTTTTTTTTAGTTGAAAGCACCTGCACATCTCTAAATGGTTTAAAAGAATTTTCTGATGCCAAACAATTTTTTTAGTAGAATTTCTTTTTAATCAATACAAAAATTCAAGTCCAAAATTTTTTTTGATGCCATCTCTAGATGGTTTAAAAGAATTTGCACATAGACTTGTCTCTCAATATACACAATAATTTTCATAGGGGTATACACAACAATTTTTCGGTGTACTGGTAAGGTACCCGTAGTAGTAGTTTTCAATTGCTATGATTTAAGTTAACTTAAAGTAAGGAAGTGTTAGTTGATGCTCCCTGTTTTTGTTTTGTATTTTTTAGAGCTTTTCAATTACTTGATTAATACACTCTGAATGTAAGTTTTTTCAATTAATAAAAACGCTATGAGACCAGTACGTCCAAATGATATAGACTAGAAGAAATCTCTAAACCTACATTCAAACTGGTACGCTTGATTAACACCTATGAGACTAAAAAAACCTACACTCAGTGGTACAGCTCTCTAAAAAAATCAAAGATTATAAAATCCTTCTTTTTGCAAGGTGAATATTGATATAGATTTTACTCAATAACCTAATCTTATTTACTGTACCGACCAATCTAGCGAAGTATCAAAATCTAGAAGTTACAACAGAAAAATATATAAAAAATAACTTACAAGTAAAATATTTTGCTACTTGATTCAACTCAAAATGTTCTCATCACAAAGATTGCTTAATCTTTGAATTTTTTTTTCCCTCACCGCTGGTTCTGGTACAGAGAAAAGAAGGGGAAAATTTTGAATTTGGAAGGTGAAGAGTCAGGGGCAAGAAAAGAAAAAGTGCAGGTGCTTTCTACTTAAAAGAAAATTAATTAAAAATGTATGCCACGTGTCAACTAAAGATTGGCTATATTAAATGGAGAGCAGGAAAATCCTGCCCACAGGGGGCAGAGGATTTGGTTCCAAGAAATAAATGTACTACATATCACAGGTGGAACAAGAAGGATTCCTGCTCTTTTTTATTACTGTTGGAGTACGATTTTCAAATGTGGTCCACTAAAAAAAAAAAGGGTCCGACTAATTGTACCCAAGGAGTTGTACCCAGTTTTTACCCAAAAAAACTGTCATTTGACTTGTGCGAATACTGTAAAATACTATAATAAATACTGTAACTTCAACAACAAATCATGCATAATACCTAGTTAAAAATTGCAACAACCCAGATTTTACCAAGTTAGTTAAAAACTGTTAGGAACTACAAAATTAAATGTACTTCCAACTGTACTTTCAGCTTCTAGAAGACTTAACACAAACCACTTCCAACTGTACTTCAACCTTCTAGAAGATTTGAAAAACAAACTTCTAAAAACTCGTTAATTTGTACACTTAAAATGATGCAAAATTAATTTTTTTTGCATCAAAATTAATTTTTTTTTTCGAAATTAAAATTAAATTTTTTTTAATTTGTTTTTTTTTTAATTCATCAATTGTTCTTCAATTGTTCTTCAATTTTTTTTTTGAATATCATGTAAAATAAAATTTCAATACTATAAAATTAGAAGATGCAAATTATAAATCTAACAGATATTAACTACAAGATTTCAATACTGTAAATTTGACACATTAAACTATAAAAACATCTTATACAAACTATAAAATGATACCACAGACAAAAAAATCATAAACTGTACCATTTCAGCAATTTAACCAATTTAACCAATTTCAGCACAAAATAAACCGTATCATTTCAGCAATTTAACCAATTTAACCAATGTAACCAATTTCAGCAATTTAACCAATAAACTGTACCAATCTCATTTCACCATTTCTCTATTCACAAATATTTTCAACTATATCAAACATCAAATACAAATAATATTTTGGATTAAACTGTATCTAACATCAAAGCTGTTCAATCATTTCTCTAAGATTTGGATAGTTACTTCATAAACCGCTTATGCGAATTATTTAGATGCATCAGGAGTTTCATTGCTAGAACGACACGTTCCTTGAAAATGTCATCCTACAAAAAAAAAATTTGCAAGGGATTTAGATTTATGCAATACTGTTAAACAACACTGTAAATAATGTAAAATTGTATGTGAATACTGTGATATTACTTATGAAGTACTGAAATTAATGATGAACGATGAATGAAACCAATACTGCAAAATAACACTGTGAATACTGTAAAATTGTATATCAATACTGTGAAATTACTTACAAAGTATGTAAAATACTGAAATTAATGAATAATGATGAATCAAACAATACTGTAAAATGGTATGTCAAAAACTGTGAAATTACAAATGAAGTATGCAAAATACTATGAATACACTACCCTCTTTATATAATATGTAATATCAGGAAATATGTAATAGAAGCCTACGGGTATTTGAAACTAAAATATATACATCATAAAATTACCTGTGTAAAATTCATCGGCGTCTCAGTGATAAGATTATACACATAATGTAGTAAGAAAATTGCACAATCCATCGATCCTGGTGCATGTTGTGGGCACTTCTGCTCAACAATGCCAACATCCTTCCATGCAGCGTTACCTGAAAGAAAAAAAATGATATTAACATCTTTAATAACTTCAAGTATGTCATGAATCCTGTAAAATAACACATACATCTTATAAAAATTTTGTATGAATCATGTAAAATAACTCATACAACTTATCAAACTTTTGTAGGAATCCTGTAAAATAACCCATACATCTTATAAAACTATTTTATGAATCCTGTAAAATAACTCATACATCTTATAAAAATTTTGTACGAATCCTGTAAAATAACTCATACATCTTATAAAACTATTTAAGGAATCCTGTAAAATAACTCATACATCATATAAAACTATGGTATGAATGCTGTAAACTAACTCATTTATCCTACAAGACTGGTAAGTATATTATTTAATAGTTTAATGCATTTCAACACAAAATCCTCTAAATCAATGGCAGAATAATGAAAAAATAGTTGAAGAATACTGTAAAAGGTTGCATAGATAATTTTGTAGGAAAACACTCACAAGTCCTCCAGCTAAGAAATTCTTTAAGCCATTTCATGGTGTGCCAATGGTATTGCATGTATTCAACATCAAGAGAAGTGTAATAATGCATCTCAACATTACGAAGATCCACTGCAAATAGCACCCAATGGTTTTTCTTGCAAATAGGAATGAACAGCCATTTGATGCGCTCAAATTGAGGCCGAAACAACTATGGAAGGTTCTGCAATGCTGATTTTTCATCATACTGATGTATCAGAATCTACAATAGACAAAAATAAAATATTAAAATATTACTGATACATCTAATAAAAATAACACATAAAACTTATAAAACTATTGTATGAATCCTGTAAAATAACTCATACATCTTATAAAACTTTTGAATGAAAACTGTAAAATAACTCATAAAACTTATAAAACTATTGGATCAATCCTGTAAAATAACTCATACATCTTATAAAAATATTGTATGAATCTTGTAAAATAACTCATACATCTTATGAGTTTTTTATATGAATCCTGTACAATAACCCATACATCTTATAAAACTTTTGTATTAATCCTGTAAAATAACCCATACATCTTACAAATATTTTGTATGAATCATGTAAAATATTACTGAAGTATTTCAACACTTCAAGGCTGAACATTGAATTCATAATATATAAAAGTACATAATAACTTACGGATAGATAAGGCGAGATGAAGAACCATGGGTGATTCACAGGAGTCTCGTGTTGCATTACTGACAGGACCGTGTCAACGAGCTGCAAAATCAATCAATAATCAGTAAAATAAATTTAACAGTTGTATCCTATAAAAATGCTATGTATATCATGTAAAATAATTTACATTTAATAAAATCTGAAAAAGCTGCATATCCTATAAAACTATAAAGTAAATAATGTTAAATATTGTAGAAATCATACCTCACTGCTAATTGGCAGCTCAGGATTCATCAATTCTTTTAGTGCTGACATTCTGCAATGAAAATTTCCTGGTTTGTGGCAGAAAGCTTCTTCATTGTTTATCAGCCTTTTATTCTTCACTTCCACCCACCAATCATCCAATATACGGATTACATCAATAGACAGCTTCTCCCGATGTTTATACCCAAATCGTTTTATCATAGGAGGCTTTTCAGCAGCTGTGTCACCTCCATCATAAAACAAACTGTTCTCATAACTCCACTGGGTAACATCATTACTGAATGTGACATCTTTTGGAGGTTTGTAGTTTTCTATTATATGAGGAATTAATGTTTTAAACTCTTCCCAAGTATAATGACAAGTCAATAGAGGTTTGTATGTCTTGTCAACAATAAAATCCTGTAACAGAGCTTGTACTTCATCCTCAGTTCTGTTCCTTGGTAGTATGACCCTTGGGGAGGTGGGTCGCACATTTTTTTTGGTTTTTGGAGGTGGTTTTCTCCCCTTCCCTTTCCTACACGCAACTGGTTTTTTCCCTTTCATGATAACTTTTTTGTGCTCCACTACCTCGGCAGTACTTTGTGTTCCTTTGTTCTTCTCACACTCCTCTCTTTTCTTCAGTAGTTGCTCTTCTTTGTATTCAAGTACTGATTTTCTACAAACATCTTCAAACACCAAAGTTGTTATATGTGTTACTTCATCTTCCTCATTGACTTCTTGGCTACTCATGCTGTCACGAATTTCAAAAAGTTGACGTACAACCTATTTAAATAAAACAAGTAAACATTGTAAAATGACTACATAGATACTGTACAATCACAGTTATTAACTTAAAACAACTACATTATGTTAATACTTTATAACTACTCTGTGCATTATGTCAATACTGTAAAATAGCTTGTGTATATTATAAACCAACTTATTGTATACTGGTAAAATAACTATGTTACAACTGTGAAACATAATATAAATAAATAATAAAAAGAAAAATCAGAATAAAAACCTCATCTTTTCCTCCTTCAATTTCTTCTCGTAAGACATGCAACTTTCTGTCTAGTTCATCCTGAAACGAATTGTATAAAAATGATCCTCTCAATACTGTAAAACACCTCTGTGAATATTATAAAAACAATATATGAATACTGGAAAAAGAAGTATGTTTCAACTTTAAAACACACTATAAAAAAATAATACAAAAAAAATCAGAATAAAAACCTGCTCCGGTTGCTCTGGTCCCATTTTAGCATGACGGATAATTTCTGCTTCTATTTCTTCCAACCCGTACACTACTGGATTCTACTGGACCGAGACAGTTAATTAGTCGAACGGATCAGGTTGGGTAAAAAACAGGTAAACATGATGGGGTATAGAAACCTTTTCTAATAAATTAAATAAACATTCTAAAATTACTATATGAATAGTGTACAATCACAAAGTTAAATAATGTAAAACAAAAGTATAAATAATGTAGAACTTCTAGGTTAATAAAACAAAATAACAGAATAAAAACCTTCTCAGTTGCGCCATCTTCTTTCGTTGCATCATCTGGTTCGGTCTCCTCTTGCACTTTCTTCCCTTCATCTCCTTTGGTCTCTTCCTCGTCACTATCTCCCTCTTGCTCTTTCATATCTTTATCTCCTTTGGTCTCTTCCTCCTTGTCACTATCTCCCTCTTTCTCTTTCATATCTTCATCTCCTTTGGTCTCTTTCTCCTTGTCACTATCTCCCTCTTGCACTTTCTTCCCTTCATCTCCTTCGGTGTCTTCCTCCTTGTCAATATCTCCTTCTTGCTCTTTCATCTCTTCATCTGTTTCAGTCTCCTCGTCCTCTTCACTATCATCATCTGGTACAATTGCAGCGTCTTCATCTTTGTCAGTTTTCCCCAAATTCTCCTTATTGTCAGATTGATCTTTAGGTTCCTCAACCTCTGGTGTACTTTGGGACTGTGTAAGTCCAATTCCCAAGCTAAATGATGGTTGGCTTGTATCATGGCTTCTCTTGGATCGCTTTTCACCTGAGGGAGTACTCCTAAAATCCAACTTCTTCCTTTTAGCTGTAGAATAAACAAAACAAACATTTAAATATTGAGATTAATTATAACTTTAAAATCAATATGTATACTGTATAATAACAAAGTGAATCCTGTAAATATAGGCAGTACATAAAGTAAAACTTACATCGATCGTCGAACATCTTCTTCTCTGCAAGCTTCTTTGCAGAATACTTCAGCACTATTTCATCACTTTCTTGTATGATCTTTTCCATAATTTCTGGTTCAATATCTTCAAGTTTTGGAAAACTTGAAACAACATAAACAATTTTCGGATTCAGATCTCTGAATTGATCTCTCAAAAAGGAGCACGGGACAACACCAAATTTCATCAGAACCAAAGTGAATTCTGCCAACATATCAAAAGTCGGGGTATTCAAAACACTTTGCAACTTTTGAGCATCACAAACATATTCCAAGTAATTGGCAGCGATAATACCTTTCTCCCTTAAAGGTTCCTCCGCCATAAAATATGGTACTGGATCTTCTTTTATATTCGCTTGTGATATGTGAAACAACTGCCTCTCAAAATGTGGCCTCTTTACTTTACTCGATAAGCTCTCGTACCAGTCCAAATATCGTGGAACGCGTCCTGTGGAAGTTCTCATTTTTTTGAACGAAGTCTGTTCGTAAAACCACACCTAAATAAAAATTAAAAAAAGTTAAAGAAAACACTCACAACTCATACATCTTAAAAAACTACAGCATATATCCTGTAAAATAACTCATGCATCTTATAAAACTAACGCATGAATCCTGTAAAATAACTCATACATCTTATATAATTATGGTATGAATCCTTTAAAATAACGCATACATCTTATAAAACTAAGGCATGAATCCTGTAAAATAACTCATACATCTTATATAAGTATATTATGTAATAGTCCTAATCCTGTAAAATAACTCATACATCTTATAAAACTAACACATGAATCCTGTAAAATAACTAATACATCTTATAAAAATAAGACATGAATTCAGTAAAATAACTCACACATCTTATAAAACTAGAGCATGAATCCTGTAAAATAACTCATATATCCTACAAAACTGTTAAGTATATTATATAATGGTTTAATGCTAATCAACACCTGATCCTGGAATAGTTTAATGCATTTCTTACAATGAGGGCAAGAGTACAGCCTGGCAGATAGCCAGTTTCCTTCGTCTCTGTCATCTCCTTCTGGCTTGTAGCTTCCTCCTCTGTCATATCAGTGTCACCCTCTTCTTGGAGTTTGGACCACATAGCAGCATTGGCAAGGTGCGTATGCAACAAGTTGTAAACAGCTGCTCCCCAATTGTACCTTTTCAAATCTTCAAGATGCTGTGCGTACCTGAATGACATATGGTGTAATATATTTGAATTAATTATAAAAACAATAAAATAAAAACAATTAATATATCCTGTAAACTTTTGCATATATTCTGTAAAATTGTCAAATATATCCTGTAAAGTAATGTACATAACCTTCACACCTGATTCATACATCCTGTAATAAACTGCATACATACTGTAAACTTACTAGATAAATACTGGACTTTTAGATAATATATTTGAAGACGTTGCGTACCTGAAGAGATGTAATGGGACACTCCCAGCAGTGTTTGGGAACAAAATCGTTGTAAACAAATACAGCACCAACAGAGATACCAAATCTCTTGGGTCTGATTTCTCATTGTTTACAAGTTCCTCGATTACTTTTTCAAGCTCTTGCCTTCTGATTTGGGATTTTTTCGGGAAGAATCTTTCACGAATAGCTGATGTTGAAGACCTTGTCTGACTAAGGTCAACAACGTCGCCTCTCGAAGGCAAGCACATGAAATGACTCACAGCTCCAGACGTGAAATGCACTTTTCTGGTTCTAAAAAGAAAATGACCTTGTGCATGGTCGTATCGGGTTAAAATGCTATGTAATACAGCATTTGACACTTGCATTTTCTTGGGTATGACGAAAAGGTGGAGGAAGGGTGTGGCAAACAGGAGTTTGCGATGTTCCACATTGAGTTTATGAAATTTTTTAGTGTGGATAAATGTCATGGCAAGGTCAACAACACACTTGTTGGTGACTATGCCATACCTATCCAACTTCTTTCTTCCAGTGGCTGCAAAACAAAGTAAAATTGTCTGTCAATCCTGTAAAATTACTTATGAATACTGTAAAATTGTATGTCAACACTGCAAAATTACTTATGAATACTGTAAAATACTGAAATGACTGATGAATGATGAATGAAACAAATACTGTAAAACAATAGTGTGAATACTGTAAAATTGTAGGTCAATACTGTGAAATTACTTATGAAGTATGCAAAATACTGAAATTAATGAATAATGATGAATCAAACAATACTGTAAAAGAACTCAGTTAATACTGTAAAATTACTGATGAAGTCTGTAAAATACTGTAAAATACTGTCAAATATGTAAAAAAAATACTGTAAAATACTTATGAATACTGTGAATACTTATGAATACTTATGAATACTGTGAATACTGTCAAATATATAAAGTACTGTGAATACTGTGAAATACTGTGTAATTAATGATGAATGATGTTAAGCTGTCAAACAAATTTATTAAACAACTATGTGAATACTGTGAAATACTTATGAATACTGTAAAATTGTATGTCAATACTGTGAAATTAGTTGTGAATAATGTAAAATACAGAATTAATGATGAATGATATGAATGAAACAAATACTGTAAAAGAATACTGTGAATACTGTAAAATTACTGATGAAGTCTGTAAAATACTGTGAAATACTGTGAAATATGTAAAATACTGTGAAATACTTATGAATACTGTAAAATTGTATGTCAATACTGTGAAATTAGTTGTGAATAATGTAAAATTTGAGTTCCTGTAGCAGGAATCTATGCTTTAGATTGAAATTTAGTTATGCATATTTTTAACTTGTATACTCTAATCTTTTTATAAGAATAAAGAAACTTTGTTTAGATTTTCAAATACAAACATTTTTTTTTTATGCGCATAAGATAAAACTTTGGGTATTAGAATGTGGATGTCATTTAACATTTAGTAGCTCTAACCCATATTAAATAAATAAAGAAAAACACTAATTAATTGCAAGTTAGAAAGCGTTTACTAGCACCGTTGGCTTCTTTCTCCAATTTAAATTGAAGACATGGTCTCCAAAGAAAACCATTATTAATTGTGTTGGGAATGAACAAAATTTATGAGGACAATATAATTCTACGTATCTTGTAGCGCAGTAAAAGCACAATTATCAATATATAAGAATCGGATTTGATCATGCTTTATTCAATTTCCAAGACATATTTGCAAAGAAAAAAACTGTTTTGGGAATGAACAAAAACTGATCAACTGGCCTCGAGAATTGTAGAAAAAAAATCGTTCGCAAGTAAGCTCCACTTATTAAATTTGAGTCTGATTAATATTTCGTCAAAAATGGTTAAATATTTTACTTTTACAAAAGTTATAAGTTATTTGATTAAATGATAAACTAGCATAAAATTTATAATTTCTATGTGTTGATATATGTATGCTATAAATTTTCAAATTAAAAATTAAGTTGTAAGTTTTTAAAAATTGTGAAATTAATTCAGTATCTGTAAATGTAAAAGTAATAGTTTTCCATATAATGGAAATCAGATTATGATTTAATTGACAGTAATACACGGTAATACATAAAAAAGACAAACACATTTTGTATATATTCATATTTCAGAATTGCATATGATGCATGCTACTACAACTATATAAAATGTTATTGTGGTATTTTTGAAAGTTAAATTGTATGATTATTTTTCTGTCATTGCAACAAGATTGAAACAATGTCCATATTATATAATAAGTATTTTTATTAGACACAGTACATCACCAAATTATTTTCAAATTTTACAAAAATTGTGCAACCAACACGTACAATATTAAGAGGAGGGATCCAATTACACCCTTTTTTTTGACATATCTTGACATTGTTTTTTTTATAGGCCAATTTTGCGATTTCAAAATCCAAACAGTCGATCTGAACCGTTCAACATGATCATCATATTAAAATGTACTTGGAGATCAAATTTTACATTTTTTTGAATTTTGTTACTATTTATTAAGATGGTTACAAAATCGCTGTTTTTCAATGGTCTGAAAACAACAATTTTGTAACTATTTTAATAAATAGTAAAAAAATTTAAAAAAAATGTAAAATTTGATCTCCAAGCACATTTTAATATCCATCATGTTGAACGGTTTGGATTGACTATTTGGACTTTGAAAATGGTAAGTGTTAAAGTGTGTCAAAAAAGAGAGTGTAATCCGATCCCTCCTCCAATATTAATTATCTCATATTATTTCCTTGAATTTCTCAATGAATCCCATTATTATTGAACTCCACGTATATTTCCTTGGAATTCCTCAAAAACAAAAGAAAACTGAAGCGAATATCAATCTTATTTTTCTATCCTACGAAGAATTTCATGTTTATAAGTTGTAAAAGTGACTCCAATTATGACCAATGTTTGATGTAAAATTAAAAAAAATTATAAAGATACACAGTTCGCCAAATTAACAATTTATCGGCTTTCCAAGAATAATGAATGTTAACTTACATGCATAATAAATATAAATAAAAAAAATATGCGTTGCTTCCTTCCTTTGATGGCGAATACTAATTAAGAAATTAATTATCCATTTTAATTCTTTATCATCTTGGATAAAAAAAAAAACAGAATATACAAAGACTCTTTTCTAACATATCTGAAAGTTTTAGGGTATTAATGTTGTTAACAATTTTACATGCATTTGAAATTTTTGGAAATTTTAATTTGAGTTTAACAATAACCATGCACAACGTTCAAAGAACAAGGTTTTCATCACATAAAGATCAAGATAACATTTTCAAAACATTAGTTGCATAAATTACTCCATCATAAGATATTCCAAACTTCGTACGTAGATAATACAAAGCTTTTACACGAAATCAAGTGATTATAATTAACACGTCAGAACTCAGTTGATTTATTATGCATCGCCTTATTTGTTGTTGTTCTTCTTCTTTGTCAGAAACATATCGGTGAGTACTTTCTTGGACCTTAGTGATATTTTTAGAAGATCAAAACCCTAGTAACATAAAAAAAAAAACAACGTCAAACAAAAAGAAAATATTGTACAATACCCGGAAAAGGATAAATTTATATATTATAAAATGATGATAAACACTTGTATTAACCTATTTAATAATTAGAAGAATGAATTATAATCATGCCACTCGGATAGTTTATCATATAAAAGTAATACTAAGAAGGAAACAGACCTCTTTGTACTCCAGACATACAATTTTCTCTTCATGCTAATACTGCATTAATGTTCAATTTATGATGTATCCTTGATATCATCAACTTTGCTCAATATATGAATGTTTATTTTTTCACATCAAGTTCAGAACATAATACTAATACTGCATGTCATTTGGAGAATGTACTCTCATTGAAGTAGAAAAATAAAAGAAACATAGCTGACCTGTTGCATATCTAGGGTGACTGTTTTTTCTTCAAACAGGCTTAAATCCTTGTGCCCCATTTTGTTGAGAAGCGCAATACTCGCTAAAGGCCTCATGGGCACTATCGATAGATCATCCATTACAGCATAAGTAAAGCAATCTTTGACATATCCGTCTCTTTCAACCTCTGCCTTCGGGACACCAGACCCGACATATAATTCCTTATTCATACATAAGCCGCAGCTTTTGCAAACAGCCCCGTGCACATAGGTAAAGCTACAACTGCAACCGCATACATACCCCTTCTCTATTGCAGAAAATGGACTTGTGCAACATAGGAGAACAGCAAATTGGAAGGAAGATGTTTGGGAAATAACAGGGATGAGATTTTTTGATGTCATTTGAGTTGAAGAAAGGAAGCTATGATCTAGCTGCTCCCAGCTGCGGTACGTGTTGCACAAGGTACCGAAGGTTGATTCTTCGGTTATTAGTTTGGTCAATGATCCAATGGGCAGGGACAACAGACTGAAGAGAAAATCGACGACATCTTTCCGGACTTCGGCAAACAACACTTTCTGGGAGTTTTTGTCGATTAGAAGGTTAAGTGTAAGCTTGTCACCACGGGTGATAGACGACATTGTTGGGTATGTAGACTGCGGTGAATAGTAATTGTTAAATCAATTTCAATTTTGAGGGATATTTATAGGGAACAAGTGAAATTGATAAACCTTAGTACTTTGACAAGATCTTATATTGAGGAAAAATGGCGGTCAGGATTAATTCTTTTCAGTTATCTGGTATGACGCTTTGGTTAATTAACTCTTTCTTATTGAAACTTAATTAGCTTTTAATTAACTTTTAATTAACTTTTAATTAGCAACTAATGCACCCTTTCGGCTGCCGACACCTCGTGAGACTAATAGACACATACATACCTGCTATGAATGCTCAAATGTCACAAGGGAATAATAAAAAGGGATGTTAATTCTTAGGCGTCGTTTTGGAATCAGCAGTATCAAGCATAGAAGGCAAAATCGGCCGTTCCGGAGCGGAATCGGCCGTTCCGGAGCGGGATCGGACGGTGCCGATCCGATTCCAGACCGATTTACGCGGACAGTGCAAATTTCGGTCAATTTCGTCCATTTCGGCCATATTTCGGCCAGTTCCAGTCAAATTTCGGACCGTTCCGGCCCGTTCCAGTCAAATTCCTGCCGAAACGCAAATATAAACAAGTTGAAAAATTTTTGCGGCAGCTGGGATTCGATCTCTAGATCATTGGAATGGAGTCCAAGCAAGTTACCACCACACCATCCAAGTGTTTTTGATTTATACCATAACTCATTTGTATATATATAACACTTATATCACAGATTGATGCAAATCAAAAGTCCGATTTTCCGATCCGATTCGGCCGATCCCGACCGATTTTTCCGATCCAGATCGGAATCGGTTGGGGCCGATCCAGATCGGGATCGGTTGGGGCCGATCCCGATTCCGATTCCGATTTTTCCTTCTATGGTATCAAGTCTATATTTCGTATTTTATCATTGGAAATTGAGGTATTTCCGTAGCAGGAATTAATGTTGCGTATTGAATTTTAGTTATGCATATTTGTTCATTTAATCATATCTCGTGATAAGCTAGCTCGTTGCCGCCCCTACTTCTTTGTCATAACCCATGAAACCCATAACTGCAAATTCATATACGTACAATACTCCTAATTGAAGTATCCGACACAAAATTAACTGAAACTGATCGAAGCATTAGAATTGAATTTGTACAAAAAAGAAATAACAGTAAAGAAAAGATAAAGAAAAGGAACAACTTCATTATTTAATTCATTTTTGCTTTGTTTTTGATACAGAAAGATAACACGCTATATGTCTGGGCCCAATATATCGAAACTATTTTCTCCATTTCATTGATGCTCCCTCTCTCCATTGGTATTCCTAATTAGAAGCCCAAAGAAGACAAGACATATGGGCTCAACCCATATGTCTAAAGAAATAAGGAACCAAATCCTCTGCCCTCCTGTGGGCAGGATTTTCCTGCTCTCCATTTAATGTAGCCAATCTCTAGTTGACACATGGCATACATTTTTAATTAATTTTTTTTTAGTTGAAAGCACCTGCACATCTCTAAATGGTTTAAAAGAATTTTCTGATGCCAAACAATTTTTTTAGTAGAATTTCTTTTTAATCAATACAAAAATTCAAGTCCAAAATTTTTTTTGATGCCATCTCTAGATGGTTTAAAAGAATTTGCACATAGACTTGTCTCTCAATATACACAATAATTTTCATAGGAGTATACAGAACAATTTTTCGGTGTACTGGTAAGGTACCCGTAGTAGTAGTTTTCAATTGCTATGATTTAAGTTAACTTAAAGTAAGGAAGTGTTAGTTGATACTCCCTGTTTTTGTTTTGTATTTTTTAGAGCTTTTCAATTACTTGATTAATACACTCTGAATGTAAGATTTTTCAATTAATAAAAACGCTATGAGACCAGTACGTCCAAATGATATAGACTAGAAGAAATCTCTAAACCTACATTCAAACTGGTACGCTTGATTAACACCCGTGAGACTAAAAAAACCTACACTCAGTGGTACAGCTCTCTAAAAAAATCAAAGATTATAAAATCCTTCTTTTTGCAAGGTAAATATTGATATAGATTTTACTCAATAACTTAATCTTATTTTCTGTATCGACCAATCTAGCGAAGTATCAAAATCTAGGAGTTACAACAGAAAAATATATAAAAAATAACTTACAAGTAAAATATTTTGCTACTTGATTCAACTCAAAATGTTCTCATCACAAAGATTGCTTAATCTTTGAATTTTTTTTCCCTCACTGCTGGTTCTGGTACAGAGAAAAGAAGGGGAAAATTTTGAATTTGGAAGGTGAAGAGTCAGGGGCAAGAAAAGAAAATGGCAGGTACTTTCTACTAAAAAAAAATTAATTAAAAATGTATGCCACGTGTCAACTACAGATTGGCTATATTAAATGGAGAGCAGGAAAATCCTGCCCACAGGGGGCAGAGGATTTGGTTCCAAGAAATAAATGTACTACACATCACAGGTGGAACAAGAAGGATTCCTGCTCTTTTTTATTACTGTTGGAGTACGATTTTCAAATGTGGTCCACTAAAAAAAAAAAGGGTCCGACTAATTGTACCCAAGGAGTTGTACCCAGTTTTTACTCAAAAAAACTGTCATTTGACTTGTGCGAATACTGTAAAATACTATAATAAATACTGTAACTTCAACAACAAATCATGCATTATACCTAGTTAAAAATTGCAACAACCCAGATTTTACCAAGTTAGTTAAAAACTGTTAGGAACTACAAAATTAAATGTACTTCCAACTGTACTTTCAGCTTCTAGAAGACTTAACACAAACCACTTCCAACTGTACTTCAACCTTCTAGAAGATTTGAAAAACAAACTTCTAAAAACTCGTTAATTTGTACACTTAAAATGATGCAAAATTAAATTTTTTTGCATCAAAATTAATTTTTTTTTTCGAAATTAAAATTAATTTTTTTTTGAATTTGTTTTCTTTTTAATTCATCAATTGTTCTTCAATTTTTTTTTTGAATATCATGTAAAATAAAATTTCAATACTATAAAATTAGAAGATGCAAATTATAAATCTAACAGATATTAACTACAAGATTTCAATACTGTAAATTTGACACATTAAACTATAAAAACATCTTATACAAACTATAAAATGATACCACAGACAAAAAAATCATAAACTGTACCATTTCAGCAATTTAACCAATTTAACCAATTTCAGCACAAAATAAACCGTACCATTTCAGCAATTTAACCAATTTAACCAATGTAACCAATTTCAGCAATTTAACCAATAAACTGTACCAATCTCATTTCACCATTTCTCTATTCACAAATATTTTCAACTATATCTAACATCAAATACAAACAATATTTGGATTAAACTGTATCTAACATCAAAGCTGTTCAATCATTTCTCTAAGATTTGGATAGTTACTTCATAAAACGCTGATGCGAATTATTTGGATGCGTCAGGAGTTTCATTGCTAGAACGACACGTTCCTTGGAAATGTCATCCTACAAAAAAAAAGATTTGCAAGGGATTTAGATTTATGCAATACTGTTAAACAACACTGTGAATACTGTAAAATTGTATGTGAATACTGTGATATTACTTATGAAGTACTGAAATTAATGATGAACGATGAATGAAACCAATACTGCAAAATAACACTGTGAATACTGTAAAATTGTATATCAATACTGTGAAATTACTTACAAAGTATGTAAAATACTGAAATTAATAAATAATGATGAATCAAACAATACTGTAAAATGGTATGTCAAAAACTGTGAAATTACAAATGAAGTATGCAAAATACTATGAATACACTACCCTCTTTATATAATATGTAATATCAGGAAATATGTAATAGAAGCCTACGGGTATTTGAAACTAAAATATATACATCATAAAATTACCTGTGTAAAATTCATCGGCGTCTCAGTGATAAGATTATACACATAATGTAGTAAGAAAATTGCACAATCCATCGATCCTGGTGCATGTTGTGGGCACTTCTGCTCAACAATGCCAACATCCTTCCATGCAGCGTTACCTGAAAGAAAAAAAATGATATTAACATCTTTAATAACTTCAAGTATGTCATGAATCCTGTAAAATAACACATACATCTTATAAAATTTTTGTATGAATCATGTAAAATAACTCATACAACTTATCAAACTTTTGTAGGAATCCTGTAAAATAACCCATACATCTTATAAAACTATTTTATGAATCCTGTAAAATAACTCATACATCTTATAAAAATTTTGTACGAATCCTGTAAAATAACTCATACATCTTATAAAACTATTTAAGGAATCCTGTAAAATAACTCATACATCATATAAAACTATGGTATGAATGTTGTAAACTAACTCATTTATCCTACAAGACTGGTAAGTATATTATTTAATAGTTTAATGCATTTCAACACAAAATCCTCTAAATCAATGGCAGAATAATGAAAAAATAGTTGAAGAATACTGTAAAAGGTTGCATAGATAATTTTGTAGGAAAACACTCACAAGTCCTCCAGCTAAGAAATTCTTTAAGCCATTTCATGGTGTGCCAATGGTATTGCATGTATTCAACATCAAGAGAAGTGTAATAATGCATCTCAACATTACGAAGATCCACTACAAATAGCACCCAATGGTTTTTCTTGCAAATAGGAATGAACAGCCATTTGATGCGCTCAAATTGAGGCCGAAACAACTGTGGAAGGTTCTGCAATGCTGATTTTTCATCATACTGATATATCAGAATCTACAATAGACAAAAATAAAATATTAAAATATTACTGATACATCTAATAAAAATAACACATAAAACTTATAAAACTATTGTATGAATCCTGTAAAATAACTCATACATCTTATAAAACTTTTGAATGAAAACTGTAAAATAACTCATAAAACTTATAAAACTATTGGATCAATCCTGTAAAATAACTCATACATCTTATAAAAATATTGTATGAATCTTGTAAAATAACTCATACATCTTATGAGTTTTTTATATGAATCCTGTACAATAACCCATACATCTTATAAAACTTTTGTATGAATCCTGTAAAATAACCCATACATCTTACAAATATTTTGTATGAATCATGTAAAATATTACTGAAGTATTTCAACACTTCAAGTCTGAACATTGAATTCATAATATATAAAAGTACATAATAACTTACGGATAGATAAGGCGAGATGAAGAACCATGGATGATTCACAGGAGTCTCGTGTTGCATTACTGACAGGACCGTGTCAACGAGCTGCAAAATCAATCAATAATCAGTAAAATAAATTTAACAGTTGTATCCTATAAAAATGCTATGTAAATCATGTAAAATAATTTACATTTAATAAAATATGAAAAAGCTGCATATCCTATAAAACTATAAAGTAAATAAGGTTAAATATTGTAGAAATCATACCTCACTGCTAATTGGCAGCTCAGGATTCATCAATTCTTTTAGTGCTGACATTCTGCAATGAAAATTTCCTGGTTTGTGGCAGAAAGCTTCTTCATTGTTTATCAGCCTTTTATTCTTCACTTCCACCCACCAATCATCCAATATACGGATTACATCAATAGACAGCTTCTCCCGATGTTTATACCCAAATTGTTTTATCATAGGAGGCTTTTCAGCAGCTGTGTCACCTCCATCATAAAACAAACTGTTCTCATAACTCCACTGGGTAACATCATTACTGAATGTGACATCTTTTGGAGGTTTGTAGTTTTCTATTATATGAAGAATTAATGTTTTAAACTCTTCCCAAGTATAATGACAAGTCAATAGAGGTTTGTATGTCTTGTCAACAATGAAATCCTGTAACAGAGCTCGTACTTCATCCTCAGTTCTGTTCCTTGGTAGTATGACCCTTGGGGAGGTGGGTCGCACATTTTTTTTTGGCTTTTGGAGGTGGTTTTCTCCCCTTCCCTTTCCTACACGCAACTGGTTTTTTTCCCTTTCATGATAACTTTTTTGTGCTCCACTACCTCGGCAGTACTTTGTGTTCCTTTGTTCTTCTCACACTCCTCTCTTTTCTTCAGTAGTTGCTCTTCTTTGTATTCAAGTACTGATTTTCTGCAAACATCTTCAAACACCAAAGTTGCTATATGTGTTACTTCATCTTCCTCATTGACTTCTTGGCTACTCATGCTGTCACGAATTTCAAAAAGTTGACGTACAACCTATTTAAATAAAACAAGTAAACATTGTAAAATGACTACATAGATACTGTACAATCACAGTTATTAACTTAAAACAACTACATTATGTTAATACTTTATAACTACTCTGTGCATTATGTCAATACTGTAAAATAGCTTGTGTATATTATAAACCAACTTATTGTATACTGGTAAAATAACTATGTTACAACTGTGAAACATAATATAAATAAATAATAATAAAAAATCAGAATAAAAACCTCATCATTTCCTCCTTCAATTTCTTCTCGTAAGACATGCAAATTTCTGTCTAGTTCATCCTGAAACGAATTGTATAAAAATGATCCTCTCAATACTGTAAAACACCTCTGTGAATATTATAAAAACAATATATGAATACTGGAAAAAGAAGTATGTTTCAACTTTAAAACACACTATAAAAAAATAATACAAAAAAAATCAGAATAAAACCTGCTCCGGTTGCTCTGGTCCCATTTTAGCATGACGGATAATTTCTGCTTCTATTTCTTCCAACCCGTACACTACTGGATTCTACTGGACCGAGACAGTTAATTAGTCGAACGGATCAGGTTGGGTAAAAAACAGGTAAACATGATGGGGTATAGAAACCTTTTCTAATAAATTAAATAAACATTGTAAAATTACTATATGAATAGTGTACAATCACAAAGTTAAATAATGTAAAACAAAAGTATAAATAATGTTGAACTTCTAGGTGAATAAAACAAAATAACAGAATAAAAACCTTCTCAGTTGTGCCATCTTCTTTCGTTGCATCATCTGATTCGGTCTCCTCTTGCACTTTCTTCCCTTCATCTCCTTTGGTCTCTTCCTCGTCACTATCTCCCTCTTGCTCTTTCATATCTTTATCTCCTTTGGTCTCTTCCTCCTTGTCACTATCTCCCTCTTGCTCTTTCATATCTTCATCTCCTTTGGTCTCTTTCTCCTTGTCACTATCTCCCTCTTGCACTTTCTTCCCTTCATCTCCTTCGGTGTCTTCCTCTTTGTCAATATCTCCTTCTTGCTCTTTCATCTCGTCATCTGTTTCAGTCTCCTCGTCCTCTTCACTATCATCATCTGGTACAATTGCAGCGTCTTCATCTTTGTCAGTTTTCTCCAAATTCTCCTTATTGTCAGATTGATCTTTAGGTTCCTCAACCTCTGGTGTACTTTGGGACTGTGTAAGTCCAATTCCCAAGCTAAATGATGGTTGACTTGTATCATGGCTTCTCTTGGATCGCTTTTCACCTGAGAGAGTACTCCTAAAATCCAACTTCTTCCTTTTAGCTGTAGAATAAACAAAACAAACATTTAAATATTGAGATTAATTATAACTTTAAAATCAATATGTATACTGTATAATAACAAAGTGAATCCTGTAAATATAGGCAGTACATAAAGTAAAACTTACATCGATCGTCGAACATCTTCTTCTCTGCAAGCTTCTTTGCAGAATACTTCAGCACTATTTCATCACTTTCTTGTATGATCTTTTCCATAATTTCTGGTTCAATATCTTCAAGTTTTGGAAAACTTGAAACAACATAAACAATTTTCGGATTCAGATCTGTGAATTGATCTCTCAAAAAGGAGCACGGGACAACCCCAAATTTCATCAGAACCGGAGTGAATTCTGCCAACATATCAAAAGTCGGGGTATTCAAAACACTTTGCAACTTTTGAGCATCACAAACATATTCCATGTAATTGGCAGCGATAAAACCTTTCTCCCTTAAAGGTTCCTTCGCCATAAAATATGGTACTGGATCTTCTTTTATATTCGCTTGTGATATGTGAAACAACTGCCTCTCAAAATGTGGCCTCTTTACTTTACTCGATAAGCCCTCGTACCAGTCCAAATATCGTGGAACACGTCCTGTGGAAGTTCTCATTTTTTCGAACGCAGTCTGTTCGTAAAACCACACCTAAATAAAAAAGAAAAAAAGTTAAAGAAAACACTCACAACTCATACATCTTAAAAAACTACAGCATGTATCCTGTAAAATAACTCATGCATCTTATAAAACTAACTCATGAATCCTGTAAAATAACTCATACATCTTATATAATTATGGTATGAATCCTTTAAAATAACGCATACATCTTATAAAACTAAGGCATGAATCCTGTAAAATAACTCATACATCTTATATAAGTATATTATGTAATAGTCCTAATCCTGTAAAATAACTCATACATCTTATAAAACTAACACATGAATTCTGTAAAATAACTAATACATCTTATAAAAATAAGACATGAATCCAGTAAAATAACTCACACATCTTATAAAACTAGAGCATGAATCCTGTAAAATAACTCATATATCCTACAAAACTGTTAAGTATATTATATAATGGTTTAATGCTAATCAACACCTGATCCTGGAATAGTTTAATGCATTTCTTACAATGAGGGCAAGAGTACAGCCTGGCAGATAGCCAGTTTCCTTCGTCTCTGTCATCTCCTTCTGGCTTGCAGCTTCCTCCTCTGTCATATCAGTGTCACCCTCTTCTTGGAGTTTGGACCACATAGCAGCATTGGCAAGGTGCGTATGCAACAAGTTGTAAACAGCTGCTCCCCAATTGTACCTTTTCAAATCTTCAAGATGCTGTGCGTACCTGAATGACATATGGTGTAATATATTTGAATTAATTATAAAAACAATAAAATAAAAACAATTAATATATCCTGTAAACTTTTGCATATATTCTGTAAAATTGTCAAATATATCCTGTAAAGTAATGTACATAACCTTCACACCTGATTCATACATCCTGTAATAAACTGCATACATACTGTAAACTTACTAGATAAATACTGGACTTTTAGATGATATATTTGAAGACGTTGCGTACCTGAAGAGATGTAATGGGATACTCCCAGCAGTGTTTGGGAACAAAATCGTTGTAAACAAATACAGCACCAACAGAGATACCAAATCTCTTGGGTCTGATTTCTCATTGTTTACAAGTTCCTCGATTACTTTTTCAAGCTCTTGTCTCCTGATTTGGGATTTCTTCGGGAAGAATCTTTCACGAAGAGCTGACGTTGAAGACCTTGTCTGACTAAGGTCAACAACGTCGCCTCTCGAAGGCAAGCACATGAAATGACTCACAGCTCCAGACGTGAAATGCACTTTTCTGGTTCTAAAAAGAAAATGACCTTGTGCATGGTCATATCGGGTTAAAATGCTATGTAATACAGCATTTGACACTTGCATTTTCTTGGGTATGACGAAAAGGTGGAGGAAGGGTGTGGCAAACAGGAGTTTGCGATGTTCCACATTGAGTTTATGAAAAAATTTAGTGTGGATAAATGTCATGGCAAGGTCAACAACACACTTGTTGGTGACTATGCCATACCTATCCAACTTCTTTCTTCCAGTGGCTGCAAAACAAAGTAAAATTGTCTGTCAATTCTGTAAAATTACTTATGAATACTGTAAAATTGTATGTCAACACTGCAAAATTACTTATGAATACTGCAAAATACTGAAATGACTGATGAATGATGAATGAAACAAATACTGTAAAACAATAGTGTGAATACTGTAAAATTGTAGGTCAATACTGTGAAATTACTTATGAAGTATGCAAAATACTGAAATTAATGAATAATGATGAATCAAACAATACTGTAAAAGAACTCAGTTAATACTGTAAAATTACTGATGAAGTCTGTAAAATACTGTAAAATACTGTCAAATATGTAAAAATAATACTGTAAAATACTTATGAATACTGTGAATACTGTGAATACTGTCAAATATGTAAAGTACTGTGAATACTGTGAAATACTGTGTAATTAATGATGAATGATGTTAAGCTGTCAAACAAATTTATTAAACAACTATGTGAATACTGTGAAATACTTATGAATACTGTAAAATTGTATGTCAATACTGTGAAATTAGTTGTGAATAATGTAAAATACAGAATTAATGATGAATGATATGAATGAAACAAATACTGTAAAAGAATACTGTGAATACTGTAAAATTACTGATGAAGTCTGTAAAATACTGTGAAATACTGTGAAATATGTAAAATACTGTGAAATACTTATGAATACTGTAAAATTGTATGTCAATACTGTGAAATTAGTTGTGAATAATGTAAAATTTGAGTTCCTGTAGCAGGAATCTATGCTTTAGATTGAAATTTAGTTATGCATATTTTTAACTTGTATACTCTAATCTTTTTATAAGAATAAAGAAACTTTGTTTAGATTTTCAAATACAAACATTTTTTTTTTATGTGCGCATAAGATAAAACTCTGGGTATTAGAATGTGGATGTCATTTAACATTTAGTAGCTCCAACCCATATTAAATAAATAAAGAAAAACACTAATTAATTGCAAGTTAGAAAGCGTTTACTAGCACCGTTGGCTTCTTTCTCCAATTTAAATTGAAGACATGGTCTCCAAAGAAAACCATTATTCATTGTGTTGGGAATGAACAAAATTTATGAGGAGAATATAATTCGTATCTTGTAGCGCAGTATAATTAAAGCACAATTATCAATATATAAGAATCTGATTTGATCATGCTTTATTCAATTTCCAAGACATATTTGCAAAGAAAAAAACTGTTTTGGGAATGAACAAAAACTGATCAACTGGCCTCGAGAATTATAGAAAAAATATCCTTGGCAAGTAAGCTCCACTTATTAAATTTGAGTCTGATTAATATTTCGTCAAAAATGGTTAAATATTTTACTTTTACAAAAGTTATAAGTTATTTGATTAAATGATAAACTAGCATAAAATTTATAATTTCTATGTGTTGATATATGTATGCTATAAATTTTCAAATTAAAAATTAAGTTGCAAGTTTTTAAAAATTGTGAAATTAATTCAGTATCTGTAAATGTAACAGTAATAGTTTTCCATATAAGGGAAATCAGATTATGATTTAGTTGACAGTAATACACGGTAATACATAAAAAAGATTATGATTATGTAATTGGCAAAAAAGAAAAATATATCGGAACTATATATTTTGTCCATTCATGCATATATCATCCTCCCTCTTGTTTTTCCTAATTAGAAGCCGAAAGATTACAAGACATATGGGCTCAACCCACAATTAATATAATAGAAATTAAAAAAAAAAACTTAGATTAGCAGCCATAGCACTTATGGGTAAATATATATACACAGAAAATAGGTGCTCAAGTACAATATCGCCAACTCTGAAAATAGACCTGAGTAGTATCTACAAATTTTGTGTGTTTATCAGACCATTTAATTGCGATAATAAAGTGAAAATAGTTAATATACTTGAATTCTATTTCAAACATATTTTGTATATATTCATATTTCAGAATTGCATATGATGCATGCTAGCTGCAACTATATAAAACGTTATTGTGGTCTTTTTGTAAGTTAAATTGTATGATTATTTTTCTGTCATTGCAAGATTGAAACAATGTCCATATTATATAATAAGTATTTTTATTAGACAAAGTACATCGCCAAATTATTTTCAAATTTTACAAAAATTGTGCAACCAACACGTACAATATTAAGAGGAGGGATCCAATTACACCCTTTTTTTTGACACATCTTAACATTATTTTTTTTATAGGCCAGTTTTGCGATTTCAAAATCCAAACAATCGATCTGAACCGTTCAACATGATCATCATATTAAAATGTATTTGGAGATCAAATTTTACATTTTTTTGAATTTTGTTACTATTTATTAAGATGGTTACAAAATTGCTGTTTTTCAATGGTTTGAAAACAACGATTTTGTAACCATCTTAATAAATAGTAAAAAATTCAAAAAAATGTCAAATTTGATCTCCAAGCACATTTTAATATATCCATCATGTTGAACGGTTTGGATTGACTATTTGGACTTTGAAAATGGTAAGTGTTAAAGTGTGTCAAAAAAGAGAGTGTAATCCGATCCCTCCTCCAATATTAATTATCTCATATTATTTCCTTGAATTTCTCAATGAATCCCATTATTATTGAACTCCACGTATATTTCCTTGGAATTCCTCAAAAACAAAAGAAAACTGAAACGAATATCAATCTTATTTTTCTAGCCTACGAAGAATTTCTTATTTAGAAGTTGTAAATGTGACCCCAATTATGACCAATTTATGATGTAAAATTAAATATAAAGAATAATGAATGTTAACTTATTTATTGGCTTTCCAAGAATAATGAATGTTAACTTATTTACATGCATAATAAATATAAAGAAAAAAAATATGCGTTGCTTCCTTCCTTTGATGGCCAATACTAATTAAGAAATTAATTATCCATTTTAATTCTTTATCATCGATCTTGGATAAAAAAAACAGAATATACAAAGACTCTTTTCTAAAATAAAAATAAAATGGATTGATGTTGTTGTTAAAAAAATACATAAAATATGAAATAACCTGCGGGGCACCCGACCTATAATTTCTAGAAAATTGTTCCAAACACCAGCGGTCTCTTCATCAGTTCATCTATAACGGATATTACAATTTACAAGTACATTTTAGGACTTCTCTTTTCTAACAGCGAACTGCTACACCAGAATTTGATTTGTTTTATTTTTCATTTATACCAGAATAATTTGACAGCACCTTGTTTGAATTGAACTTGAGAAGGAACATGCTGGAGAATAATTTGTTTGTAAGATATGTTCTTATGTGGTCCATGGATCGATCGGAATCGGAATTGGGTAGTGGACTCTTGATTCGGAATCGGAGGAATCGGTCAGAATCGGCCGAGTCAACTCAGATACTCTGATTTTTTATTAAAATACTTGTTTTGTATAATAAAAATAGGAAAAAAATTGTAAGAAAATAATTAGTCCAAAAATAATTAATCTACAATATTGAAATATCTATATCATTATAATCAATATAAATTCAACAGAGACACCGCACAACTTGGACTGATTACAAATATAAACCATAATATATATCTATTTAACTAACAGAGGCACGATTATGTCTAAGTAAATATTTAACTAAAAGAAATAAAAATGTAAGTATAATATTATACTATCTAAACCATAATATTCAATATTAATGCAACATCAAATTAAAAATAAAACATAAATAATTTTCTTATTTTTTGACCTGAACAGATCACCAGATCATACAATTTTCAAAAACAAATTTCTCTTCCTTGCTTCGATTTAGAATGTTAGTTTTTTTTTTTTTTTTTTTGAAGTTAGAATGTTAATTCTCTTATCAATTTATAGACGAGAATTATATACTCAATTATCACCTATGCTTACTACGCGTTATACAAATTAGTAAATCACATGGTATGTTTTTTACTTTTAGTCAAATCAGAAAAAGAAAAACCAAAAAAAGAATCACGGATGCACAATATTTAAACTTCACTTTAGTCAAAATTTTCAGACTTTCAAAAATCTGGTCTAAAGAAATAAACTTACTAAAACGCTGCTTCCCGAAAAAAAAGCTGTTTCCCCCCGCATTTTTTTTTTCAACTCTTCTTTCTTTCCCAAATTTTTCTTCTCCACAAACATTTTGTTTCAAAAATCTAAAAGGCTTCTGAGTTCTGACGGTGCTCCGCCTCAACAACTCTTGAATCTTGACGATGCGCAGCAACTCAAGCCTCGATGCGGTCCAAGTCACCCTACGACGGCACAAGCGGCTGAGACTCGGTCCAGGTTAGTGAGAATCGGTCATCTTTGCCTTGAATCGGCTCAACTTGGTGTAAAACTCTGTTGACTCGGCTTGACTCGGCCTGACTCGGTCTAAAAATCGGATAACTCGGCCAAGCCAAACACTGTTCAACTGAGGTTTAATGAAAAACTCGTATGAGCATGAGACACGGGTAAAACTCAGATCGGATCCGACCGATACCGAGTTGACTCGGCCGAGTCAACTCGGACTCATCTGAGTTTCCAAACCACGAAACAAAGTTTGTGAGCCAGATATGTCAATCTTGCATTACAGATAAGGCCAACTATTGGTTTTGGTTTAATAGTTTTCTTTGATTTGGTAACTACTATGAGAGTACAAATAAAAGAAATAATAATTCCATACGTGTCAATATTTGATTTTCTCAAATATCTTAATCATTATATACATATTTGATATAATATATTTTAACATAGTTAGAAAACTGCTAGTAGCTTATTAACGAAGAAATCATAAACAGAAGAATTTATTTATTGAATTATTATATGGTATGATTTATGAGTAAGAATCATTTTTATAATAAGATAACACGAGATAATCATTTCATCTTATCATTTGTATTGTTCACCTAACCATGTATCAGCATAGTGTTTTTATGACTACAAAATTTCTGGATAACCATATTTACATCACATTTGTGGACTGAAAGGATCTAATTCTTAGTATTTGACTAGTATAACTTTATCAACTCAGCACTTCTGGTAAATATAATGGACCCAGTCTTCCAAAAAAAAAAACAGTATCAGCTCAGCTCATTGAGCTTTATTTGGACCCAGTCCACCCACAACCTAACTCTGGAGCCCAATATCAAGTCATATTATATTACAATACAATATCGTATTAGAATTTACTCAAAATATCGGCGTACCCAGTAAAGCACAATAATATTCAAGTTTTTCTTTCAAAAATATATCCATTTCTCCATTCTCTATTAAGCACGTACGTAGTTGTTCTGATCTGCCAACGACTATGATTAAAAGATGAAATTTCATATTGAATATTAACCCTTCAATCAAATAATCTGCCATCTTTAGATTCAATGTATATTTTTCATGTTCTTTTATGTGTAGAAGTCTAAATTTTACTTAGACACATACTCGAGACACGTACTGTGCACATGGTATGATTAAAATTAAAATTAAATAGCTTTAAATTAGCGGTGCTACAATAGGAAAGCTATTGATGTCTTACTTTTTTTGTTTGATTTTTTTATTCTTTCTTCAATACATATAATATATAATCTGAGAAATAAGGAAAATATAAAATGGATTGCTACATTTGACAGCGTAACGGCAACATTCAATTTATTTATCAACGTATTGCCTTTAATCGAATTAATATAAATGAAGACCTTGATCCAAGAGGGGCTGAACTAGCACAAAGAAAATATATATACTTATATATATTTTATTTCATTTTATTTTATTGGTAAAATTATTTTTTTTTCTTTTAAAAATGTTATTTACAAGGGTAAGTGAGAGGTGATTTATTTTTCATATGTTACCATCGGTCTAGCATTTTTCCTTATTTTTTTTATTTTCTCTTCGAATTTTCTTTTGATGCATTGTACCAAATTCTTCTCCTTTTTTTTTTAATAATGGGTGCCATTTCAGACATGTCTCATAACACTCGAGTTGTTATAAAGTCAGGTTGTTTAAGCGTTACATTTTTAGGGTAAAACAGAATTATCTTTCTAATTATTTAGGATATGTTTAGTTATATTTAAATTAATAGTTTTAATTAATTTGAGATTTAAATATTCTTTTTTTTGTTTATATAATGTTTTAGAGATTATTTATATTTACTTAGCTTTCAATTTTAGTTGGATTATTCAAATTTAATTCATTTAAATTAAAAGTTCTAATTGGTAGCACGGCAAGTCAGAAGATGGGACCCGTCGCCTAACTAGACTTAAAATATTTGACATTACAGATGTCTTTAATTATTAAGATATTTGAGAAAATCAATATTGAAAGTTTATTTACATATTTTATTTTCAATTAATTGTTAAGGATTATTAAAAAAAAGATAATTTTCGAGTTTATTTTCAATTGTCTGAAATTGAATTATAATTTTAGGGTTTATGTATAATTGTAGGAACTAATTAGTGTATTAGTTACTCTAATTTTTTGTTTTTGTTTTTTAATATGTAAAAGGAAATCATTTTTGTTGTTTATATTATGTAAAATAATATTTTTTTTGTTACTTTTATTTTATAATGTTTTACCTAGTAACCGATTATCTAGTGAGTTTGAACTTAATTAGCTATTTAAACTAAAATTTGATAGTTTAAGTAAATTTAAGTAAATTTGTTAATAGCTATCCCCTATTCATGTTACACCATTCTTTAATGCTACCCTACAGACGCAATTTGAGCCAAAACAGTGCAGGAAATCTTGAAGTTCCCACACGAATTGAAAAGCGTTCTGATGAGAATCCTGGTAAAATTCGAATTCCAAAGGTTCCTGACAGCTATGGACCCACATGTCAGCGGTCTGAAATAAATTCAAAAATGGAAATTTTATTTTTAGAAATGTAATAGATATTTTTAATGAACTAGAAAGATAGAAATCTTTTTGATTCCATAGAAGAAACATATCAGTTATACGCATGGTTTGCAAAATCGGCCGAGTCGAATCGAAATCAGTCGGTGGTCACTGTGGCTAATTATAAATTTATTTCAACATAGTAGCAGTACAAAGAGATTAAGTCCTTCAGTCACTAGATAAATCATATTTGACCAAGCATATCATGGAGCAAACTGATTAATTTTCTTCTTCTTTTGTCATCCTGATCACCCATAAAATTTTGAATGACTTAGTCCTACTTACATCATAATAAAATATGAGGTGTGAATGCATGCGTGATGCCGTGATGTAGCTTGTGGTCATGTCAATCTATCAAAATTAATGTAAGTTAGAGAGGGCAAAATTGTATTGCCGCAAGGAATGGCTGCGGTCACGTCAATATATCAACTTTAGTCTTTATTGTTATCTACCCATTCTCTCTTAAAAGATTATCATTTCACCAACGCTCACATTTGTTCTCAAAGATTTTTCATATCAAAGTTCAAAAGTCAATCACTGAATGTCACGACCCCACCGCCGGGCCGGGGATCGCGACAAGAGAAGCATCTGGACATTCATCCATCATCCCGTCAACCTACGTTGCAAACAAAAACAAACAGAAACAATATGGAATCAGCTACAAAGCTGAGTAACCGGTTATTTAACGACGCAGCTTCTCTATAATTGCTTATTTAAACAACCATTCAAACAGACTGGATTAATCCACACAAATTCATATTAAATTATGCATGAATATTTAACGATGATAGCACCTGGGTCTAGGTTATCAGTAAAACCAGTCACACAGTATTCACACATTTGGAATGTCTGCCACAGATAATTTCCACATTCACAGTACACACAATCTCATCAGTTCACAATCAAATTCGAACCTCAGACCCGCTATCTCGTTAAAATATGCCTCATAATCTAATACCCAATTCAAATATCCAATTCAACCATACAAATCAAAAACACAGATTATAGAGAAGTCCGGTTACCTGATAATCAATTCAGAAATCCAAATCAAGTTGCAATGACTATTCAGAATCAACGCTACGTAGTCAGAATTCCAATCGAATATAAAATCAAATATCAAAATATTTCATTTCATTTTTTTCCAATTTTTTTCTCTCTTTTTCTCTTTTTTTTTGAATTATTCGGTTTTCATTTGTTTTGTTTTGTTTAGGGATTGATTTATAGGGATTTTATGAGAGCATATGTGAGGTGGCATGTGTGCCACGCAAAAGGAATCGAGGAAGGCAGGGAGGCCGTGTGGCTATTTTGCCACGTTGGCTTATTTATTTTTTTTTTTTAAGTTTTGCACTTTTACAGTTTAAACCTTTCAATTTCTAATATTATAAATATGTCTAAAATAATAAAAAAATATATATTACCGGGGCTTTACACTGAAGAATTTTTTTTTACATACATTATTAGATTTTCAAAGCACAAAATTTATCTTTTAAATGAAAAATGTTGAAAAATGAATGCATTAAAATTAACTCAAAAACTCACACATTGGATCATGTTCACATATCACCAGCATATTATATGTGAAAGGAGCTAAAATTAAGTAAAACACAAACGCTCGGCGCTTGATCAACCGCTAAAATACCGTGATAGAAAACCAACATCCTAAATTAAGTCACATATAGTAGGGCTAAGGTAAAGATTATATCCTATGAAAGGATCTAGACAAAAATTTTCAGTCTTCATTTCTTCATGATGCTGGAGCTCCAGCTTCACTGCAATCAGTCAGCTGCAGTACTGCAGCAATCCCTCCAGTGTTGTCAGTAACTCCTCCCTGCTAAACGATCACCTGTTTGTTAGCTGGATCCCAGCCTCGAAGTGGAATGGCATGCACATCCATAGGCAACCATTCCTCTACTGCCTGCTTGATTCTCTTATCATATGTCCTGCCCAATATTCAAACAAAAAAATAATCAGTAGGATAATGGATCTAACTCATTCTTTATAATAAGACAGCACACGATAATCATTTCATCATATTTTTTATATTGTTCACCTAAACATGTATAAGCATAGTGTTTCTATGACTACAAAATTTCGGCATAATCATGGCATTTTTAGGCTCCTATAACATGGGCATAAGACGAAAAGCACAAACAAAAAGAGAAGGGACGGGCCACATTTCAGATGACACTTGGGCCGACCTTAACAATGGGCCGTGGGAAGAATTAAATTGGTGAACATTGTTACTAGCAAATTAATTGATGCTAATTGCTAGCTATACTTAGTTCAACATTGTTACTTTGTTATTGTATATTACTAATTAGAGGTTTGAACAGGCTAGCTATTGAATGGGCCTGAGGAAGATCACAATCCACCACCATTCACTGAACATACCATTAAAATTCACATAGCCTTTTTTGATGGCGATGACTCTAGTCAAGAAAATTATCCATTTTGTTTGTCATCTTGAAAAAAAAGAGAGCAGAATATACACAAGACAATTTTTCCATCACATCTCTGAACTTTTTAGGGGATATGAAAATTCTATTACCAAATTAACATTTGAAATTTTTTGAGTCTTAACACCAACGATGCACAACGTTCAAAGATCAGAGCCTTTGTCATATAAATAAAGATCTAAATAACATATATCATAAGGTCCAAAATTAATTAGTTGCATAAATTACTCCATCATAAGATATCCCAATTAACTAGATAGATAATACGAGCTATTACAAGAAACTACGTAATCTAATAATCAAATCATCAGAACTCATTTGGCTTCTTGTGCATGGCCTTATTTCTTCTTTGCCAGAAACATATCGGTGAGTACATTCTTTGAATTAAATGATGTCTTTAGAAGCTCCAAACCCTAGTAAGACAAAAAGAAAAAGAAAAAAACTAAGTCAACCAAAACAAATATACTGTACTAAAATCGGAAAAGTATAAATTAAACAAACTAATTACAACGCAATAGACATAAATTTCTGTAGTATGAAATTATCAGAAGCATTTGCAGAAAAAAAAAGAATTATATTAAACTATTTAATAAATTATAAGAATGAATGATAATCATGTCACTTGAAGAATGTACTCTCATGGAACAGAGCTGACCTGGTTGACATCCAGGCTGACTGTTTTCTTTTCAAGAAGGCTTAAATCCTTGTGCCCCATTTTGTTGAGAAGCTCAATACTCGCTATAGGTGTCATAGGAACCATCGATATCGATAGATCATCCATTACAGCATAAGTAAAGCCAGATTTAACAATTCCATCTCTTTTGAATGTCTCCTTCGTGACACTGGGACCCAAATAAGATAATTTGTTCATATAACAGCAGCAGCTTTTGCAAACCTTACTACCCACATAGGTAAACTTACCATTGCAGCTGCATGTATACACTATTTCATTTACAGTAGGGACAGGACTTGCAGAGGATAGGAGAAGATCAAAATTATTGGAGGAAGATGTAGGCGAAATAACTGGAATGATGAGACTGTTTGCTGTCATTTGACTTGAAGAAAGGAAGCTATGATCCAGCTGCTCCCAGCTGTGGTACGTGTTGCGTAAGGGACTTAAAGTCGATTCTTCGGTTATTAGTTTGGCCAATGATCCAATGGGCAGGGACAACAGACTGAAGAGAAAATCGACCACTTCTTTCCCGACTTCGGCAAACAACACTTTCTGGGAGTTTTTGTCGATTAGAAGGTTAAGTGTAAGCTTGTCACCACGGGTGATAGACATTGTTGGGTACGTAGACTGCTGCGAATAGTAATCGTTAAATCAATTTCAATTTTGAGGGATATTTATAGGGAACAAGTGAAATTGATAAACCTTAGTACTTTGACAAGATCTTATATTGAGGAAAAATGGCGGTCAGGATTAATTCTTTTCAGTTATCTGGTACGACGCTTTGGTTAATTAACTCTTTCTTATTGAAACTTAATTAGCTTTTAATTAACTTTTAATTAGCAACTAATGCACCCTTTCGGCTGCCGACACCTCGTGAGACTAATAGACACATACATACCTGCTATGAATGCTCAAATGTCACAAGGGAATAATAAAAAGGGATGTTAATTCTTAGGCGTCGTTTTGGAATCAGCAGTATCAAGTCTATATTTCGTATTATATCATTGGAAATTGAGGAATTTCCGTAGCAGGAATTAATGTTTCGTATTGAATTTTAGTTATGCATATTTGTTCTTTTGTAATTTTAATATTTTTATAAGACATAAAAAAACTTTTTTTAGGGTTTCAAACAAAATTTATCTTATTTTATGCGCATAAAAGATAATAAAATATTTTGACCTATAATTGGTCCGGTTTGGGCTAAATAACACGACATAACCGGAGCCACAATGCCTCCATTACCCCTTCAGATTTAATTCTTATTAACATAAGAACCATTTTTTTTTTTTTGAATAAAGTGGGAAGTGCCCACCTGTTTCTATATAGAAACAATAATAGTTCATTACACAAGTTGAAAACTACTAAAACAATGAAGACATAGAACCTCTAAAGAGATCTGAGGTATCAAAGTAGCATATAACCAAATAACAACAAAGAGTAAACCTAATAACAACAAACAGTTTAGACATTACAAGTAGAACAAGCATCGCTATCAGAGGTAACCAAAAGCATAAGACTCCGAATCAGAGGGAATAGTAATAACAGCAGTATCTTCAATGTCATCTAGGGCTTGAAAATAGTCTGATAAATCAGACTCGTCTCCAAGTTCTAGATCTTCCCCTGATTCCGGCTGGTAATTTCCCCTTTCCGGGGTACTTGTAGCTGAAAGATAGAGCGAGCTGTCTACCAGCCCAAAAGGAGGAAGTTCTAGCAATATCTAAGCCTGAGGGGCCATATTTGGCAATAAGAATAGACTTCCATTTCCCAGTGACAGTAGGGTCTTTAAACCTAAACCACCATTTAGCTAGAAGGGAGATGTTAATTTTAGTTAAGTCCAAAACTCCTAAACCGCCTTGGTCTTTAGCTGAACAGACAATATCCCAAGAAATCAAGTGATATTTTTTAGTAGTAGTGGAGCTACCACACCAAAGGAATTTCTTTCTTATTCTATCAATTGATTGTATAACAGAAATTGGGATTTTGTAAATGGAGAGCCAATATAGAGGTATAGCAGAGAGAACAGAATTAAGGAGAGTGACTTTCCCACCTAATGATAACATTGTCCCTTTCCAAGATTGTAATTTCTTTTCAATCTTATCAATAAGAGGAATCCAATCAGTAATATTTAGTTTTTTCCAATGTAAAGGGACTCCTAGATAAGTGATAGGAAGAGAAGTTAGAGCACACCCAAGTTGTTGAGATAAGGAAGTAGCGAAGGAGTGAGAGATGTTCAAGGCAATCAATTCACTTTTGTCAAAGTTAATTTTCAACCCAGATAAGGATTCAAAGCCTAATAAGAGGAATTTTAAATTTTCAACCATATAAGGATCAGCTTCTAAAAATAATAAGGTGTCATCTGCAAAGTGTAAATTTAACACTCTATCTACATCATGAAAATTACCCAGACCTCTAATTTTTCCAGCAGATTGTGCTTTACTAAGGATCTTATTTAAGACATCTGCAACTAGATTAAAGAGGAAAGGAGACATAGGATCTCCTTGACGCAAGCCTCTCTTACAGGAAAAATAGAAACCTTGTTCTCCATTAAAGGAAACACAAGTTCTACCACCTTTAAGAATGTCATGGATCCAATTTATAAAAAGGGAACCAAATCCTCTAGCTTCTAAAACTTCTAATAAAAAATCCCAATTGACTTTATCAAAAGCTTTCTCAAAATCAAGTTTGAGAAGGATGCCCTTTTGTTTAGTAAGTTTAACTTGGTGTAGTACCTCATGGGCGCAAATAATATTATCACCAATCAATCTCCCTCTAATATAGGCAGATTGGGAATCATCTATAAGGGGGTCCATAACTAGAGCTAGTCTATCAGTTAAAAGTTTTGTGATCAGCTTAAAGCTACAATTAATTAAACTAATAGGTCTATAATTCTTGATAGTAACAGCATCTGATTTTTTAGGAATCAGGCAAATAGAAGCTAGGTTCAGTTTAGAAACATCTAAAGTTCTATTGTAAAAAGACTGGAATAAAAGGTAGATGTCAGGAGCTAATATATCCCAAAAAGATTGATAAAAGAGAAAAGAGAGGCCATCGGGGCCAGGTGCCTTATTAGGATTGCAAGAAAAGACAGTTTTTCTAATTTCAGTCAAAGAGAAAGGGAATTCTAAACTGGATCTTTGCTGATCAGTTAATCGTTCATCAGGAGTCCATAGATCAAGCTGGAGGGCAAGAAGTCTAGGGGAAGCAGTACCTAATAGATCTTTATAATAAGAGGTGATGTGTTGTTTTAAAATAACAGGATCATAAACAGGTATGCCATCAATTTCAAGAGAGAGAATAGCATTTTTTTTCTTGCGATGTGAGGCTGAGATATGAAAAAATTTGGTGTTACTATCCCCTTCTAAAAACCATTTTAGTTTAGCCCTTTGTTGCCAATACAACTCTTCCTCATGATAGAGATGATGTAGATTTGTTTGGCAATCTTTCCATGAAATGAAATCAGAGTGAGTCAAGGAATTGGAATCACTTAGGGATTCAAAATGTTCAATTTGATCGAGGAGGGATTGTTTAATCCTTCTCTTCTCCCCCTGGAGATTAGAATTCCAACCCCTTAACTTTTTCCTAAAAAATTGTAATTTAAACTTCCAAGAATTTCCTAAATCAGGTGTAAGTGGGAATGAAGTCCACCATTGTATAACCAAATCAGAAAATCCCGTTTGAGATAACCAAATTCGTTCAAATCTAACAGTTCTACAAGTAGGAGTAAGGGAAGCCGTTTTTAAAATAATAGGGTTGTGATCAGAAAAGGCTCTTGGAAGAGAAGTAACAACTGAGGAAGGATAATGTGAAAACCAAGAAGAAGTACAAAAGTATCTATCTAGGAGTGCTTTAGAGTGGGAACCAGCTGATCTTGCCCAAGTAAATTTTCTATCCTGAAGTGAGAGTTCAACCAATTCTAGATCAGAGAGTAAGGTGTTAAACCTATTACTGAGAATACTGTTAAAAGAAGAACCTTGCTTTTCAGATTTGGATCTAATAAGGTTAAAGTCTCCACAGAGAAGCCAGGAGGATGGTCCTAGCAGAGGGATTGATCTAAGTTCAGTAAGGAAGGCAGATCGTTGATTAGCTGACACAGGGCCATAAACTACAGTAAAGAGCCATTCAAAAGGCTCATTTTTGTTTTTCAAATGAACAGTAATGGAGAAAGTGTTAATCCAAGTATCTAAAATCCAAAATTTGGATTCATCAACACCTAAAAGAATACCACCTGAGGAACCTACAGAGCTTTTAAGAAGCCAAAAAGAAATAGAAGAACTGAGGGCAGTAAGAGATCTATTGTGAAGAGTTTCCTTTTTAGTCTCTTGAATTCCCACAATATCAATTTTATTATGTTGTAATAAGTCTTTAAGGGCTCTACGTTTATCGGGATTTCCTAATCCTCGGGCGTTCCAACTAAGTATACTAATCATTAACAACATAGGAGTTATCAGGTAAAATAGATAAAATTGTAGAACTTAAATCAATGTTTGGATGAGAGGGATCCGAAGGTCGAGAATTAATGATATCAGAACAGGAAGAAGTAAATCGAGACTTAGAAATAGATTTCATATGCTGAATTACCTTAAGTTTTTCCTCATCAGAGGATCCTAGTCGAAATCCACTAAGCTCATAAAGGGCAATAATTTCCTGATCTGATAGATTAATATAAGGAAAGTTTTGAAGAACAACAGTACCTGAAGAAGAGCTTGATTTGCCACCACGTGTGGGCTTGCCATTACCACCTTTCAACTTCAGACGTAGACTATGTTTAGGGCCATCTTCAGCGGGGCCTTTGCCTCGATCCATCATAGGAACAACAGGAGCAGGGTTGGCAACAGGGGAAACAGGAGCGGCATCAACAGCAGGAAGAATAGGAGCGGCATCAACAGCAGGAATGACTGGAATAGCCACAGTGACAGGAAGAGCGGGAGCATCCTCAACATCAGGTAGATCAGTCACACCGGCAAATAGAGCAGCCACAAAATCAGCTGCAACATCAGGAAGTGCAGGAGCAACCTCAACAGCAATTGGAGGAGGAGGAGGAGGAGGAGGAGCAACCTCAACCACTGGAAATGTAGAGGAACTTGGGGCAGTCGAATCAGGTAGTGGAGGGACAGGAGGTTGAGGTAGTGGATCAGGAGGGGGAGAGCGAGCTCGCTTGCCATTCGGATTAAAGACATGCATCCTAGAATGGCCCCAGGGTAGCTGTTCACCATAGTCCTCTACAAAGATTTGCACTATGTGATTAGTAGAATCGCCGTTCATCTCAGTGAAAATAAGATTGCGACAGGAGGGAATCACCTCCTTGTCAGGAACCGCAATTTTGAGGCGAAGCACCACCATGCTAGTATGCTCTGCTGTTCGGGGATCAGAATCCAGATAGATACCTCCTAGTTCACGAGCTAATTGACGAAGTTCAGAATCACGCCACAAATCATGCGGGTAATTAAAAACTTGAATCCAGTAGGGCTTAAGTCGGACACCTCGGTTGAAGAAGGCGAAATCATAAGGAATGACATCAAAAGGAATATCCCCTAAGATGAGCTGGCCATCGCGGATGATCTTATCACGCCATTCAATACTAGGAGGGGCAACGAGAAACTGATGATCGGGGAGTTCACGTGCAATCCAAGTCCAGTTAGGAAAGGGAAAAGCGCGATGGAGATGAGCTTGAATGTACAAGGGACCTAGATGATGAGGATCTTTCAAGACCAAACCTTGGCAGAGAGACTGACGGAATCGCGTGGTGGCAGGGGTAGCATAATAGCGCATCGCCGGTAAGGTGAAAGCTTCAGTGAGGAGTGCTGGAGTGAGTGGTGGGAGCATTGTGAAAGGGGTGGGAGAAGGAGCGGAGGATGGAGTAGTGTTGTCAAGCACAGTAGTGGTGGAAGCAGGTGGAAGAGGTGGTAAGGATGGAATATTTATAGGCGAGGAATCTATCGCAAGGTCTGTACGGCACTCCTTCGAACGATGACCAACCTTGTTGCACGCAAAACAAACCAAAGAATTGCGGCATCCAAGGGTTGAATGACCTACATCGCCACAGCGAAAGCATGTCGGAATCCCTTTCTTGGACAGGGAGTGAAGCTGAGATATCTTGTGAGATGCGCGATGAGCAGGTTTAGTAAGGTCAAGATTCGTGTGAGAAGGGGCCTTGATCGCCAGGGCATGATTACGGGGTGGTGGGCGCTGTAACCTAGGTTGTGATAAGATTGATTCCCGAATAACATCCGTAAAGGAGCGAATAGAAGGAGCCACAGCAGATCTCGGCTGGACAGGTAAAGCATGGGGGAGCGAGGTTAGCTTCGGAGGTGTATTGACTGGAAACGGGGGAGGGAGGGGAAGAGACACAGGGGCGGCGTGAACAGATTGAAGGGCAAGAGTGAGACGGGTGAGTGCCTCGTGAATCTCTGAGAGGATAGAAGCAGACTGGGCCTGAGAGCCCATATTAAGAAGCAAGATTTAACCAAATCTTGAAACGGCGCCGTAGTCTTGAAAAGTCGGGAAGGCCTTTCAGTACTCATCAATTTAATCACAAAATAATCATTTAATCATATCTCGTGATAAGCTAGCTCGTTGCTTCCCCTACTTCTATGTCATAACCCATGAAACCCATAACTGCAAATTCATATACGTACAATACTCCTAATTGAAGTATCCGACACAAAATTAACTGAAACTGATCGAAGCATTAGAATTGAATTTGTACAAAAAATAAATAACAGTAAAGAAAAGATAAAGAAAAGGAACAACTTCATTATTTAATTCATTTTTGCTTGGTTTTTGATACAGAAAGATAACACGCTATATGTCTGGGCCCAATATATCGAAACTATTTTGTCCATTTCATTGGTGCTCCCTCTCTCCATTGGTATTCCTAATTAGAAGCCCAAAGAAGACAAGACATATGGGCTCAACCCATATGTCTAAAGAAATAAGGAACCAAATCCTCTGCCCCCCTGTGGGCAGGATTTTCCTGCTCTCCATTTAATGTAGCCAATCTCTAGTTGACACGTGGCATACATTTTTAATTAATTTTTTTTTAGTAGAAAGCACCTGCACATCTCTAAATGGTTTAAAAGAATTTTCTGATGCCAAACAATTTTTTTAGTAGAATTTCTTTTTAATCAATACAAAAATTCAAGTCCAAAATTTTTTCTGATGCCATCTCTAAATGGTTTAAAAGAATTTGCACATTAGACTTGTCTCTCAATATACACAATAATTTCATAGGAGTATACAGAACAATTTTTCGGTGTACTGGTAAGGTTCCCGTAGTAGTAGTTTTCAATTGCTATGATTTAAGTTAACTTAAAGTAAGGAAGTGTTAGTTGATGCTCCCTGTTTTTGTTTTGTATTTTTTAGAGCTTTTCAATTACTTGATTAATACACTCTGAATGTAAGTTTTTTCAATTAATAAAAACGCTATGAGACCAGTACGTCCAAATGATATAGACTAGAAGAAATCTCTAAACCTACATTCAAACTGGTACGCTTGATTAACACCTATGAGACTAAAAAAACCTACACTCAGCGGTACAGCTCTCTAAAAAAATCAAAGATTATAAAATCCTTCTTCACTACTACAGAAATGGTCATTGTACACGGACATAAACAAGGGAGCTACACGGATTTCCTGCCGTGTGGAGTGCGAGGGTGTATAATCCACTGAATAAATTATACACGGATATTTACCCGTGTGCAATTCCTGAGAGCTACACGATCATTATATAAACAACCGTGTTCAATTCCTTGCCAAGTAGCATTCTCCAAACCCGAGCTACACGGATCACTACATAAACAACCGTGTCCAATTCCTTGCCAAGTGGCGCTCTCCAAAGCCGAGCTACACGGATCACTACATAAACAACCGTGTCCAATTCCTTGCCAAGTGGCGCTCTCCAAAGCCGAGCTACACGGATCACTACATAAACAACCGTGTCCAATTCCTTGCCAAATGGCGCTCTCCAAAGCCGAGCTACACGGATTGTAACATACACAGCCGTGTAGGATTACTCTGTCTACACGGCCTTTTAAGGTTATTATCCGTGTAGAAATAGTTATTCTGCACGGCTTATTACTTGAACAACCGTGTCCAATTCCTTACCAAGTGGCGCTCTCCAAAGCTGAGCTACACGGATTGGAACATAAACATCCGTGTAGGATTACTCTGTCTACACGGACTTTCTAGGTTAATATCCGTGTAGAAATAGTTATTCTGCACGGCTTATTACTTGCACAACCGTGTCCAATTCCTTGCCAGTAGCTGATTATTACATAAACATCCGTGTACGATTACTCTATCTACACGGACTTTTAGGTTAAACAACCGTGTACAATTAGTGGAGATCTATACACGGATATTTAACTAAAAGGCCGTGTACGATCATCTTTCCGCACGGATGTCTATCAAAATATCCGTGTAGAATAACTATTTCTACACGGATCATTACATAAGCAGCCGTGTAGCTATCTTATATTTTTATTTGCTCTTTATTTGGCTTTCTACATGGACTTTTGTGAAACATCCGTGTAGAATGGTTATATTTTTTTTTCAATTTTTATTTTATGTTTTGGCTAGCCTCCAGTTTGCTAGCCATTAAAAATCAATTCCAAAACAAAGAATTTCCAATATATCAGAATACAACCCCTAGACAAAATTCATGTACACTAAATTATATCAAAAATTCATGCACACTAAATTATACAAATCCATATTCTGGTTTACAAAATTCATTTTGAAACCACCTTGCCCACATACATCTAAAATGATCTATATCTTCCTTGGTGTAATGCCCTGCCTTTTTGTTCGATTTATGCTGCCAAAAATTCAAAATATGTAGGTTATTAGAAAAATACAATATAACAACTACATCTCTGTTTTGCTTTATAAAAATAAATATTGTAATTACAACAATGCAACTAATAAAACAAATTTAGTAGAATAAAATATTAGAGGAAATCAATATTAATTATATGGACAAGTCAAGGCAAACATATGAATTACATACCGAATATCGTGGCCAATTGAATTGTAACTGTTCGACAAAGTGAAACATATAAATCATCGTGTAATAACCGCATTCCCAACCCTCCAACTGTTGCGGGCACTGAAATTTTCATTTAGCGGCCTATGTTAGAATGACAATAAATTTTTGAACAAAAATATGAAATTATAAAAATTATAGTGTGCTCACCGGCTGCCACCTGAAACACAACTTATTTTTATGCTTCGGATTCGTGCTTTGCATTCCTCCATCTTTAAGATATTGCAGAAAAGCCCTTACAAAATTGAGTGAATGTAATTAGCAATTCCACAATTTGTTATATGTAATTGGGAAAAAATCAAACCAAGTGAATTACTATTGCTTACTTTCTTATTGGAGTGCAGATCATTTTGGAGTCCTGAGGAGTGATGCCCGGTTCGGGCTGTGAAGAATCCATGATGAAAACCAAATTTTCAAGTGGCACAATCACAATCAAACACCAGTGGCTCCTCTGGTGGTATGGCAGGAGAATAAATCTCTTATTCCCCGAAAGAGCCTTATGCATCGCTGAACACATGTACTGGACAGTATCTTTCTCCTGATATTGCACCATCGTACCATTAGTGGCGCCGGGGTCCAACAATGCACAGGAGTTCACCTTATCTTTCCCACAAGTCACAGACTGTTTTCATTGTATCATCCTGAAAAATCATCATTTCACATTAGAATATATATTTGAGTGCTATACACATGATATATATGATTTTTGGTCACTAACAAGAGGAAAACGGTGACGACTCCCACATCGAGCCATTTATCGCTTGATGAGGCATGTAGAAAGTCCTTGAATTCTTGGAAAGGCAGCACGACCGTCCTGCCTTCGTGTAGGAGAACCTCGGGGGGGATATCGAACATTACGTCCTCCATATAATCTGGTGCCTTAACCAGGCAGGCGTGGAGATTCCGCAAATCCTCGGGCAAACGGCTAACCTCTTCTTCAGAGAGCCCCGTACGGTCTACTGGCGTAGCCGCTAGCGCAGCAGGAGATTCTTGCGGATCAGCCCCGACTACTACTTCCAAGCCTCGCCGTACCGGTGACAAAGCTTCGTCCGCAGCGTTGGAAATGCCTCTTCGGGTCTGTATCAGATTTTGAACCTTTTTTCAAGTATTTCAAAATAATCATTTGAACGTAACATAAGATATCCGTGTTTTATTTAGAGATTACCTGATCCAAAATAATCTGACACTTGGGCCATTGGACAATCCGTCTACGGGCTTCATCAAGGACCAACATGTCATCGGTAGGGACAGGAAGAGGTATGCGGGCAGCCCATTCGGCCACAACCATGTCAACCGTTACGGGAAGATGGTTGGGCCTTAGCTGAGAACCGGCTGGAGGATGTACAATGCCCTTAGCAATGGTCAGAGGAGTTTTATCGTGCCACATGACGAGGTCGCATGATGTGGCCTCCTGCAATAATTATCAGCAATTAGTTAATGAACAAGTCAAAATTAAGGGTAGATTATGAACAAGTAGTGATTACCTGTAGATTGTCCAACACGCCCAGAACTTGGGTCCCGGATGCTTGACTGCTTCGCCGAAATCTCGGCGAAACGGGAGGTTGTTGCTCGGATTGCTGCGTAAGAGATGCAATTTGGTTGATCCACCTTGATTCGAATTCAGCCATCCTTCCATCGTACTCCGTTCTAAACTCCTCGCTACCTCCTGGTGTACCTGCGCCAACCTTGATTCCATCTCGTCCGTGCTAACTTTGGCACGCGATCTTCTTTTTGGTTTTGGTCCGTCGTATACATCCTTCCAGCCACAGTAGACCGAGACACCCCTAACTCGACCCGTGTGTTCTTTAGCCCCGAGCGCTGCGGACAAGGAATCATCCACTCTTTCGACAGTCATGGAGCCCGAATTTACCTCCTCCTCCGCATCCAACTGTTAAAAAAAAATTAGTTATAGCAAAAGACAAAGTAATGTACACGAAGTTACCACAAAGACTCTTACCATTTTTTGAGCCACGGGTTGCACGTCATTTGGGAGTACTATCGTCCCGTCAGCGGTTACCTCAGATCTTCCCATGAGCCAGTGTTGGGCCCTAGGATTTTGGATCCTAACCACAGGTGAGTCAGAATCTTTGTTTTGGTCCAGTACTGCCGCCCATTCGGCCGACTTACCCTCGTAACCACCTGACCCTAATTTGTGCGGGTACTTGTTCAATTTCGCGATCCTCCTGCCCTCGTCACTTTTTATCTTCACACATCAAGGTATATCAATTAGCTAGTTTAAGGAAGATAAGTACATATCGAGAAAGAACAGAGACAAAATTGACTGAATTTATATACCTTGAACTCTTTTGTGGACTTCAAAGCTTGAAACTCCTCCCAGTCCTCTTGTTTCAGCCATTTATAGTAGCCTACCGGATTTCTCCCTTTCTCCATGAAATCCGTCTTCAACGTGCTCTTGAATTGCTTCCAAGCTTCATTCATTTTCCTCAGAGTCTTTTTCTTGTTCGCGGACTTTGGGTCATCATCCTGGATGTTCCAATGAGACTGCATGATTGACAACAAAATTACTGCATGTAAGTTCATTCAAGTTTTCAGGTCAGGTATAGACATATATAACTTGCAGGAAGACAACTACATGATGCATAGCAATTTAAAAAAGTTATTATTCACTTATAAAAGCAAATTCCAACTATGCTAAGGTTAAGACATGCTAGAAAACTTGTATCCAACAAAAAAAGAAATAACAAACAGAGAGAGAATAGGAAAAATGAATATATAATGCATGTACAGTTTTATAGATTTTTTCAATACATTACTAAATGGTCCTGAAAAATATAACTCAAGAGATTAAAGAAAGAACAACACATGAAGGTTGGTGGGTGTTCCAGTCAAGGATAACGCAGCCATCATTCCAGTCAAACGAATTAACCAATTACCGATCATGTACAATAATCAAAATAAGGTTTATAATTGTTAGGTACTTTACCTTCACAATGTTTCACCATTCGTTCTTATCTTCGTCATCGAATTTGTCCCACCTCTCAACCAAGATAGATGCCTTCTGCTTCACCAAATTGTTACACCAATTTGTGTACTCTGCCCTACGTGGACCCTTCGGACATCCGGTTTTGTTGAACTCGATTTGCAAATCCTTCGCCTCTGAGGTCTTCGTGCACATTGTCGGACCTCTTTTCCTCTTTTCTGTCTGAGCCTGCTGGTCCTCTTCTTCCACTATCATATCTACCTGCGGTTCCACTGTTTCCAAAATCATATCTGCATTCTCACCTGGCTGTGACATGGTTCTTTCTACAAAAAAGAAACATTATTACAAATGCTATGAAATGTAAAATTTAGGTCTAACTTATGTGTTGTTGGGTCCTTTGTTCAATCATAGTATTGGTTTTGCAATTTAGTCCCTGTAACATTAGGTGTCCATGTCACCAGAATAGGTCAGTTGAGGAAACTTTTCACTTAACCAAAATACAATCAGAGATAAGGGTTTTGATTTAACCAAGATACAGGGAGCATTGCAACTTAGAGAGAGAGAGAGAGAGAACCTTTCAAGGAGAGAACAGCAACCGCGCGAGAGGAGCTTAGAGATTCAATTGGCGAGTTCAGAGGAGAGCGACAGAGGAGACCGAGCTAGCACCGAGAGAGAGAACGATGGCAGCACCACAGAAAGAGATAGGAGACTAGGGGGTTTAGGTTTTAGGGGAGACAAGGAGATTTTGAAAAGATATCGAGCGACAGAGACGAGGCGCGCACTTTATTTCGCGTAAACTAACTCTACACGGACATTTAACTAAACACCCGTGTAGAAACGTAAGAGAGCTACACGTTTAATTAAACACCCGTGTATAATTAGTTTACGCAAAATTATGAAATGCGCGCCTACATATGGTTTTCTAGATTAATTTTTTCAAATTCCAAATTTTCATATTTTTCAAATTCCATATTTTTCAAAATGGAAAACTTAAAAATAAAAAGGAACCTAATTTCAGTTTTATTTAGCTTGAAAACTATTTTATATATTCGAGTATCTAGCAGAACTTAATAATAAATGCAAATAAATATTTCAATTTCTACACGGGCGTTTAATTAAATATCCGTGTAGAAAACAGTTTGTACACGAATTTTTTATTAAACGCCCGTGTACGTTGCTTATAAGGCGAGACAACTCTTGAAAATTAAACGGCCGTGTTTTAAAGCCTTTTGTACACGTATTTATAAGAGAGCTACACGTTTAATTAAACACCCGTGTATAATTAGTTTACGCGAAATTATGAAATGCGCGCCTACATATGGTTTTCTAGATTAATTTTTTCAAATTCCAAATTTTCATATTTTTCAAATTCCATATTTTTCAAAATGGAAAACTTAAAAATAAAAAGGAACCTGATTTCAGTTTTATTTAGCTTGAAAACTATTTTATATATTCGAGTATCTAGCAGAACTTAATAATAAATGCAAATAAATATTTCAATTTCTACACGGACGTTTAATTAAATATCCGTGTAGAAAACAGTTTGTACACGGATTTTTTATTAAACGCCCGTGTACGTTGCTTATAAGGGCGAGACAACTCTTGAAAATTAAACGGCCGTGTTTTAAAGCCTTTTGTACACGTATTTATAAGAGAGCTACACGTTTAATTAAACACCCGTGTATAATTAGTTTACGCGAAATTATGAAATGCGCGCCTACATATGGTTTTCTAGATTAATTTTTTCAAATTCCAAATTTTCATATTTTTCAAATTCCATATTTTTCAAAATGGAAAACTTAAAAATAAAAATGAACCTGATTTTAGTTTTATTTAGCTTGAAAACTATTTTATATATTCGAGTATCTAGCAGAACTTAATAATAAATGCAAATAAATATTTCAATTTCTACACGGGCGTTTAATTAAATATCCGTGTAGAAAACAGTTTGTACACGGATTTTTTATTAAACGCCCGTGTACGTTGCTTATAAGGCGAAACAACTCTTGAAAATTAAACGGCCGTGTTCAAAGCCTTTTGTACACGTATTTTTAATTAAATGACCATGTATGATTCTTATAAGACGAAATTCAAAATTAAACGACCTTCAAAAGCCTTTTGTACACGGAATTCGAGAAGTTGCCTTATCTTTTTAAGAAGACGAAACGACTTCAAAAAATTCAATATAATCTGAGAAACTCCCCCTTTTCGATTACTTTTCTCTGAGAATTTGGAAGAAGAAGTTTTGGAAGAAGAAATGGCCGCTTCGGTGCCACCGGAAGACGCAAATGTGCCATGGCCATGGCCCCCCGGCTATGTCCCTCCCGAAGATGCTCCCGTGAAATTAGAAGTCCCTCCCGGCTATGAAATGCCTCCTCCCAACTACAGAAGGACATGGCCATGGCCGCCCTCAAATGACGTGCCACGGCGAAGCCCAAGGGAGCACCCACCACCAAAGCCCTACAAAAGGAGGGGCAATCCCTGGATCAGGCCAAAGAGACCCTGGATTAAAAGGAGGGGGTCAGGCCAAGGAGCAATCCAGCCAGGCCAGTGAAGGAGTGTTTAATTAAGTTAGCTTTTTTTTCGTTTTGTTTTGATGTAATATATTTTTGTTCTTAATTTAATCAGCATTTTGTTTTCTTTCCGTTTAACTATTTTGTTAAATACTTCATGCTATCTAAATAAATACTGTTATAGATATAAATTAGCAGTACAAAACAACCAACAAATAATTCATTTATGGATAATCACTAAAAAGTAAATTATTTAAAATTAACTTAAATAATCTGTCTAAATAATATCATAGAATGCCTAATGCTCTCTAAATAATCCGATTTGAAAACATAAATGAACACTTTACTTGATATGATCTTATCTGGGTTTACAAATTTATAAAACAACCATAGAATAATTTTTCGGAAAAAAAATACCTTCTGTTCAAGTAATTATTTCAAAATATTTTTTACAAAAAAATATTTCAAAATAACAGGGACGCTGTTTGTAACATGCAATTTAGTCCCTGTTGTTCAAGTAAAGTATTTTCAAGAATAATGTAATTTGAATATTTCAATTTCTACACGGGCGTTTAATTAAATATCCGTGTAGAAAACCTTTTGTACACGGATTATTCATTAAACGCCCGTGTACGTTTCTTAGAAGGCGAAAAAACTCTTGAAAATTAAACGACCGTGGAGAAAACTTTTCTTACACGGATTTTTAGTTAAACGTCCGTGTCCAATTTTAAGTTAAAACGTTTAATTCGAACAGGTTATTTACGGAATTCGAGAAGTTGCCTTATCTTTTTAATTCTGAAAAGACGAAACGAATTCAAATAATCACTCCCCCGTTTCGATTACTTTTTCTCTGAGAATAATTTTAGGGGAAAAAATACCTTTCTACACGGATGTGTAATGAAATATCCGTGTAGCTCCCTTTGAATTTCTACACATTTAATGAAACGTATAAATGTATTTGTACACGGATGTTTAATTAAATGTCCGTGTCGCTCCCTTTGAATTTCTAATGAAATTAAAAATTATTCTTAGAAAGATGGGTTTTTTTTATTTAAACAAATAAACTATAAATTTCACGTACTAATTAAATTATATCAGAAATTATACAAAAATTCATGTCTAGATTATATCAAAAATTAATACAAAAAATCCTACACTAAATTATACAAATCCATATTTCTAGTTTACAAAAATTACTGTTGAAACCACTCTGCCCACATATCTAAAATAATCTATCTGGTTCTTGCTCATGATGCAAAAAAGAAATATTAGAAACGATCGAAATAAAAATATTACAATGAGACAGAAATATCCAGAGATAAACCGGCCTTGAGTCTTTAGCTTCATTGGGCTCTCTGAAATATTATAAAAGAAATAAATATTATGCATTGAATTTTTGTTTTCCAAAAGAAATATTAAAATTTTCAAGTTTAAAAGGAGTAAATATTATACATTGGATTTTTTTTTCCTTTTTCTCTTTTTTTCCACTGTTTGAACATCTTCCCATAATCCTTCATTGTGGTCAGATCTCATGTAATTTGCTTCGTCTTGTTCTGCAATTGTTGCTATCTCAGCTTGCACATCGGTACAAAATTGAGGTATCTCTTCGAACTGGTCGTACTCTTCTTCGTCGGTGACGTTTTCTACCCCAACAATCCTTCTTTTTCCGGATAGGACGACACTCCACCTATCATCACTCGGGTCAGTGACATAAAAGACTTGGGTGGCTTGCTTGGCAAGTATGAACGGATCATCCACATACCCGACTTTGTCAAAATCAACGAGGGTGAACCCGTCGTTATCAACTTTAACACCCTGGTCTTCGACCCATTGGCACCGAAACAAGGGAATGCTAAGGTGAGGATTGTAAACGAGCTCCCAAATTTCTTCAATAACGCCATAATAAGACTTTGAAGCTATTACAGGCCGGGCATCCCCCGATCTACTGAATTCTTGGGACGTCGCCACCAACGTCACCCCACTATTTTGCATCGTGCTCTTATCACACTGTAATTTAGTGTAAAATGTATATCCGTTAATCTCGTATCCTTGGAATGTTCTAACAACCATTTAGGGTCCTTCGCCCAGCAATCTAACAGTTTCATTTACGGGGGACCTTTCGGGGTGTGATTTCACTGTCTTTCATCCATCCTATAAAAGAACGGTTATGCTCGTCAGTAAGCCACTTCTGACTTCTCGTGTAGTTCTGGTGTCGAAGGATTGTCATGTGCTCATCTATATATGGAGCAACATCTGCCATGTGCTGTAGTACAATAAAATGTGCCTTTCACAGGTCATCGTTATCAGCAACTATGGCTTTCAACCCTATTGTCCCTATTCCTTGGAGCCTTCCCTCGTATCGAGATTTTGGAACGCCAATAGGACCCACACCGGTCATGTAGTTGGTGCAAAACTCAATTACCTCTTCTGTGGAATATCCCTCCACAATGCTACATTCGGAACGATGTCGGTTCCTTACGTAACTTTTCAAAATACCCATGAATCTCTCGAATGGATACATATACCGCAGGAACGTGGGACCACAGATCTGAATTTCCCTCACGATATGAACAACAAGGTGAACCATAACATCGAAAAAAGATGGCGGAAAATACATCTCAAGATGGCAAAGGGTAACAACGACCTCCTTCTGCAAAGCGTCCAATTTGAGCGGGTCTATCACTTTGGAATTAATTGCATTGAAGAAAAAATAAAGCTTCGTAATGGTTTGCTGCACGGGCTTCGGTAAAATTCCCCGAATTGCAACATAAATCATATGTGTCATTAAAACATGACAGTCGTGGGATTTCGGACCAATCAATTTCAGGTCCTTCATCGACACCAGCTTCTTAATAATCGAAGAATACCCTGATGGGACTTTAATACTATGAAGGCACTTACAAAAGCTCGTTTTCTCGATCTTCGACATTGTGCACATTGCGGGAGGTAGGTATGCCTTTTGCTTCCCTTTATCCTGCGGTGCAAGCTCGGGTCGTATTCCCATTAATTTCATGTCTTTTCGAACTTTAAGACCGTCTTTGGTCTTCCCCGAAATGTTCAATAATGTGCCAATCAAACTGTCACAGACATTTTTTTCAACATGCATGACATCTAGGCAATGTCTCACTTCTAAATATTCCCAGTATGGTAGCTCCCAAAATATGGACTTCTTTTTCCAAATATCTTTCGGTGGTGGTTTGGCACATTTTCCAAAAACAACAGCAAGGTTTTTAACTCGCATGAAGACATTCTTCCCATCTAACGGACGACGTGCCACTCCAAGCTCAATTTTCCCGTTGAATACCTTCTTCTTCTTACGGTATGGGTGATTAACAGGAAGAAACCTACGGTGCCCCATAAAAACATTCTTTTTACAATTTTTCAACCTCAGCACCTGCGTGTCATCTTCACAGATGGGGAACGCTTTTGCTCCTTTACAAGTGTAACCCGATAAATTCCCGTACGCGGGGAAATCATTTATGGTGCAGAATACCATGGCCCGCAAATTAAATTGCTCTTTGCCGTACGCATCCCAGACCGGGACGCCATCACGCCACAATTTATGGAGGTCCTCAATTAATGGTGCGAGATACACATCTATGTCATTTCCGGGTTGTCTGGGTCCTTGGATTAGTAATGACATCATTATATACCTGCGTTTCATGCACAACCAAGGAGGAAGATTGTAGATGCATATAAGAACTGGCCAAGTGCTGTGCTGACTGCTCATGCTTCCAAACGGACTCATTCCGTCTGTGCTCACCCCTAACTTAAGGTTCCGTGATTCGCCACCAAATCCTTCGAAATGTCTATCAATGTTTCTCCATTGAATTGAATCAGCAGGGTGTCTTAGTTTACCATCTCTTTTGCTCTCTTCTTCATGCCAACGCAACAATTTCGCATCTTTGGGATTTGCAAATAACCGTCTGAATCTCGGTATTATCGGGAAATACCACACCGCCTTAGCCGGAGGCCTTGCCTTCTTTCCTTCATCACAATCGTCGGTGTCATGGTCCTTGCGTTTATACCGTGAAACACCGCATTTAGGACAAACATGCATGGCCTCGTACTCTCCACGGTACAATACACAGTCATTCGGACATGCATGTATTTTTTCAATCTTCAAACCCATTGGACAGATCAACTTCTTCGCCTGATATATTGTACAGGGTAACTCGTTGTTATCTGGGAGCATCTCTCGTAAAAGCTTTAATAAGGACGTGAAACTCTTATCGCTCCAACCGTTGTCTGCTTTTAAGTTCAATAATTTCAACACAGCTGATAGTTTTGTAAATTTGGTACACCCGGGATATAACGGCTTTTTAGATTCATTAGACAGATACTGAAATTTTTTAAAATTTTTATCACTAATTTCATCTTCCACATCACGTAACATGTCCTCTAGATTCTCAATAAAATCGCATTCTGCATTTTCATCAATCTCCACCTCATCATCCTCGTTGCAATCAAGCCCAGCATTATCGAAATTTTCGACATTCTCAAAATCATCGTTGCATTCAAATTCAAAATTATCAACAGTTTCTACATTATCATCATTCTCGTCCAAAACAAAATTTCTATTGGTTCCACTACATTCTCCAATTTTCTCACCATGCATAAACCAACATGTATATCTTTTCTTAAATCCCCGACAAATCAAATGAGCTCTAATTTCTTCCGAATCCCCAAATCTTATAAAATTTTTACAATCTCTACAAGGACACAAGATGTCGTTATCTTTTGTGTCCACTCTATAACTCTCAGCAAATTTTAGGAACTCATCAACGCGAGCCAAATATTCTGCACTATCACGTCGCAATTCGTACATCCAACTTCGATCCATCTGTAAATTAAAGTAAACAAAAAAAATTCCAATTAAACATATATGGTGGTCAGCATATATATATTGTTCCAAATTTTTGGCTTATAAAGGGCCGGTTTACAATCCTAACCCACTCTTTGAATATTATGCCTCATATGTGAACACATATTAGCGGGATTTAATTAGTATTTGAGAAAAATTCGGCAGCATTTCTCCTTAACTCCCCAAGTATGCGTAAAAACCACATACTCGTAGGAGCAATAAGGAGAAATACTGTCGAACTTTTCTCAAATACTAATTAAATCCCGCTAATATGTGTTCACATCCTAAACGAGACACAATATTCAAAAAGTAGTCCCAAATGGGGGACTATCCAAAATTAATCCCTATTGGATTAATTTTGAACGGGCATGGACCTAAAAGCATCAGTAGGTCGGTTATTGGACCACAATACACTAATTATTTACATTATCTTAACAAATCAAGCACGCATGCATTAAATAATAATTGACAGAAATAATTAAGCAATATTAATCAGGAACAGAAAATTAGATAAAGAAAAGAGAAATATATATATGTATGACTAACCTTGGCAATAGAGAGGAGAATGCGAATTAACTTCCAAGCTAGATCTCAGATCCGGCCTCGTTCCTTGTGCGCAGAAATCAGACCAATTCAATACAGAGAGAGAGAGAGTATTAATTGATCAAAACGGCGCCGGAAGAAGGCCTTTTATATAGTTCCAACCCTAAAATAACCTATCTACACGGATAATTAGCTATAAATCCGTTTGGAACGCTTTGAGAGAGCTACACGGACTTTTATATAAGTAGCCGTTTAGATTACTCTTTCTTCACGGACATTTATATAAACGGCCGTGTATAATAATCTGTCTACACGGATTTTTATATAAATAGCCGTGTAGAATTTTCTTTTTATCCAAACAATTTTTAATCTTTTTTGGCTAGCCTCCATTTTTGCTAGCCAGTATTTTTCTATGTTTTTAAGAAAGCAAAACAGATGACAATATCAATTTGCTAAAAAATGGATTCTAGCCAAAAAAAATAAAACATAATTAGGAAAAAAAAAAGAATTCTAAACGGCTGTTTATACCATTTTATTGTAAGCAAATTGATATTGTCATCTGTTTTACTTTCTGAAAACATAGAAAATACTGGCCGGCTAGCGAAAAATGGAGGCAAGCCAAAAAAATAAAAAAAAGTTAGAAAATAAAATAAAATTCTACACGGCTGTTTATATCAAAGTCCGTGTAGACAGAAATTTATACACGGCTGTTTATATAAATGTCCGTGTAGAAAGGTTAATCTAAACGGCTACCTAAAAGTCCGTGTAGCTCTCTTAATGCTTTTACACGGATTTATAGATTATTATCCGTGGAGAAAGGTTATTTTAGGGTTGGAATTGTATATAAGGCCTTCTCCCCAGCGCCGTTTTGATCAATTTATACTTCTCCTCTCACACAGTTAACAATTGGGTTGAGATGTAGGTTTGTCAATTGTTTCGGATCGCAAAACTATATCAATATGAGCTACTGTTCTGGGAGCTCACAGATGAGCGGTCCGATATAATTGATAACCTACATCTCGAATTCCCATGCGAAGTGCTTCATTTCCCCAATTAATTGGTCTGATTTCTGCGCTAAAGTGTTTTTCGAGGGTAATATGATGATAGATGTTATAACTGGAGGCCGGATCTGAGATCTTGGAAGTTAATTTGTATTTCTAGATCTTGCTAAGGTGTTTAGTTTAGGACATATGGAACTAACCAAAAGGCTACTTAGGTTAATGTAACTAAAGTAGTCCTTACTTTGGTTACATTAACCTAAGTAGTCTTTTGGTTAGTTCCTTGCATGTCCTAAACTAATTCGGGCAAGCAAGATCCAGAGGAGAAATACGAAGATTTCTGACAAAGGCCTACTGTTAAAACATTTATTTTCATATTACCCTCCGTAAACATGTATCTCCATATTACCCTCTGTAAACCCTACTGGCACTTTTCATTTTATTTGTTTAGCAATTGATATTTTCATCTTACTACTGGCACTTTTCATTTTATTTTGCTAACTGAAAACAAAGAAAATACTGGCTAGCAAAAATGGAGCTAGCCAAAAAAAGTAAAAAATAATTAGGAAAAAAAGAGAATTGTACACGGCTGTTTATATCATTTTATTTCAAAACCTAAAATAACCTTTATACACGGATATTTAGCTATAAATCCGTGTAGAAAGACATAAGAGAGCTACACGGACTTTTATATAAACAGCCGTGTAGAATTATTTTTCTCACTGTTAATTAAACAAAAATCCGTGTACTATTTCTCGTTTCTACACGGCTCTTTATTAAACGTCCGTGTAGCATTGTTTTTTTTTTTTTTTGGCTGTCAACTAGTTTTTTTTCCTATGTTTTTCAGATAGCAAAACAAACAATTTCCAAAACAGAGGAAGACATTTAAAATCCAGAATTACAAAACATAGCAATTTAAACTAAAAATTCATGTACACTAAATTATACAAAATTAAAGCATTACAAAAGTTGGAATAAAAATTCATATTGTAAACTAAAAATTTCCATTAAGGACTAGAATAGGGTGGTTCTTTCCTTTTGGTGCCAGTAGGGTTTACAGAGGGGTGATATGAAGATATGTTTTACTAAAGAGTTGAGTTAAAAGTTGGATGAAGGACCTTCAAAAAAAAGGGAAGAGGTCGATGAAGGACCTTCAGAGCCGGATGAAGAGACGAATGAAGAGTCGGATGATCTCCGACTTCATTCGACTCTTCACCCGGCTCTGAAGGTCACATTCACCTCTTCATCCGGGTCACATTCACCTCTTTCTGAAGGTCTTTCACCCAACTCTTACCGGCCAACTCTTCGTCCAGTAAAATTGATCAGAAGAGAGATAATTTCTCCTCTGGATTTTGCTGGCCCGAATTAGTTAGGACATGCAAGGAACTAACCAAAAGACTACTTAGGTTAATGTAACCAAAGTAAGGACTACTAGTTACATTAATCTAAGTAGCCTTTTGGTTATATGTCCTAAACTAAACACCTTAGCAAGATCTAGAGGGAAATACAAATTAACTTCCAAGATCTCAGATCCGGCCTCCAGTTATAACATCTATCATCATATTACCCTCGAAAAACACTTTAGCGCAGAAATCAGATCAATTAATTGGGGAAATGAAGCACTTCACATGTGAATTCGAGATGTAGGTTATCAATTATATCGGATCGCTCATCTGTGAGCTCCCAAAACAGTAGCTCATATTGATCTAATTTTTGTGATCCAACACAATTGATAAACCTACATCTCAACCCAATTGTTAACTGTGAGAGGGGAGAGATTGATCAAAACGGCGCTGGGGAGAAGGCCTTTTATATAACCAAAAACCTAAAATAATATTTATACACAGCTCTTTATTAAACGTCCGTGTAGCTCTCTCAAGGCTTTCTACTCTGTTAATTAAACAAAAAACCGTGTACATTTACGACCTGTCTACACGGCTCTTTATTAAACATCCGTGTAGCTCTCACAGGTTATCTACACTGTCATTTAAACAAACATCCGTGTACAATTCTTACCTTTTTTCACGGTTCTTTAATTAAATATCCGTGTAGCTCTCTCTAGGCTTTCTCCACTGTTATTTAAACAATAAGCCATGTACATTTCCTAGTAAACGTCCGTGTAGATCTCTCACGTCTTTCTACACTGATTCTTTAATAAATATCCGTGTAGAGATCCTACAGATATTTCAGGCATCCAAAAAATTACAACTTCTTCACGGTTTTTCTATAAAATTGCCAAATCCGTGTACAATGTGCCGTGTACAATGACCATTTCTGTAGTAGTGCTTTTTGCAAGGTGAATATTGATATAGATTTTACTCAATAACTTAATCTTATTTTCTGTACCGACCAATCTAGCGAAGTATCAAAATCTAGGAGTTACAACAGAAAAATATATAAAAAATAACTTACAAGTAAAATATTTTGCTACTTGATTCAACTCAAAATGTTCTCATCACAAAGATTGCTTAATCTTTGAATTTTTTTTCCCTCACCGCTGGTTCTGGTACAGAGAAAAGAAGGGGAAAATTTTGAATTTGGAAGGTGAAGAGTCAGGGGCAAGAAAAGAAAATGTGCAGGTACTTTTTACTAAAAAAAAATTAATTAAAAATATATGCCACGTGTCAACTACAGATTGGCTATAATAAATGGAGAGCAGGAAAATCCTGCCCACAGAGGGCAGAGGATTTGGTTCCAAGAAATAAATGTACTACATATCACAGGTGGAATAAGAAGGATTCCTGCTCTTTTTTATTACTGTTGGAGTACGATTTTCAAATGTGGTCCACTAAAAAAAAAAGGGTCCGACTAATTGTACCCAAGGAGTTGTACCCAATTTTTACCCAAAAACACTGTCATTTGACTTGTGCGAATACTGTAAAATACTATAATAAATACTGTAACTTCAACAACAAATCATGCATAATACCTAGTTAAAAATTGCAACAACCCAGATTTTACCAAGTTAGTTAAAAACTGTTAGGAACTAGAAAATTAAATGTACTTCCAACTGTACTTTTAGCTTCTAGAAGACTTAACACAAACCACTTCCAACTGTACTTCAACCTTCTAGAAGATTTGAAAAACAAACTTCTAAAAACTCGTTAATTTGTACACTTAAAATGATGCAAAATTAATTTTTTTTGCATCAAAATTAAATTTTTTTGCATGAAAATTAAATTTTTTTTCCGAAATTAAAATTAATTTTTTTTTGAATTCATCAATTGTTCTTCAATTTTTTTTTTTTGAATATCATGTAAAATAAAATTTCAATACTATAAAATTAGAAGATGCAAACTATAAATCTAACAGATGTTAACTACAAGATTTCAATACTGTAAATTTGACACATTAAACTATAAAAACATCTTATACAAACTATAAATTGATACCACAGACAAAAAAATCATAAACTGTACCATTTCAGCAATTTAACCAATTTAACCACTTTCAGCACAAAATAAACCGTACCATTTCAGCAATTTAACCAATTTAACCAATGTAACCAATTTCAGCAATTTAACCAATAAACTATACCAATCTCATTTCACCATTTCTCTATTCACAAATATTTTCAACTATATCTAACATCAAATACAAACAATATTTGGATTAAACTGTATCTAACATCAAAGCTGTTCAATCATTTCTCTAAGATTTGGATGGTTACTTCATAAAACGCTGATGCGAATTATTTGGATGCGTCAGGAGTTTCATTGCTAGAACGACACGTTCCTTGGAAATGTCATCCTACAAAAAAAAAGATTTGCAAGGGATTTAGATTTATGCAATACTGTTAAACAACACTGTGAATACTGTAAAATTATATGTGAATACTGTGATATTACTTATGAAGTACTGAAATTAATGATGAACGATGAATGAAACCAATACTGCAAAATAACACTGTGAATACTGTAAAATTGTATATCAATACTGTGAAATTACTTACAAAGTATGTAAAATACTGAAATTAATGAATAATGATGAATCAAACAATACTGTAAAATGGTATGTCAAAAACTGTGAAATTACAAATGAAGTATGTAAAATACTATGAATACACTACCCTCTTTATATAATATGTAATATCAGGAAATATGTAATAGAAGCCTACGGGTATTTGAAACTAAAATATATACATCATAAAATTACCTGTGTAAAGTTCATCGGCGTCTCAGTGATAAGATTATACACATAACGCAGCAAGAAAATTGCACAATCCATCGATCCTGGTGCATGTTGTGGGCACTTCTGCTCAACAATGCCAACATCCTTCCATGCAGCGTTATCTGAAAGAAAAGAAATGATATTAACATCTTTAATAACTTCAAGTATGTCATGAATCATGTAAAATAACACATATATCTTATAAAAATTTTGTATGAATCATGTAAAATAACTCATACAACTTATCAAACTTTTGTAGGAATCCTGTAAAATAACCCATACATCTTATAAAACTATTTTATGAATCCTGTAAAATAACTCATACATCTTATAAAATTTTTGTACAAATCCTGTAAAATAACTCATACATCTTATAAAACTATTTAAGGAATCCTGTAAAATAACTCATACATCATATAAAACTATGGTATGAATGCTGTAAACTAACTCATTTATCCTACAAGACTGGTAAGTATATTATTTAATAGTTTAATGCATTTCAACAGAAAATCCTCTAAATCAATGGCAGAATAATGAAAAAATAGTTGAAGAATACTGTAAAAGGTTGCATAGATAATTTTGTAGGAAAACACTCACAAGTCCTCCAGCTAAGAAATTCTTTGAGCCATTTCATGGTGTGCCAATGGTATTACATGTATTCACCATCAAGAGAAGTGTAATAATGCATCTCAACATTACGAAGATCCACTGCAAATAGCACCCAATGGTTTTTCTTGCAAATAGGAATGAACAGCCATTTGATGCGCTCAAATTGAAGCCCAAACAACTGTGGAAGGTTCTGCAATGCTGATTTTTCATCATACTGATGCATCAGAATCTGCAATAGACAAAAATAAAACATTAAAATATTACTGACACATCTAATAAAAATAACTCATAAAACTTATAAAACTATTGTATGAATCCTGTAAAATAACTCATACATCTTATAAAACTTTTGAATGAATCCTGTAAAATAACTCATAAAACTTGTAAAACTATTGGATCAATCCTGTAAAATAACTCATACATCTTATAAAAATATTGTATGAATCCTGTAAAATAACTCATACATCTTATGAGTTTTTTATATGAATCCTGTACAATAACCCATACATCTTATAAAACTTTTGTATGAATCCTGTAAAATAACCCATACATCTTACAAAAATTTTGTATGAATCATGTAAAATATTACTGAAGTATTTCAACATTTCAAGTCTGAACATTGAATTCATAATATATAAAAGTACATAATAACTTACGGATAGATAAGGCGAGATGAAGAACCATGAATGATTCACAGGAGTCTCGTGTTGCATTACTGACAGGACCGTGTCAACGAGCTGCAAAATCAATCAATAATCAGTAAAATAAATTTATCAGTTGATTCCTATAAAAATGCTATGTACATCATGTAAAATAATTTACATTTAATAAAATATGAAAAAGCTGCATATCATATAAAACTATAAAGTAAATAATGTTAAATATTGTAGAAATCGTACCTCACTGCTAATTGGCAGCTCAGGATTCATCAATTCTTTTAGTTCTGACATTCTGCAATGAAAATTTTCTGGTTTGTGGCAGAAAGCTTCTTCATTGTTTATCAGCCTTTTATTCTTCACTTCCACCCACCAATCATCCAATATACGGATTACATCAATAGACAGCTTCTCCCGATGTTTATACCCAAATCGTTTTATCATAGGAGGCTTTTCAGCAGCTGTGTCACCTCCATCATAAAACAAATTGTTCTCATAACTCCACTGGATAACATCATTACTGAATGTGACATCTTTTGGAGGTTTGTAGTTTTCTATTATATGAGGAATTAATGTTTTAAACTCTTCCCAAGTATAATTACAAGTCAATAGAGGTTTGTATGTCTTGTCAACAATGAAATCCTGTAACAAAGCTCGTACTTCATCCTCAGTTCTGTTCCTTGGTAGTATGACCCTTGGGGAGGTGGGTCGCACATTTTTTTTGGTTTTTGGAGGTGGTTTTCTCCCCTTCCCTTTCCTACACGCAACTGGTTTTTTCCCTTTCATGATAACTTTTTTGTGCTCCACTACCTCGGCAGTACTTTGTGTTCCTTTGTTCTTCTCACACTCCTCTCTTTTCTTCAGTAGTTGCTCTTCTTTGTATTCAAGTACTGATTTTCTGCAAACATCTTCAAACACCAAAGTTGCTATATGTGTTACTTCATCTTCCTCATTGACTTCTTGGCTACTCATGCTGTCACGAATTTCAAAAAGTTGACGTACAACCTATTTAAATAAAACAAGTAAACATTGTAAAATGACTACATAGATACTGTACAATCACAGTTATTAACTTAAAACAACTACATTATGTTAATACTTTATAACTACTCTGTGCATTATGTCAATACTGTAAAATAGCTTGTGTATATTATAAACCAACTTATTGTATACTGGTAAAATAACTATGTTACAACTGTGAAACATAATATAAATAAATAATAAATTGAAAAATCAGAATAAAAACCTCATCTTTTCCTCCTTCAATTTCTTCTCGTAAGACATGCAACTTTCTGTCTAGTTCATCCTGAAACGAATTGTATAAAAATGATCCTCTCAATACTGTAAAACACCTCTGTGAATATTATAAAAACAATATATGAATACTGGAAAAAGAAGTATGTTTCAACTTTAAAACACACTATAAAAAAATAATACAAAAAAAATCAGAATAAAAACCTGCTCCGGTTGCTCTGGTCCCATTTTAGCATGACGGATAATTTCTGCTTCTATTTCTTCCAACCCGTACACTACTGGATTCTACTGGACCGAGACAGTTAATTAGTCGAACGGATCAGGTTGGGTAAAAAACGGGTAAACATGATGGGGTATAGAAACCTTTTCTAATAAATTAAATAAACATTGTAAAATTACTATATGAATTCTGTACAATCACAAAGTTAAATAATGTAAAACAAAAATATAAATAATGTAGAACTTCTAGGTTAATAAAACAAAATAACAGAATAAAAACCTTCTCAGTTGCGCCATCTTCTTTCGTTGCATCATCTGGTTCGGTCTCCTCTTGCACTTTCTTCTCTTTATCTCCTTTGGTCTCTTCCTCCTTGTTACTATCTCCCTCTTGCTCTTTCATATCTTCATCTCCTTTGGTCTCTTTCTCCTTGTCACTATCTCCCTCTTGCACTTTCTTCCCTTCATCTCCTTCGGTGTCTTCCTCATTGTCAATATCTCCTTCTTGCTCTTTCATCTCTTCATCTGTTTCAGTCTCCTCGTCCTCTTCACTATCATCATCTGGTACAATTGCAGCGTCTTCATCTTTGTCAGTTTTCCCCAAATTCTCCTTATTGTCAGATTGATCTTTAGGTTCCTCAACCTCTGGTGTACTTTGGGACTGTGTAAGTCCAATTCCCAAGCTAAATGATGGTTGGCTTGTATCATGGCTTCTCTTGGATCGCTTTTCACCTGAGGGAGTACTCCTAAAATCCAACTTCTTCCTTTTAGCTGTAGAATAAACAAAACAAACATTTAAATATTGAGATTAATTATAACTTTAAAATCAATATGTATACTATATAATAACAAAGTGAATCCAGTAAATATAGGCAGTACATAAAGTAAAACTTACATCGATCGTCGAACATCTTCTTCTCTGCAAGCTTCTTTGCAGAATACTTCAGCACTATTTCATCACTTTCTTGTATGATCTTTTCCATAATTTCTGGTTCAATATCTTCAAGTTTTGGAAAACTTGAAACAACATAAACAATTTTCGGATTCAGATCTCTGAATTGATCTCTCAAAAAGGAGCACGGGACAACCCCAAATTTCATTAGAACCGGAGTGAATTCTGCCAACATATCAAAAGTCGGGGTATTCAAAACACTTTGCAACTTTTGAGCATCACAAACATATTCCAAGTAATTGGCAGCGATAAAACCTTTCTCCCTTAAAGGTTCCTCCGCCATAAAATATGGTACTGGATCTTCTTTTATATTCGCTTGTGATATGTGAAACAACTGCCTCTCAAAATGTGGCCTCTTTACTTTACTCGATAAGCCCTCGTACCAGTCCAAATATCGTGGAACACGTCCTGTGGAAGTTCTCATTTTTTCGAACGCAGTCTGTTCGTAAAACCACACCTAAATAAAAAAGAAAAAAAGTTAAAGAAAACACTCACAACTCATACATCTTAAAAAACTACAGCATGTATCCTGTAAAATAACTCATGCATCTTATAAAACTAACGCATGAATCCTGTAAAATAACTCATACATCTTATATAATTATGGTATGAATCCTTTAAAATAATGCATACATCTTATAAACCTAAGGCATGAATCATGTAAAATAACTCATACATCTTATATAAGTATATTATGTAATAGTCATAATCCTGTAAAATAACTCATACATCTTATAAAACTAACACATGAATCATGTAAAATAACTAATACATCTTATAAAAATAAGACATGAATCCAATAAAATAACTCACACATCTTATAAAACTAGAGCATGAATCATGTAAAATAACTCATATATCCTACAAAACTGTTAAGTATATTATATAATGGTTTAATGCTAATCAACACCTAATCCTGGAATAGTTTAATGCATTTCTTACAATGAGGGCAAGAGTACAGCCTGGCAGATAGTCAGTTTCCTTCGTCTCTGTCATCTCCTTCTGGCTTGCAGCTTCCTCCTCTGTCATATCAGTGTCACCCTCTTCTTGGAGTTTGCACCACATAGCAGCATTGGCAAGGTGCGTATGCAACAAGTTGTAAACAGCTGCTCCCCAATTGTACTTTTTCAAATCTTCAAGACGCTGTGCGTACCTGAATGACATATGGTGTAATATATTTGAATTAATTATAAAAATAATAAAATAAAAACAATTAATATATCCTGTAAACTTTTGCAGATATTCTGTAAAATTGTCAAATATATCCTGTAAAGTAATGTACATAACCTTCACACCTGATTCATACATCCTGTAATAAACTGCATACATACTGTAAACTTACTAGATAAATACTGGACTTTTAGATAATATATTTGAAGACGTTGCGTACCTGAAGAGATGTAATGGGACACTCCCAGCAGTGTTTGGGAACAAAATCGTTGTAAACAAATACAGCACCAACAGAGATACCAAATCTCTTGGGTCTGATTTCTCATTGTTTACAAGTTCCTCGATTACTTTTTCAAGCTCTTGCCTCCTGATTTGGGATTTCTTCGGGAAGAATCTTTCACGAAGAGCTGACGTTGAAGACCTTGTCTGACTAAGGTCAACAACGTCGCCTCTCGAAGGCAAGCACATGAAATGACTCACAGCTCCAGACGTGAAATACACTTTTATGGTTCTAAAAAGAAAATGACCTTGTGCATGGTCGTATCGGGTTAAAATGCTATGTAATACAGCATTTGACACTTGCATTTTCTTGGGTATGACGAAAAGGTGGAGGAAGGGTGTGGCAAACAGGAGTTTGCGATGTTCCACATTGAGTTTATGAAAAAATTTAGTGTGGATAAATGTCATGGCAAGGTCAACAACACACTTGTTGGTGACTATGCCATACCTATCCAACTTCTTTCTTCCAGTGGCTGCAAAACAAAGTAAAATTGTCTGTCAATCCTGTAAAATTACTTATGAATACTGTAAAATTGTATGTCAACACTGCAAAATTACTTATGAATACTGTAAAATACTGAAATGACTGATGAATGATGAATGAAACAAATACTGTAAAACAATAGTGTGAATACTGTAAAATTGTAGGTCAATACTGTGAAATTACTTATGAAGTATGCAAAATACTGAAATTAATGAATAATGATGAATCAAACAATACTGTAAAAGAACTCAGTTAATACTGTAAAATTACTGATGAAGTCTGTGAAATACTGTGAAATACTGTCAAATATGTAAAAAAAATACTGTAAAATACTTATGAATACTGTGAATACTTATGAATACTGTGAATACTGTCAAATATGTAAAGTACTGTGAATACTGTGAAATACTGTGTAATTAATGATGAATGATGTTAAGCTGTCAAACAAATTTATTAAACAATTATGTGAATACTGTGAAATACTTATGAATACTGTAAAATTGTATGTCAATACTGTGAAATTAGTTGTGAATAATGTAAAATACAGAATTAATGATGAATGATATGAATGAAACAAATACTGTAAAAGAATCCTGTGAATACTGTAAAATTACTGATGAAGTATGTAAAATACTGTGAAATACTGTGAAATATGTAAAATACTGTGAAATACTTATGAATACTGTAAAATTGTATGTCAATACTGTGAAATTAGTTGTGAATAATGTAAAATTTGAGTTCCTGTAGCAGGAATCTATGCTTTGGATTGAAATTTAGTTATGCATATTTTTAACTTGTATACTCTAATCTTTTTATAAGAATAAAGAAACTTTGTTTAGATTTTCAAATACAAACATTTTTTTTTTATGCGCATAAGATAAAACTCTGGGTATTAGAATGTGGATGTCATTTAACATTTAGTAGCTCTAACCCATATTAAATAAATAAAGAAAAACACTAATTAATTGCAAGTTAGAAAGCGTTTACTAGCACCGTTGGCTTCTTTCTCCAATTTAAATTGAAGACATGGTCTCCAAAGAAAACCATTATTAATTGTGTTGGGAATGAACAAAATTTATGAGGAGAATATAATTCGTATCTTGTAGCGCAGTATAAAGCACAATTATCAATATATAAGAATTGGATTTGATCATGCTTTATTCAATTTCCAAGACATATTTGCAAAGAAAAAAACTGTTTTGGGAATGAACAAAAACTGATCAACTGGCCTCGAGAATTATAGAAAAAAAATCCTTGGCAAGTAAGCTCCACTTATTAAATTTGAGTCTGATTAATATTTCGTCAAAAATGGTTAAATATTTTACTTTTACAAAAGTTATAAGTTATTTGTTTAAATGATAAACTTTATAATTTCTATGTGTTGATATATATATGTATGCTATAAATTTTCAAATTAAAAATTAAGTGTAAGTTTTTAAAAATTGTGAAATTAATTAATTCAGTATCTGTAAATGTAACAGTAATAGTTTTCCATATAAGGGAAATCAGATTATGATTTAGTTGACAGTAATACACGGTAATACATAAAAAAGATTATAATTATGTAATTGGCAAAAGAGAAAAATATATCGGAACTATATATTTTGTCCATTCATGCATCATCCTCCCTCTTGTTTTTCCTAATTAGAAGCCGAAAGATTACAAGACATATGGGCTCAACCCACAATTAATATAAATAGAAATTAAAAAAAAAAAACTTAGATTAGCAGCCATAGCACTTATGGGTAAATATATATACACAGAAAATAGGTGCTCAAGTACAATATCGCCAACTCTGAAAATAGACCTGAGTAGTATCTACAAATTTTGTGTGTTTATCAGACCATTTAATTGCGATAATAAAGTGAAAATAGTTAATATACTTGAATTCTATTTCAAACATATTTTGTATATAATCCAAACATATTTTGTATATATTCATATTTCAGAATTGCATATGATGCATGCTAGCTGCAACTATATAAAACGTTATTGTGGTCTTTTTGAAAGTTAAATTGTATGATTATTTTTCTGTCATTGCAAGATTGAAACAATGTCCATATTATATAATAAGTATTTTTATTAGACAAAGTACATCGCCAAATTATTTTCAAATTTTACAAAAATTGTGCAACCAACACGTACAATATTAAGAGAAGGGATCCAATTACATCTTTTTTTGACACATCTTAACATTATTTTTTTTATAGGCCAGTTTTGCGATTTTAAAATCCAAACAATCGATCTGAACCGTTCAACATGATCACCATATTAAACTTGGAGATCAAATTTTACATTTTTTTGAATTTTGTTACTATTTATTAAGATGGTTACAAAATTGCTGTTTTTCAATGGTTTGAAAACAACGATTTTGTAACCATCTTAATAAATAGTAAAAAAATTCAAAAAAATGTCAAATTTGATCTCCAAGCACATTTTAATATATCCATCATGTTGAACGGTTTGGATTGACTATTTGGACTTTGAAAATGGTAAGTGTTAAAGTGTGTCAAAAAAAAGGGTGTAATCCGATCCCTCCTCCAATATTAATTATCTCATATTATTTCCTTGAATTTCTCAATGAATCCCATTATTATTGAACTCCACGTATATTTAATTTCCTTGGAATTCCTCAAAAACAAAAGAAAACTGAAGCGAATATCAATCTTATTTTTCTAGCCTACGAAGAATTTCATATTTATAAGTTGTAAAAGTGACTCCAATTATGACCAATGTTTGATGTAAAATTAAAAACAAAATTATAAAGATACACAGTTCGCCAAATTAACAATATTAATAATGTTAACTTACTTACATGCATAATAAATATAAAGAAAAAAAAAATATGCGTTGCTTCCTTCCTTTGATGGCCAATACTAATTAAGAAATTAATTATCCATTTTAATTCTTTATCATCTTGGATAAAAAAAACAGAATATACAAAGACTCTTTTCTAAAATAAAAATAAAATGGATTGATATTGTTGTTAAAAAAATACATAAAATATGAAATAACCTGTGGGCCCCGACCTATAATTTCTAGAAAATTGTTCCAATCAGTTCATCTATAACGGATATTACAATTTACAAGTATATTTTCGGACTTCTCTTTTTCTAACAGCGAACTGCTACACCAGAATTTGATTTGTTTTATTTTTCATTATACCAGAATAATTTGACAGCACCTTGTTTGAATTGAACTTGAGAAGGAACATGCTGGAGAATGATTTGTTTGTAAGATATGTTCTTATGTGGTCCATGAATCGGAATCGGAATTGGGTAGTGGACTCTTGATTCGGAATCGGAGGAACAAAATTGGCCGAGTCAACTCAGAAACTCTGATTTTTTTTATTAAAATACTTGTTTTGTATAATAAAAATAGGAAAAAAATTGTAAGAAAATAATTAGTCCAAAAATAATTAATCTACAATATTGAAATATCTATATCATTATAATCAATATAAATTCAACAGAGACACCGCACAACTTGGACTGATTAAAAATATAAACCATAATATATATCTATTTAACTAACAGAGGCACGATTATGTCTAAGTAAATATTTAACTAAAAGAAATAAAAATGTAAGTATAATATTATACAATCTAAACCATAATATTCAATATTAATGCAACATCAAATTCAAAATAAAACATAAATAATTTTCTTATTTTTTGACCTGAACAGATCACCAGATCATACAATTTTCAAAAACAAATTTCTCTTCCTTGCTTCGATTTAGAATGTTAGTTTTTTTTTTTTTTTTTTTTTTTTGAAGTTAGAATGTTAATTCTCTTATCAATTTATAGACGAGAATTATATACTCAATTATCACCTCTGCTTACTACGCGTTATATAAATTAGTAAATCACATGGTATGTTTTTTTACTTTTAGTCAAATCAGAAAAAGAAAAACCAAAAAAAGAATCATGGATGCACAATATTTAAACTTCACTTTAGTCAAAATTTTCAGACTTTCAAAAATCTGGTCTAAAGAAATAAACTTACTAAAACGCTGCTTTCCGAAAAAAAAGCTGTTTCCCCCCGCATTTTTTTTTTCAACTCTTCTTTCTTTCTCAAATTTTTCTTCTCCACAAACATTTTGTTTCAAAAATCTAAAAGGTTTCTGAGTTCTGACGGTGCTCCGCCTCAACAACTCTTGAAACTTGACGATGCGCAGCAACTCAAGCCTCGATGCGGTCCAAGTCACCCTACGACGGCACAAGCGGCTGAGACTCGGTCCAGGTTAGTGAGAATCGGTCATCTTTGCCTTGAATCGGCTCAACTTGGTGTAAAACTCTGTTGACTCGGCTTGACTCGGCCTGACTCGGTCTAAAAATCGGATAACTCGGCCAAGCCAAACACTGTTCAACTGAGGTTTAATGAAAAACTCGTATGAGCATGAGACACGGGTAAAACTCAGATCGGATCCGACCGATACCGAGTTGACTCGGCCGAGTCAACTCGGACTCATCTGAGTTTCCAAACCACGAAACAAAGTTTGTGAGCCAGATATGTCAATCTTGCATTACAGATAAGGCCTACTATTGGTTTTGGTTTAATAGTTTACTTTGTTTTGATAACTATTATGAGAGTACAAATAAAATAAATAATAATCCCATACCTATCAATATTTGATTTTCTCAAATATCTTAATCATTATATACATCTTTGATATAATATATTTTAATATAGTTAGAAAACTGCTAGTAGCTTATTAACGTAGAAATCATAAACAGAAGAATTTATTTATTAAATTATTATGTGGTATGATATATGAGTAAGAATCATTTTTATAATAAGATAACACGAGATAATCATTTCATCTTATCATTTGTATTGTTCACCTAACCATGTATCAGCATAGTGTTTTTATGACTACAAAATTTCTGGATAATCATACATCACATTTGTGGACTGAAAGGATCTAATTCTTAGTATTTGACTAGTATAACTTTATCAACTCAGCACTTCTGGTAAATATAATGGACCCAGTCTTCAAAAAAAAAAAAAAAATCAGCTCAGCTGATTGAGCTTTATTTCGACCCAGTCCACCCACAACCTAACTCAGGAGCCCAATACACTAGTGAAAAATGTACATTTAGTATCAGCACATCAGAATTGGACATAGCATAAAAGCGATACTGATATATATTTAGAACGGGTAAATGTAAAGACCGTTCTTGATAGTAGGTATCAGGATTGGCTATTTATAAACAACCGTTCTTGACCGTTCTTGATAGTATCAGTTCAGCTCATTGAGCTTTATTTGGACCCAGCCCACCTACAACCTAACTCTGGAGCCCAATATCAAGTCACATTATATTACAATACAATATCGTATTAGAATTTACTCAAAATATCGGCGTACCCAGTAAAGCACAATATTCCAGTTTTTCTTTCAAAAATATATCCATTTCTCACATTATATTTCAAATATATATCCATTTCTCCATTCTGATCCGCCAACGACTATGATTAAAAGATGAAATTTTATATTGAATATCAACCCTTCAATCATATAATCTGCCTTCTTTAGATTCAATGTATATTTTTCATGTTCTTTCATGTATTGAAGTCTAAATTACTTAGACACATACTCGAGACATGTACTGTGCACATGGTATGATTAAAATTAAAATTAAATAACTTTAAATTAGCAGTGCTACAATAGGAAAGCTATTGATGTCTTACTTTTTTGAATAATTATTTCAATACCCACGCTACAGTACCCGCACTGTTATTTTAGGAAAATTCATATATCATATGTAGTTCATTGTATAGGTATAAATATTTGTCCTGTTTGAGCTATATACTTCACAATGTTACTATTAAAATTTGTAAAACAAAATTACAATTTTGGAACAGTTGCGGTACCCATATGCCGTTTGAGTGGTCCCCTAATGCGGGTACAACACGAGAATTTTTCAAGAAAAGGTGCGGGTACAGTTACTTTAGGAAAATTCATATATCATATGTAGTTCATTGTATAGGTATAAATACTTGTCATGTTTGAGCTATATACTTCACAGTGTTACTATTAAAATTTGTAAAACAAAATTACAGTTTTGGAACAGTTGCGGTCCCCACATGCCATTTGAGTGGTCCCCTAATGCGGGTACAACGTACACGAGAATTTTTCAAGAAAATGTGCAGGTACAGTTATTTTAGGAAAATTCATATATCATATGTAGTTCATTGTATAGGTATAAATACTTGCCCTGTTTGAACTATATACTTCACAGTGTTACTATTAAAATTTGTAAAACAAAATTACAGTTTTGGAATAGTTGCGGTCTCCACATGCCGTTTGAGTGGTCCCCCTAATGCGGGTACAACACGAGAATTTTTCAAGAAAAGGTGCAGGTACAGTTATTTTAGGAAAATTCATATATCATATGTAGTTCACTGTATAGGTATAAATACTTGTCATATTTGAGATATATACTTCACAGTGTTACTATTAAAATTTGTAAAACAAAATTACAGTTTTGGAATAGTTGCAGTCCCCACAAGCAGTTATGGCAGTTTAGGTGTGGGTACAGTGCGGGTACTGTAGCGCGGATACTCATATCAGCTTCCTACTTTTTTTTATTTGATTTTTTTATTCATTCTTCAATACATATAATATATAATCTGAGAAATTAGGAAAATATAAAATAGATTGCTACATTTGACAGCGTAACGGCAACATTCAATTTATTTATCAAAAAAATGTACCAAAGGCCTCCTATATTTGTCAACTAGGTTTAAATATTCATATGCATTTCAAAATTTGGTTAAGTATCCTCTTACATTTTTACAAAAGTGTTTATTATTTCTCTTTGTCGATTTTTATTATAATGATGTAGATAGATCTACGTACGTAAGCAAACACATTTTATCATATATATCATCAAATATAATCTCTTTTTAGGTCCGTATAAGATGACTCAAATTGTTGCCAAACAAAAAGGAAAAAAAAAAAAATCTAAAAAGCAAAGAACTTTTATCATATTTTTTGTTTTCAAATTATAAAGAAAAAGCCTCCGAACTTCACTAATTTATGAAGTTCTTTATTTTTAAATATCATGGAGTAGAACTAGGGTGTTCCTAAGTTCACCAAGTCCTTTTGTGAACTTAACTCTAAAACCTATGAAATTAGTTTCAAACGACGGATCCAAACTATTGAAATCCTTCTACCTTACAAGTGATGCATCTACATGTGAAATTTTAAAGTGTCGAATTAATTTAGTATAAAGTCAAGTAGTCAAAATTAGAAAGTTTATAAATTAATTAAATACATTTATTTTTTTAACGTCTTTCGGCCACTTGACTCTGTACAAAATTAATTTAATGCATTCATTAACTTGCTACTCATAAATCCCATTGATGAGCTCACACACAACTAAAATCTGGAACCCAAGATTATGTCACGATATCTTTAAAAATCTTGCCATCTCAGAAAATGGGCCGAGTGGGCCTGAATCAGAGTAATATGTACAAATTTGGGCCTTAAGTGAATGTCACTTCTAATTTGGGCCTGTGAAGGTGATTCCTATTATGATAAATGTTTGAATTAAAATTAAGAAACAAAATTACCAACACGAAGTTCGCCTAATTAATTAATAAATTATCGGGTCTGTCAAAGCATAATGAATGTAAATTTACGTATAATAAATTATCTAAGAAAACCCACTTTTTGGAAAATTATTCACATGTATATTATTTGTTTTTATTTTGTGTATTGACCAAAAAATCATGAGATTGTCACCTAATTAATTATTCATCAGATTTCTACTTATGGTCAGAACAACACAACCATAAGATTGTCACCAAATTAAGTATTCATCACATTTTACTTATGGCCAGAACATCACAAGACATACACTGATACACAATTAACCTATGCATAGGTTAATACCAGTACATCTTGTAGAGGAATTAATTACTTACGGTGTCATTCCTAATGGAGAACAAAAGTATCAGCTATTCAGAGGTGCGACGTTGGGTAAGGGTCAAGAGGGGTAGGAGGGGTCGAGAGGGGTCGGGAGGGTGCAAAAGGAGGTGTGGCGTCGGACCGTGGTAGAGATTCTCACAGGGGCGGACCCAGGTGTAACCAGGGGGGGCCAGCTGTCCCTCCTGAATTTTGAGTTTTAGTGGAGATTTATCGGTTCCGACCGACTTTGCCCCACCTAGAATTTTTTTTGCCCCCGTCTGGACATTTGATTTGTAATTCAGGTTAAATTTAAGGTTAAAATTCAAATAATTTTGTTGAATTTTGATTGGTAATTATAATTATAAGTCAAAACATCAGAAATTACAAGTCAAAACATTGAAAAATATAAGTTAAATCATTGTTTTTTATCGAGTACCCAATTGGTTAATGAATTTAAACCCGATTCGATATTTTTTTTGCCTCCCTGACGAAAATCCTGGATCCGCCCCCCTGGATTCTCAGGAATGCAAGAGGACCGGGAAGGATTTTTTTTGCTGGTGAGCTTTTAATATGGTCCGTTGATCAATAATTTTAATTAATATACGGTTTAGATTTGGAGATAGGATGGAGGAATGAAAAATTGAGACAGTGGAACCATCCTTATTTATTAATAGAATTACAATATATATGCAACTCCTTCAAATTGTATTTTACCTAACTTCTTGTCGTTTTTAAGAGGAATTAATAGTATAATTCGACGTACAAAAAATTATCAATAAAAAGTCAACACTGATGCTTTGATATTAGCAGTTGATATTACTCTGTCAAACGTGGTGTCAATCCCGAGCACTACAGATCACGACTCATAATATTTATAAAGAAAATAATATTAGTATATATATAATGAGCAGAATTGAACAATCATTCTCTGTAGTACCGCACAAGTGGGACCCATTACTTTACGGCTCATATTTACTCTCAGCCGGTGCCTATTCGGGATTCAGAAAGGGGCAGTATTATTTGTGCTTTGAGATTTGTGCAAAGTTAAAAGAACAGCTCAGATTCAATTACTCCACAGAACAGTACCTCTGTAGTACTCAGAACTAAGGGTGCTCTTAAGTTCACCAAGGCTTTTTGTGAATTCAACTCTAAGATTGATCGGATTGACTTCAAACAATGAATTTAAACTGTTAAAATTCATCTATCTTATGAGGGATGCATCTACATGCAAAAATTTTGAACTTTCGAATTAATTTAGTATAAAGTCAAGCAGTCAAAATTAGAAGATTTATAAATTAATTTTTATACAATCATTTTTTAGTATATAACTATCGAAACGACAAATCATGTATATAACAATAATATTCTCTCTTAAATATAATTATTGTGGGAACATTTTATATATATGAGTCCGGCTAGCATCCAAACGTTTGGATAGAGATCTATATCCAAATAAATCATTTTTACAATTTCAAAGTCCTAAAAGTTCATCTGAAACACTTAACATGTTATCCATATTAAAATGTGTTTGGAAACTAAATTTTATATTTTTGGAATATTTTTCCTATTTTTTAACTATTTATTAAGTATTTACAAAACTGCTATTTTTCAGTGGTCCAGAATTGTCTAAAAATAACAGTTTTGAATTTTATTTGCCTTCCTCTGGAATTCTGATTTGTAATTAGAGTTAAAATCATAATAAAATTCTTTAATTCTGATTGGTAATTAGAATTTGAAATTAGAGCAATGAAAATTACAAGTTAGAGTATTGTTTTTTATCTAGTATATGATTAGCTAATAGGTTTGAACATGATTAGTTATTTAAACCCGATTCACTATTTTCTTGCCCCACAAAAATCCTGAATACGCCCCTAAACATATTCTTATATACCCGTTAGTTGCACAGTAATAATATCCTGTTCTAATGAACAGAAGAAACCTAATTTACGAAACATTCTTGAAGCAACTTGCCTCGCCTAAATTATCTTAAAGAGGTTAAACTAATATTAACCCACTAAGTAATGTTAACGTGTTTTATATGAATCGGATCTGGTAGTTTTCAAATATACAATGCAATTTGATATAATAATGATCTATTTTTTTTTAAATCTATGTATTAAAATAATTAAAAGTAGGTGATATCAATTTTATGGTATACATGTGAAAAAGAAAACAAAAGACTAGCAGTCTGAAAATATTAACTATTTATTACAAAAAAAAAGTTCTTGTTTTATATGAGGCCTGATATATCCTATATATTATGTTCATTTTTTTTATCAAATTGGATTTTGACCTAAATGGGAAAATTATTTTCAACGAGTCGCATCTATGATTAAAATTCAGTCCGACTGCTTAATTTTACTTAAAATAAATAAATATAATAATAATTATTTTGTACAACAACAACAAAAAATAGTTAAAAAAAACAGTTTCAGATGCCTAGCTGTGAGAGGGTTGCATGTTCAATAAAAAATTTGAAACACAAAAGTTGTGAGTTGTAGTGCGTCTTTTTTAAAATATAAGATACCAAATCTTTTTTGCAATATGCAACATATTGATTTGCTTGTTACATAGGCGGCCATAAACTACATTACAAAAATTTAAAATAATTCCAAGAAATGGAGATGGGGACGTGGGAACCACTACCAATTGAGAATTAATGCGGGGATGAACTTCTAGCTAGCATAAACAATGCACTAAGTTCATCATGTTGTATAAACAAGTTCATCATGTCCCTGGTTAGAAGACTCAAAATCAGGGGATCCAAATTCAATTCCAATTGAGAGATGAAGATGTCATTTTGGAAACCTCTGAAGATGAAGCAAAACTTTCGATATGCTTTGCTTTGGGCATGCGTGGTGATTGTAATGCTGTATCTGATTTCTCTCACGAGTCCACGAAGGACTACAAATTTTGTTCAGTTTATAGGTAACTAGGTTACATTTTCTTCATTTCTCGATTTCAACAGCTACAATATGATCGGTCCGCACCGAATATACAACTATAATTATTTACAATTAGAATTTTGCTTTTGTGCAGGAAAAGAAGCTGAAAAAAAAAATTCGACAACTTCCTCATATAAACCATTTTGCGACTACTCATCTGATAGATCTGATGTTTGTGATATGAAAGGCGATGTTCGAATTCATGGTGCCTCATCTTCAGTTTTCTTCATCAGATACCACAAAAATGGGGATCAAGTAGATGATGATGAAATAGTTCGAATCAGGCCTTATCCCCGTAAGTTCGATCCAAATTTATTGGAAAGGATTGGTGAAGTTAAAATAACTTCCACGAGCAACAGCGCAAGGGCCTATACTTGTGCAAAAAATCAAAGCATCCCTGCTATTGTTTTTGCAAATGGAGGCTTCTTAGGAAACTTCTACCATGACTTCAACGATGCCTTGATCCCTTTATTTATAACATCTCGACAATTTAATGGAGAAGTCCAGTTTCTGATAACCAACATGAAAGCCTGGTGGGTCGGGAAGTACAAACCAATTCTTAGTAAATTATCTAATTATGAGTTAATAGATTTGAAAAATGAAGATGGTGCGCGTTGCTACCCTCGTGTGATTGTCAACCTTCATAGCCACAAAAAAATAAGCATCGACCCGTCAAGAACTCCGGGGAACTATTCTATGGTCGATTTTGCCAGAATTTTGAGGACAGGATATTCCCTTGATCGTGAATTCGTGGACATCACTCAGAGAAAACCAAAGCTTTTGATCATAACAAGGAGCCGCACGAGGAAGTTCACGAACACAGAAGCAATTATCTCCATGGCAGAGCAGCTGGGTTATGAGGTTCTGGCACAAGAGGCTGACTCTAATCTCGCAGAATTCTCCAAAATCGTGAACTCCTGTGATGTAATGATGGGTGTGCATGGAGCAGGCCTCACTCATTTCATGTTCCTTCCTGATAATGCAGTGCACATCCAGGTTGCACCTCTAGGAAAGCCGAGCTCAAGAGAAGACTATGGCTTGCCGGCCATAGATAGGAATCTGAGGTATATACAGTATAACATTAGCGAGGAAGAGAGCACGCTTTGTGAAAAATATCCTAGAGATCACCCTGTGTTCACCGACCCAGATTCCATTTTTCGTCAAGGATATGCGGTGTCCTCTAGGATTTATCTTGTTGAGCAGAATATAAAGCTCGACATCTCAAGATTTAGGCCTGTTCTGGTGCGTGCGCTTGAGCTTCTCCGCAAGCAGTAATATCAGTGGTCATTAACACGTTCAACTGTTTAGGAAATTTGAGATTAAGTTTGGTTATTATTTTAGTACTTAATTGTTGGATCAAAATGTATTATTGCCAATTGTTAACAATTGAGGTTGATTATATTGAATGTATTTGACTGAGTGCTTGTATGCTGATTAAAAAAATGTTACTTCTCAGGAGCGACTGGAACTTCGGCCTTTAAATTATTTGGCCTTTACTTTCTCAAGGGAAACTTGGATGTGTATATCCATGATTTCTTTTATATTTTAACATTTCCCCTCTAAACATTAAAATTTGATAATTATCCACAAAATTTAGGCTTTATATGTACCCACAAAGAAGGGGGTATTGGCTCATAGCCAATATGTATAAGAGATTAAGAGACTAAGATCACACGACCAAAAGTTGCTGAATCAAGAGCCTCAGTCTGCGAGACTTCTACAAGCAATTCAGATTTTTATGTGCATAGATAGAGAATTTCATGGATGAAACTCTCGATATTTTGGTTTAGTAGTGACATAGATAATATTTTCTGTGTAAGAAATTACAGGGTTGTAATATGAATAAAAGATTTCTTGTGGATATTAATTTAGTGAGGTGGCTTAACCTTCTCAGCCAATTCAAGACACTTACCAAGAGGATGCACATCTGGGATTTCCTCATTAATTAAGCTCATTGATGTCCCGGTTTATCAAGATCACACTCGCGAGCTTTCTCCTCCGAAAATGATGAAATCAAGTTCCAATTGATGAACCAGGAGAAGGCGATGTCAATGAGTGACTTCTGTGGCATCTTCTACCTGAAGAATGAGGGCATCCAAGGGTTCCATGAGGAGCATAACTTCTGGTCATTGATCACCAATGATCGGAATTGTGACGTTGGAATAGTATTAAAATAACGTGTAGTTGGAATAGTATTAAAATAACTTCTGGTCATTGATCACCAATGATCACCAAATTAAATAACGTGTAGTTGGAATAGTATTAAAATACAATAATGTGCAGTAGTATTAAAAACAATAATGTGTCGTTGGAACAATATTAAAAAATAATAATGTGGAGTTGGAATTGTATTAAAATACAATAATGTGTAGTTGGAATAGTATTAAAATACAGTAATGTGCAATTGGAATAGTATTAAAAACAAAATGTGTCATTGGAATAGTATTAAAAACAATAATGTGTAGCTGGATTAGTATTATAATATTATAATGTGCAGTTGGAATAGTATTAAAAATAGTAATGTGTCGTTGGAATAGTATTAAAATTTAAAAACAATAATGTGTAGCTGGAATAGTATTATAATACAATAATGTGCATTTGGAATAGTATTAAAAATAGTAATGTGTCGTTGGAACAATATTAACAATAATGTGTAGTTGGAATAGTATTAAAATACAATAATGTGAAGTTGGAATAGTATTAAAATACATTAATGTGCAGTTCGAATAGTATAGTATTAAAAACAGTAATGTGTCGTTGGAACAATATTAAAAAACAATAATGTGTAGCCGAAATAGTATTATAATACAATAATATGCAGTTGGAATAGTATTAAAAACAAGAATGATACAATATTCGCAGGGGTAAAAAGTGACTATTCGCGAAGGTATACTGACAGAAAAGTGTTTTTTCTATTAGCAACGGGAGCATCTGCGAGGGTATACCGACAATATCCCTTGCGGATACTGTCCCATTCGTACATATCAGCTCCATGCATCAGTCCTGTTTGAAATTATCCACAAAATATCTCCTATCTATGTTTCTCACATTGGCACGTCGTATCAAACTAAAAAAAAAAATATATATATATATAGTGCTGGGCTTAGCTAAGCCATGGTGTAAAACGACTTGGTGCTCCACGCCTCATTATTTCCATTTTGAAAATCCAAACGACCGATCTGAACCGCTCAAGTTGTTCTCCATATTGATATGTGCTTGGAGACCAAATTTTACATTTTTTGGAATTTTTTTACTATTTATTAAGCCACTTTGAAAATCACTGATCCGGCGGTCCAGAATTTTTTACTGTTTTTTACTGTTCATAAGGATTTTCAGATTTTCAAAGTGGCTTAATAAATAGTAAAAAAATTCCAAAAAATGTAAAATTTGGTCTCCAAGCACATTTCAATATGGAGAACATGTTGGAAGGTTCGAATCGACTATTTGAACTTTGAAAATGAAGATATGGCGTGGAGTACCAAGTCGTTTTACTCCATGGAGTAGCCTAGTCGGACTCTATATATATATATATATATAGAGATGAGCTATTGTGCTTTGCAAAATAAAGCGAACGGTTTACTTCGGGCTACTTTTTGGATTTTCAAAGTCCAAAACGTCGATCCAACCGTTCAAGTTGATCTACATATTGAAATGTGCTTGCAGACCAAATTTTACATTTTTTGGAATTTTTTTACTATTTATTAAGCCACTTTGAAAATTGCTGATCCGGATGAACAGTAAAAACAGTGCAACAAAATTCTGGACCATGTGATCAGCAATTTTCAAAGTGGCTTAATAAATAGTAAAAAAATTCCAAAAAATGTAAAATTTGGTCTGCAAGAACATTTCAATATGTAGATTAACATGAATGGTCGGATTGACGTTTTGGACTTTGAAAATACAAAAAGTAGCCCGAAGTAAACCGTTCACTTTACTTTGCAAGCACAATAGCTTATATATATATATATATATATATATATATATATATATATATATATATGAGATAGGCTACCATGCTTTGCAAATTAAAGCACCTCTTGTGCTTTGCGCTCATTTTCGGGTTTTCAAAATTCAAAATGTCGATCCGACCGTTCAAGTTGTTCTCCATATTGAAATGTGCTTGGAGACCAAATTTTACATTTTTTGGAATTTTTTTACTATTTATTAAGCCACTTTGAAAATCGCTGATCCAATGGTCACACTACCAAAACAGTGCAAATTTCTGGACCAATGATCAGCGATTTTCAAAGTGGCTTAATAAATAGTAAAAAAATTCCAAAAAATGTAAAATTTGGTCTCCAAGCACATTTCAATATGGAGAACAACTTGAACGGTCGGATCGACATTTTGAATTTTGAAAACCCAAAAATGAGCGCAAAGCACAAGAGGTGCTTTAATTTGCAAAGCATGGTAGCCTATCTCATATATATATATATATATATATATATATAGAATTTTGCTATTGTGCTTCATGAAGTAAAACCAATATTGTACTTCACGCTCATATTCCCATTTTCAAAATCCAAAACGTCGATCCGACCGTTCAAGTTGTTCTCCATATTGAAATGTGCTTGGAGACCAAATTTTACATTTTTTGGAATTTTTTTACTATTTATTAAGCCACTTTGAAAATCGCTGATCCATTGGTCCAGAATTTTTTACTGTTTTTTACTATTCACAATGGATCAGCGATTTTCAAAGTGGCTTAATAAATAGTAAAAAAATTTCAAAAAATGTAAAATTTGGTCTCCAAGCACATTTCAATATGTAGAACAACTTGAACGGTTCGGATTGACGATTTGGATTTTGGAAATAGGAGTATGAGCGTGAAGTAAAACGAAGTTTTACTTCACGAAGTACAATAGCCCTACTCTATATATATATATATATATATATATATCTCACATTGACACAAAATATCACATTGGTACGTCCAATTCTTTTATTTTTAAAAATATTTTCAAATTGATCAAATAATTTGCTTTTATTATATTTGTGAAGAATAAATCTTATATGTATTTTATATTACACTGTTTAGATTATCCGATAATAAATTATAGGTATTTTGTAATACTGCTTTTGATAACATTGCTTCAGACATAATTAAAACCACATCAACACTCAACACAACACATGGATATTTAGTTCCAACTAAAATAAACAGTACAAACAAAGCAATGAAAATGACTTCATTTAGCTGGTCTATATATGCGATTCATAGAGGAACATTTCTTACTCAGCAGCTTCATGATTTTTTTACGATCCTCCTCCGAATGAAGATTTCTTAAATAAGCATAGCAGTAATTACCATCGGCATTACGCGGTAGCTTTGATTCCCAATCTTTCCTTTTCCTTTCTCTTCCCAAACAAAAGAGCTTGGGAATCTAAAGCAGAAAACAAAATTTATAATTATATATAGTCAGTAGCAATATACTATAGAATTTGGAAAGACAATGTATTAAAAAAAGGATGCAATTGCCAAAAAACCTAGCCCCTTTGTATCACATAATAAAACTAATTTGCTGTGTCCCTAGCAAAGTAGCAAATATCAACCATAGTAAAGCAACTAAAACTAGCTAACATTCTTTTCCAGTAGAGTCGACACAAAGAAATACAATTGAACCCAACTGAAAGTTCTAGGGTCATTTGAACAATTAAATAAAAAAAATCAGAGGGCAATTCATGCTAATGCGGAAGTTCATTGTTTATTTCAAATTAACTTTCCTAAAGAAACTAAAAAGAAAAAATTGAGAATAATTTCATGAATTATGTTGCTTCTATAACTTGAACATTAGTTTTAGCTTGTATGTATAATTATACAGTTTGATCCCTTTTTGTGTTAGTTATTTTCATCAAACAATCATCACGATAGCACATATAATTAAAAATTCTAAACATATAGGTTACAAAAAAAAAAAAAAAAGATTATGCACCTCATGAACCAACTTTAGTGATTCCAGAACGGGACAATTATGGAGCATCATGGCGACAGCTTCTATATTGCGCTCGTGAAAGCAAAGGGTCAAATCCAAGTGCTTCAAATTAGAAAACTGTGGCACATCTTTTCCTAATTTCGGCAAAATAGGAATTGTGTATTCCCCATACTGTACAAATCAAACATATGTCAAAAATATCCAAGTAAAGCGTCAACCTACAATTGTACCATACATTACTGAATAAGCATATAAAACTGTCATGCCGATATCAGATGCATATCTGACATATCATAGCACCGGCTTAAAATTTTAAAAGAGGAATTCAACTCATTGGTTCAGACACACATACCTAACAAATTAAGAGGTGTAGAAAGAAAACATGACTGACATGTGCAAAAAAAATAATAATGAAGAGGGGTCAAGTTTATTACCTTCTTCTCATTATGCAGGCTTAGCTCTTTCACATGTGAGATACAATTGAACAGCTGAGCAACAACACTAACATCTTCCTCATATAGATTGTTAAATTTAATCACAGCTTTTCTCAACAAAGGAACCTTTACATGAATTAGAGACATAAATTCTTGAACGCCGTACTGAGTTTTCAAATAAAGTGACTCCAATGAAGGAAGAGACAACACCAAATTATCAAATTTTTTATGATTGAAGTGAAAATTCAGTTTGAGATTTTTTACTGTCCGGGAGGAAAGGCTAAGCCCAGGCATGCTACATATATAAAGATGTAAATCTTCTAAGGAACAAAATTCAGAGATAAGTTGGTTCAGTTTGGCCGGGTCGGTCTTATTTAATGTAAGGGAAAGACTTCTCAAGCAGGTTAAAGTGGTTCCAGAAGGAAATTTAAATCGAAAATTTTCACGAGGAGGTAAATAAGCAAAGGAGAGGCACCTGAGAGAGTTAATGGTGAAAATAACATGGGGGATAGCTAAGAACTTTGAATCATAGAAGCACGCTTCATTGAAACCCTCAAGGGTGAGGTGGCGCAAGTCGAGGGAGCGAGCCTTGACAAGCAAGGAAGAAAGAAACGAGGCATTTTGGTAATAGAGCGAGACATCAAGGTGCAAGCTGAGAAGGGGGTAAGAAGCATTGCGATCGAGGAGCGCATGTTTCGCCATTAAAACAAATTTTTTATATTGAGGGTGAAGAAAGTCTGTGCTGACGAGCGAAACGGTAGGACATGCTTTCCAAAGGTGTTGGAAGCGGCGGCATAAGACAGAGGTGCAAGCGGCAGTGTGAGTGGGGAGGAACGAGATGATTGTGAGGAGCAACTCGTCGGGAAGAGTAGAGAGGCGATCGATTTCGCCCATGTTCGCCATGGCAGCTGCCTGGATTAACGGAGAGAGGGTTTGACGTTTGAGGGGGAAGCACTTGAGGCGAGGGTTTTGTTTTAGTCGGGACGATGGATTTAACATGGGCCAAGAGCCCACTAAGTAGAGTCAATTTTGTTATTGGATGGAACATGGGCCAAGAGCCCAGTAAGATAAAATTAGCCTGCTAACATTTCACAAAATGATGGCACGAATGTCTTTTGCAAATTCACATGTTTGTGACCAGCCTTTTTTTTATAAAGAAAATATTTGGAGTCAAATGTTTGTTACAAGATAGGTGTAATACTATGTTACTCGGATACTCCAATATAGGCTCCGTACCCGTATCGGACACGTATCTGATACCGATACGCGTCCGATACAGCGGGACACCGTGAGCCGCGCAGTTGAACCGCTCCCGCACCCGTGAGCTGCGACCATGAACCGGGCCCGCACCCGTGAGCCGCGCGTAGACCGGCGCATAAATGGGGTTTTTTTTTTGTGGCAGCAGGATTCGAACTTGGGATCATTGGGAGAACAACCAAAAGCTTTATCCACTCGGCCAAAGTTCACTTGTGTTATATTACCATAACAACAGTATTTAATATATACTTAGATTTAAGCCTTTAATTTTTTATAGTTTGAGCCTTTAATTAAAATTTTTATGATTATCTAAATACAATATATAAATAATAAAAAATAATATATATATATAATTGGCGTATCGTATCCAGAATTTTTGAAAATTGCCGTATCGCCGTATCCGTATCGTATCCGATACGATACCCGTACCCGTATCCATGCAACATAGGTGTAATATTAATTATGAGCTTGTCTTTTACACAATAATTTTAATAGGGAAAATTTCTAGTGTACTCACGTTCCCATAAAAACTTAACATTATTTTTTATCTCTTTCATTTATTTAATTTTTTATTTAGTTATTTTAAAAACAAAATTGACAAATATATTATTTTCTCTCCTCTCTCCTCTCTCCTCCTTCAATGGATATGGAAAACTAAAAAGGATGACCTTACATACTACATCTGGGCAGGACCCCTATAATCTTTTTTTTTTTTTTTTTTGGAGGTTACTAGGCAAGGAACCCTAGTAACGATTTATATTAATAAAAACAAAAGTATTTACAGCCCCTCTGAAAAAATTTACGAGTAATTACAATTCATCCATTTTGATGAACATCCTGCCCTAACTATTCGAAATCTAGATAGTACACAGGATGGCTATGAACAATGAGAAGGTAACCTGGTCTAGCAGTTAGCCTTATATATACTTTTGTTTTGGTTATAGTTTATAGTTAAATGTTATGATTATCTTAAAAATGATCTCCAAAATTTTGTGAAAATTAATTATAAATGGTTGACTCTCATTTATTTAGAAAAAAAAGATAGATTATTGTACAATATGTACAACTTGAGAACTTGTAGCATTCTACATTTTTTTCTAAGTTGAGAAGCTCACTACTTTTTACATGTTTCTGAAAAATAGTCGAATTAATAATAAGAAATGTTTCGTGAGAATTTTTTTAGGTAAATATTCACATTTCGTGACGGTTTTTTCTAATGTCGAATTTTTGTATTTTTATGTATTTAATAATTTTTTTTCTATTTCTAAATTCGAAAAATCTACATAAACAAAATGCAGTATTATAGAAAATAATTTCTTAATGTGCATTTTGTAAATGGCCTAAAATTTTCCATAATAGAAATTTATTATTAATATAAGTTTACTTCGATATTTGAACACTTATATATTTGAACACTTATAACTTCTACTACGAACATTTTTCACCATAATATTTCACTAATTGCTACAAGTAAAACGAGCGTAATATTATTTGCGCATATTTTTGTTAGTTTCTTGACACTTTTTGGTACTTTATTTTAATCTTATTATAATCTCTATAAACTTGAGTTTAAATTTTCCAATGATTAATTTTTACCAGGGTTCTAAATAGCGCGCTGTAGCATTTTCGGACCATAAAAGCTGTAGCGCTATTGGCGCTATAGTGGCGCAATATGAAAATAGAGTTGCTTTTTTTAGTTCTGCATATATATATATTTTGTGCTGCATATTAGTCCCAATTTTTTATTGTTCATGTCGTTTGTGCATATTTTAAGTATTCTTTAAAATTACTGAAAAAAATTTGTCTCCTCATTAGAAAATATTTTGAGTTCTTATTGATTATGATTATTACTGGCTTATTGCAATATTTTTCAGTTAAAATTCTGAAACATTCCAATTTAAAATTTATTTGAAGTTGTTGTTCTTTCTCATATGCAATATTTTATTGATTAAATAATTTGTTAGGGAGAATTTTCACGGACATACTTGTTCTCATTTGTCAAGGACAATATTCTTAATTTTGCTAAAAAAACCTTAATTTATCAACTACATGTGCCATTATAATTATAAAAATGAACAATAATATGGGCTGAATCAAAACCAGACTTCACATCTAGTAATTAAATGTGTCATTATATTTTCCAACTGGATCTTTTACTAATCAAAGTTTCAAGAACATGTAGTTTTCATGTGTAACATTAGTCAAAGTGGTGCAATCACTTAAAATTATTATGCGGCTGTCGGACACTTAATAGTAGGTTTCACTTGGAAAATTCAGCAATATAATTGAAGTCTTAGGTGAACATGATAATATCTTATTAATTGCATTCCAAATTTGTGTGGAAGAAATTTGATTTGCCGGATTCACTAATTAATTATCATGAGAACAAGGCCTTTCAAATTTGATTCCACACGGCATTGAGAAATTTGATTACAATTTGTTTGTATGTATTGTTGGATTCATTAAATTGCTGTAAGGACAGCTTTTTTTATTTTGATTAATTAGATCGGAGTAGGTTCGATGGACATCATACTTACTTTGGAATTGATGAGCTCCAAGTCGTCCAATACGCTTTACGATCCATGCTCATGAATATTGAAGCGAGCACACGTATTGTAAAGCGGATCGGATGAATTTGGAGCCTATCAAACCCAAAAGGAAGTCCGATGTCTATCGGACCTATTTCGCTCTATTCATTCATTAATGCAAGGCATGACCAACACATAAAAATATAAAGTTGCAAATGATTTGTGTGATGATATAGCGTTTGAAATGCAAGTACAATTTCTCATGAATTATTATTTTTTTATTTTTTATTTTACCAAAACACTAGTACCACAGAATTTGAAGTACAATACAAGTCTTTCGGGAGAATAACGATATATATTCAGAAGCATTCAACTTTAATTCATTCCATCAGCTGAAAAAGCTCATCGAAAATTAAAATTTATAATGGACTGGGTTTAGTGTTTTGCAAGTTAATATTTGTATGGTACTCCAAATAAATCTTGTCGAAAATTGCACCGGACTTTAGCAAGTAGAAGAACCGCATCCAACCAAATATCTCATAGAAAGCTACATTCATGAGTTGATGGATCATACCAACAACTCCTAATATTCTATAAGTAGGTGCAATTGGAATATTGGGGAACCATTGAGAGCTTCTCACATTAATTCAAGATGCACTATTTCTCTCCCATTTTGCTCCTCTTATTCATTCAAACATTCTCAGCAACTTGTTGTATTGAACATGAGAGAGATGCTCTGCTTGAATTCAAAGCCGGTGTCAATGATGAGAGTAGTCGTCTGGCTTCATGGAGAGATGAAAAATGTTGCAACTGGGCAGGAATCCGATGCAACAATCGAACAGGTCATGTTGTCAAACTTAACCTTCGAAATACCAATGTTGAATTGATTGATGAGTATAAAGGTGCATTTTTTAATTGGAACTACCACTCTAGCTTGACAGGGAAGATCAGCCCTTCTTTGTTATTTCTTAGTGATCTAAAGCACTTAGATCTCAGCTTCAATAACTTTACTGGGAATGAATTTCCAAATTTTATTGGCTTATTTAGAAACTTAAAGTATCTCAATTTGTCTAATACGGGGTTGTCAGGAAAAATACATCCTCAGCTTGGGAACCTTTCTAGGTTGCTATACTTTGATCTTGGGAATGACCACTTATTTCCTGGTTTTATCTTGAACACTGAAACATGGTGGTTATCTAATCTGAGGTCTCTAAAGTATATGGACATGTCTGGAGTTGTTTTTAAAGATTCAAATAATTGGGTGGAAACATTGAACAATCTATCATCCCTTGAAGTGTTAATTTTGTCCGACAACAATCTAACTCAAATTTCCAATGCACATACTTTTGTGAACTTCACCTCCCTCAAAGTGCTTGATATTTCGAATCAGAAATTCAATACCACATTACCCAATTGGGTGGGGAGTTTACATAGTTTGACGGTTCTAATTCTCAAAAATTGTGACCTAGTGGGGCCATATCCTGCTACATTGGCAAATCTAACTTCTCTAAACAAACTTGAACTCGATTATAATTCATTTGATGGCATGATACCACCACTACATAATTTAACAAAATTAACTCACTTATCTTTACCTGGCATTAATATAGAAGGAGATATTAGGAAGTTATTGGACAAGTTGTCAAATTACACATTGGGGAATCTGGAGTACTTAGATCTTTCATCAACTAACTTGACTGGAACATTGACTGGGTGGATAGGAGACATGACAAGTATAACATATCTTAGCCTTGGCCATAATAACCTACGTGGTTCAATACCAACTGATATGAGAAATTTAACAAATCTTGCTCATCTTGATCTTAGCTATAACTCCCTCACAGGATTACTATCGGAAACTCACCTCACTGGTTTGTTAAAACTCAAGTATTTAGACCTCAGAGACACCAACATAACTATTTTGTTTGGTAGTGATTGGACCCCTTCCTTTCAATTAAATACAATATGGTTGAGTTCAAACAAACTAGGGCCAAAATTTCCCTCTTGGGTCCGGACACAAGTACAAATTGAGAATCTAGATCTGACAGACACTGGAATTAATGACAGTATACCCGATTGGTTTTGGAGCTTATCTTCACTTAGATTCATTCGTTTGTCTAATAATGTACTTAGAGGGAAGTTACCAGCCAGCTTGGTGCACATGACCAAACTTGTGACTATGGATTTGAGTAATAATCGGCTTTCAGGTGAAATACCATTTCTTCCTACAAGTTTGAATGTTATTGATCTCTCAAGTAATAGTTTATCAGGGCATCTTCCTCATTACTGGTTAAACATCAATGTAGCAGTAAATCTTGCAAATAATAAGCTCTCTGGAGTTGTGCCCAGCTCTTTGAATTGTTCGGTTACACTAGTAATTATTAAGCTTGAAAACAACAGTTTAACTGGAGAGTTTCCATTTGATTTGCAATTTTGTAGAGGATTACAATTGCTTGATCTTGGAGAAAATAATTTTCATGGGGTAATACCAGATTGGGTAGGAGAAAGCTTTCACCAATTACGATTCCTAAGGTTGCAGTCCAATTTATTTTTTGGTAATATCCCATCAAAGTTGACACAATCACTCAATAATTTACAAGTCTTAGATCTTGCAAATAACTACCTTTCTGGAACGCTGCCAAGAGGTTTGTATAATTTTACTTCGATGAGTCAATCGGAACCGATAATTTTATATGATTATGCAAGTTTAAATGCAATTAACAAAGGGCTGGTCCTAAAGTATGATTCCAGAGGCCTTTCATTTTTGAAGAGTATGGATTTGTCAGACAATAATCTAATTGGTGAGATACCTCCGGAGATAGTTGTTCTTGCTGGTTTGTTGATTCTAAACTTGTCCCACAATCATTTAATAGGAAACATTCCACTTGAAATTGGAAATATGACATCTTTAGAGTCTCTCGATTTTCACATGAATAACTTGTCAGGGACTATACCGCAAAGCATGTCTGCTTTGTACTATTTGGAAGTGCTCAATTTTTCTTACAATAATCTATCTGGGAGCATTCCAACTGGGCATCAGTTGCAGGCGCTTGATGACCCATCAATCTATAGTGGCAATCCAGGCCTATGTGGATCTCCACTAAAGACGAGCTGTGATAGTAGTAAGAAATTTCCTCAGAGAGATGGTAACGATAATTTCAATTCAAAAAATGATGGTGAGAGGGACAAGTGGTTGTATTTGTTCATTGAGTTTGGATTTGTGACAGGACTTCTGGTTGTATTTTTTATTTTATTGTTCAAAGTAAAGTGGAGGTATACTTATTTCCATTTGGTCGATAGTGTGTTTGAACAGTCTTGGACCCTCTTATCAGATCAAATGTGAACCACACTAGGCCCATATACGAACATTTCCGGACCCGTTATTAAAGGCATCACTTGAACTTCCCGCAAACCCATGATTCATAACTGTTTAAACCCGTTATTTCAAAACTCTTCCTTTCCACAACCTATTTCCTTCTCCCTTCTCTTTCTTTCCAAATACGATTGCCCCTCCACCTCTCTTCCTATTTTGCGATCGCACCAACCGAGCACACCAAAGCACCATCTCCACTACAACTGCCTCGACTATTATCTTCTCACTATCGCTCCACATCAACGACTTCCCCACCAGACCACATCACCTCCAATCCGAACCGTATCCCCACCATCGGATGCTCACCACCACCATCGCCCCAGCAAGAGTGAAGGGTTGTGAGCTTTCTTTTTCCACGGTATTTAACATTTATTTCTCTTGTTTTATTTGATGCATTGAGGACAATGCAAATTATTAAGCATGGGCGTAGGGGTAAATACCTTGTATCTTAGTGTTTATTTACCTTGTAAATTATTTTTAATTTTTAATTTTTAGGACCTTTTATTTTTCAATTTTTCTAGGATTTTTTACTTAGTCATGACTAAGGTTTTTACGTAGATTGCATTTTAAATTCAATAATTTAATTTAGGAGTAGTTTATGTAAGTAATCAAATAGCAATTTGTTTAAATTGTTTGGAATGAGGGTTTAGACAATGGATTTCGGGACACCAAATTTTAAAATTTTAGGTTTCTATTGGTTGCAAAGTGATTGATTAATTGCTAACCATGATAGTTGATTAAAAGGGCTACCTTGGATAATTATTACTTAGTGATATGATCTTGTAAATACCTTAGGGTTAGAAGTGCTTTAAATTAATCACTTTTATGAATTGACCACTAGCAAAACTATGCAATAATTTTGGGTATGAATGAATATCTGAAATTGTGTGTATTCATGGTACTTGCAACATAAAAATTGATTTTTTAGTATTTAAATTTTCCTAAAACTTAGAAAATCATAAAAAAAAATCTGAAAAACCACAAAAATCCAAAATATAAAAACTAAAATAAAAGGGAGGATGTGAAAAATGAGTACGGGCACCTACACAAGACTGGTTGTCAATAGGCTCGATAATCCTCCAAAGTTTGCCTTGTAAATAATTTATTTATCTAGAAAAAATTGCATGTACCAACACACTTAGTTGACATACTTTGCCCCAAATCAATTAGGAAGAAAAAATATTTTTATATCTATTTAATTCCTATTGAATTGGAAGGGATCAATTTATAAATAGAGGATAAATGAGTACATTTGGCTTAAGGGTATTGGTGGAACATATCATTTAGTGGTGTTATTTAAGGGATGCTGGATTATGTCAATCATGAGGTGAATAAATCATTCAAGGGAGAAACCATAGGAATTTTAGAGTTTTAAAGTCTTTGGAACTAAGTCCTTTGTACCAAGCCCAAGTTTTGAATAATTTTGAGCAAATTCCTTGAAATTAAATGGTTTAGCGTAGGACATGCCCTATGCCACTCAAATTTGGTTTGAATGGAATTGCTTGCGGACAACCAATCATTCAAGCTTGGGGGAATTGATAACGATCAAACATATAACATATGTCATAGGATTTCGGCTTAGGTTTTACTTGGAAATCTCACTTTTATATCCAATATATATGAGAAATATGTTACTGCTGCAAATTTTATGTTTTATTGTAGAAATCAAGATTTAGTGACATTTTGCATGTCATGGAGCAAGAATCAGGGCAAATTGAACAGCGACCGAGATTTTAGGATCTCAAGAGAGAACAAAGCACTTTCCAAGCTTATCTCTGTTACGGTCTGTATTAGATCCCTAGTGATCAATACAAACCGTATTAGGAGACAAGCACATAAACCAGCTAAATAAGGAGATCAAGAACCTAATACAGATCGTATTACATCTTGATCGATACAATTCGCATTAGAGGTGCCCCTTCGGCTGAGCAGTTACAAATCGACTCCAAATCAAATTTCTTGCACTCCAGTCACTCCCAGACATCCCTTGGACATTTTCACTTCAGAAGGCAATAAAAGACCACCAAACATTGGAGAACATATATGGGATCATGATACAATTCCACTTAACTCCAAGAGAGTCTTAGGGTTATAATAGGTATTAGCTAGCTAGAGTGCCATTAGAAGCACTAAAATGATATTTTATGCCATGGTTGTATCTTTTTTCTTTTCCTTTGTTGTAATCATGCCTATGCAAGGCTAAGTTACTGATTTCTAGGACTAGGCAGTAAACATTGTTTCTCATGAAATTTTAATATAAGATTTTTCGTATTTTCAATTGCATTTGTATGCTTTAAGCTCTTTTGCATTTTAAGTTCATCTTTACTTAATTTCAGCGTTAGATCGAGTTCGCTATAATGATGTCCACACCTAAATGTTAGTCACCATTAGATTAACTGAGTTAGGATAAGGAGAACAAAGATCTTAGATTAGTGGTGGAAACCTTAGCCGAAGATATTATTAGTTGGAACCACAAAAGACAAAATTGAAGTCTTGATGTCTGCAGATTAATGTTGTGTCCTCTTGCCTCACCATGAGGACACTCAATAAAACAAGAAAGTATAGTTTAAGAATGTAGCAGCGAAGTCTAGAAATCTTTAGGCTAATCACAAAACCCCTTGCATATATTAAGACAAGCCTTAGCCAAAACCCTAGGAGTTTACTCTACCATCTTTACTTAGAATTAATTTACCTTTAATTTTCGCCAAATCTGAAAATCAAACAACAACTCCAACATTCCAGACTTTTTCTAGCCTTTTGAAAGGTTGAGATCTGATCACTCATGACCTAAATATTAATTCCCTACGGATCGACTCCTCGTTAATACTACACCAATAGGGTTATACGCATGTAGTTTGAATTAATAGGTAAACTAGGTTATAAATTTTATTAGCTCTGATTTTCACCGATCAGGACTGCCATGAAGTTGTCTAAGTGGAGAAACATTAGGTATTTATCGGCGACATGCTAAAATTATTTGGACATATACAACAAATTAATTTGACAAACTTAACAACAATTCAGCCACGGCCGATTGTTAATCAAATACCTAATGTTATTTTATTTATGATGTCTCCTTTCTTATACTATGCATCCTTATCTTTAAAAATGCAAACTACATGTACCACTATGAGAAGACGCTTTGAAAAAATATTATACTTTTTTGAGTTAATATCCTCCCTATATACTGAATCCTAGTTTTACATGAATAGCAAAATTAAAATAACAAATTCAACCAGCAACTGAAAGTCCAGATTATTGGAACTTAGTTAAGCATCATAGCATAATTCCAGAACCAATATCCCTCAGCTTGGTGCCTAATCAATTAACACATCTCAGGAAGTGGTCCTGGAAGCGAGATGCTTTGGCTAATTCAATGTGAAATACTTAGAAAGAGAAACTACTTTTTAAGAAAATGAACTGAGAAATTGCATGTATTAAGAGCCACAGTACTGACGAATTGTACCTTTGTAAAGAAGGGTTCAAGAACTGCAACGACAGAAACTAGATCAGGTTGAAGCCCAATCTCTTCCTTAATTTGCCTCTCTAATTGCCGTCTCCTTCTCATCCTTATCCCCTTCTTCTGCTTTTCCTCCTGGCAATGACACCTCGCCTGAATTTAACAATCCCAGTATTAGAAAATAGCAAGATAATCAATATAGAACATACTAAAAAATACTACTGCACTGTTAAGAAAAGAAAAATCAGCAAAACGCCCCGTACATTATCATTAAATTGCAAAAGCAGACAATCCTAAATTTTGTAAAAGAAACCAAAGATAGTCCCTGGCGCAGCAGCCAGTCCTCATACTTTGGTACCCTCAGTACATGTATCGCACAATGTGATTTACGTAAAGGTTACAACAAAACCAACTGTTTCAAGAAAAAAAATGATGGCTTACTTTTCCTTAATATATAGACTTACTAAATCATACTTTGAAATACTCAACACTTAAGAATGATAACATTTTCAAATTGTGGATTCTCTGTGTTTTGCGATCTTTAACTAGTTGTGTTGGAGTTAATCCATTCGTTAATTAAAGCATGACACCAACAGCATGAGAGGCAATTAACCGGTTAAACATTCTACAGATCTCAATTTAATACAAGGTTCATTTTACTGCATGGTTGGATAGCTCATTAGCTTTCCTGCAACGCATTTACCAGGGGAAGTGTTGAGGTTTGAAGAACGCTTGGTAAGAATGACGCGCAGATCTCCCTTCGAATCCTCTAAAAGACAGATGAGAACTGCGGCTGTCTTGAAACGAAACCGAGCGGAGCGGGAGAGAGAAGGCGGTGCCACAACCGACTCCGCCACGGCCATGGGAGAAAACACCGGGCCCCGATCATCGACCTCTGATTCTTCCCCTTCGGAGTCGAGAGGACAAAGAGGGGCTTTGTAGAGGAGGAGCTGCCGCTCAAGATTGGCGAGGCGGAGCGATTTGATCGGATCGGTGCTCCTGATTGGACAGGTCTCCATGGCTAAAAAGCGAAGAATCGCTCTGAAAGACTGAAACTACGCCGTGGCGACTCGTAATTTATGGCGCACAGACCCCTCTCTCTCTCTCTCTCAAATTCAAGGTGGAGTTGGTGAATCGCACATTGGAAATTAGTTGCGTACCAGCCACCCGCTTCCTTCTTGCGTACCAACCACACCCCTTTCCAGAAGGAGGCGGGGAAGAAGAAGAGGAGTGGCATCATCAGCACGTCTCTCCAGTTGTATGAATTTCATTGGATGATTTCGTGCACATCTGAACCGTTTATTAGATATCAGACGATCAGAAGCTAACCGTTAGACATAAAATGGACGGTCAAGATTCATAAAACATTAGATGTTCGTTAGTGTGAGATTTAGAGGACCGAGGAGCTGAACCGGTCGGAGTTATTAGCACCGCTACATATATCAATGGGGCTATTGCTCCAACATTAAGTATAGATCCAGACCGTCCGATCAGGATCTGCACGAATATTAAAGAAACGCGGAGAATCTATTTCTGATCCGACGTTCTAGATCCAAACTAATTTGAGGTGCTTAAGGGGATCCCGACACGAGGAGCAAGCTATTGTGCAATTTTTTATTATTTTTTAGGAAAGACAGTTGTACAAGTTGGCTGGGCCTGGGCTCCAGTGGAGGCTGTATGAATAAATGATGGTTCATTCATGCAAACCAACTAGGCTAGCATGGGCCACTGGGCCCTGTTTCAATTTTCATAATTTCATCAAAATGATTTGGATCTACTAATTGTTTCCCCGATTTAATTATTAATACCCTCAAAAAAAGAAAAATAACAAATATGCCCTCAGAATTTTTTTTTTTTTTTAAATGTCCTAACCGCCCCCTTGCGGACAGTCCAGTATGACAAGTTAACCGCCCAACAAGGGGACGGTCCACTATCCCAATCTAACCGCCGCTTGTTGGGGTGATTCGAATTTTTTTTTTTTTATAGATACATTTATAAGATATATATTTTTATTAACATATATTTATAAGATATATTAAGATATATATTTTTGTTAAGATATTTTTTTTTTTAAGATATAATTTTTTTTCATAAGATATATATTGTTATAAGGAAATATATTTTTAATAAGATATTTTTAAGATATATTTTTTTATTGTAATTTTTATATAAAAATGACATACTTGTGCTTCATTTTTTTTTATTGTAATTTTCAATAAAAGAGTTTGGATGCGTCGTTTGATGTTAAAATTGTCAATTTTTTTATAATAATTGTCGATTATACAGCTGTTGTATTGATTGTCGATTTGGCTAACATGGTAAACAGTGAAAAATATGTAATCTAAATGATAAGTCCACAAAATAACATCAAAACTATGTAATCTAAACCGTCCAACCCGAAAATACAATAGTAGAAATCTATCAAACTACAAAACATAAAAAACCTAACGACGAGGACGAGAGCGACGACCAGAGAGATCCAACCTATCAGGTGGATGGCGGTCCCTGTGCGGCTGTACATGTCTCATGTGAACCTCTTCCTCCTGCACATCATCCTAGAGATCCGCCTCGGCCCATGGATCCTCCACCAGTGGGGGGATCACCGGCTGTGTACGCATCTCCCATAGGTCGGCCTCCAAGGTCGAAGGATACGTAGCCGGAGGCGGTGTGCCAAATATAGCAGATGCAAAGGCATCTGCATGCTGCGCCCCACTCCTACTGGCATCGTCATCATGCTGTCTGGTCTCTGGATATCGTGGTATGTGGGAGGCTCGGTCCCTCAACCCCGACATCATCTCCAGTAAGGTCAGCCATAGTGAACTCCGGGGTGGCCTGCCGTAGGGGAGCTCCATCCTTAATGTAAACAATGTTATTTTTGCTACATACAAATAACTAGTAAGTTGATTAAATAATAAATTTTTGTTACCTCGCCAATCTGCACCGGAACTCCATACTCGTGGTACCAGACTAAATACCTCAAAGTCCAAGGCCCTGCGCCAAGTGTGACATCATCTGCCGTAGGAGGAGACCATAAGTGATCGTGCAGATAACGTGCTCGAAGGTAATAATCCGCGAGACGCATGCTCCAGTCGACTCTGGGCTTATTGTGTTTAGTCCTATAGTACATTTAAATTAAAAAAGAATGTTAATAACGTGTAGGACTGAACAAGTAACAAAATATACAAGCAATTAAGTAATTTTAGCTTACTTGTGCAGCTTAGTGGTCTCATGCTCGTCCAGCTCTGGGACCTCCGGGACAAATGCATCCAACCCAAACTGTCAGGGCACGCAATCTGGATACGTGTACTCAACAATCCAGTAACATACGCACGGCCCCCGATAAAACCAGAGATCTCTCTGCTCCAATGATAGCCGACAAAGTGAGTTCCTGTCGTAGAACTCACGGTAGGGGAACCAGTCAACACTAGTCTCGTGAAGCATCTGGAGCTGACTCCGGACATAGGAAATCCCCACAGTTCTCCCCTTGCCCGTATTCTCGTGCGTGTGGTGACTACCCCATATGGCACCGTATGCAGGACACCTCTCGGCATCATGTCTCGTCAAGAATGGGACATGAGATGGACGAACTGGCCGATATACAGGCAAATGAGACCATGACCAGTGCTGGAGTAGAAGAAGTGGTCCGGTAATCTGCATGTTCTTCACCTATATTTTGTACATGAGGTGCAATGTTGGTGATTATTGAACCCTAATATTTGTAATAAAAATCTCGAAATATTTGTGCAGACTTACCAGGCAAGTATGGCATAAGCTCCAATATAAGTGGGCGATCACAGCTCCACCCTAGTTCCACCTTGATGGTCTCTCAATGTCTCTCAGCAGAGAGAGGAACATAATCGGAACCACGTCACTGCTGGAGTCCACGAACATGACGCTGCCACAGAAATCTAGCACAAAGGCCCTCACATACCTAAAAATATAAAATAGTTAAAATAAATAATGGTTTTGTCTGTTGAGTTCATAACATATTTTAATTTCAAGATGTTAATGATTACCTCATGACGGCCTCCAAATCAGTGGTCTCGGCGGTGATCTGATTATGAAAGAAGTGAATGCAGAGCGCCGCAAGACTAATGCAGTACCCTGAATACCGGAACTCCTCCTCCTTTCTCTTCTTCTTCTTCTTCTGCAACACCTTTAGACCAGCCCCCAAAAGCTCTCGTATCATCCCCACGTGAAGTGGACTGTCGGAGACACCGCCTATGGGGTCGCCATCGATCTGTAAACCCCAGAAAGCGCTCACATCACCTAGGGTCACGGTCATCTCCTCAAAAGGAAGGTGAAACGAATAAGTCTCCGGTCGCCATCTCTTCGCTAGCCCGCTCATAAGAGCTTGGTCGATCTTACTCTAAGGCATGGTAGCCAGCTAATTCAACCCGAGAATCATAATACACCGCTCTATCAAAGGATGAGCGACGTACGGTATCTCAGGGGTGCGATGCGTCACTATCAACATCGTCTCGTCCTACATTTAACAATGATTTTAAATACAACGACTTACTATATGACATATTAAAAAACTGTTATTTGAACTAAATATAAAAAGCCAGTGTACCTCATAGATGCGAGCACGACCCGGTGCTTAATATGTGGATTCCACAGAAGAGGACTGAATGTGTCAGCTGCATGAGTGGGGTACTCTGCACCAGATGCACCAGGAGCCTCTGCACTAGATGAACTATCCCCTCCTCTCCATAGTATCTGCATTGCATAATTTTCAAATAACTTAAATTTCACAATTTTAAATCCTAATTTTGATCAATTCAATTGTGTCGGGAAAATCAACAACCCTCACACGGTAATTAACAATTCAATTTCTAAACTAAACCATAAACACTAAACCGTAATTTATAAACCCTAAATCCTAATTTTGATCAATTCAATCGCGTCGGGAAAATCAACAACCCGCACATGGTAATTAACAATTCAAATTCTAAACTAAACCATAAACACTAAACCATAAACCATAATTTATAAACCCTAAACCCTAATTTTGATCAATTCAATCGCGTCGGGAAAATCAACAACCCGCACACATTAACAATTCAATTTCTAAACTAAACCCTAAACCCGAAACCCTAATTTTTATCAATTCAATCGCGTCGGAAAAATCAACAACCCGCACACGGTTAACACCTCAATTCCTACAAAAAATAAATGAATAAGTTACGTAGACTTACCCGAAAACAATTGACCGAGAGAGAGGGTGGCCGAGAGAAAAAGAGAGAGAGAGAGTGTGGCCGAGAGAGAGAGAGAGTGGTGTTCGGCTGAAATGGTGGTGGTGGTGGGGAGGTCAGGTAGGTGCTAAAAATGGGGGTGGGGGGTTGCTGGTTCGGGTTTGGGGGGCGGGTTTATGGTATACGGCAGAGGAGGGGGCTGGGGTCAGGTAGGTTTAGAAGGGGGAGGAGGGGGCTGGGGTATACTTAAAAATATATATAGAGAGTGGCTAATATCAAAACGATTTGTTTTCAGGTTGGTGCAAACGATTTGTTTTCGGGTTTTCAAAGTTCAAACGATCGATCCGAACCGTTAGATATTTAGTCCATATTAAAATGTGCTTGGAGACCAAATTTCACATTTTTTGGAATTTTTTTGCTATTTATTCAGCCATTTTGAAAGTTGCTGATTCGGGTGAACAGTAAAAACAGTGCAATCAAATTCTGGACCGTGTGATCAGCAACTTTCAAAGTGGCTTAATAAATAGCAAAAAAATTCCAAAAAATGTGAAATTTGGTCTCCAAGCACATTTCAATATGGAGAACAACTTGAACGATTCGGATCGATCGTTTGGACTTCGAAAACCCGAAAACAAATCGTTTGCACCAACCCCTTGGTGCAAACGTTTTGATATTAGCCACTCTCATATATATATATATAGATATATAGAATTGTGATATTGTACTTCGCGAAGTAAAACAAAGTTTTACTTCACGCTCATATTCCCATTTTCAAAATCCAAAACGTCGATCCGAACCGTTCAAGTTGTTCTCCATATTGAAATGTGCTTGGAGACCAAATTTTAGAATTTTTGGAAATTTTTTACTATTTATTAAGCCACTTTGAGAATCGCTGATCCATTGGTCCAGAATTTTTTACTGTTCACAATGGATCAGCGATTTTCAAAGTGGCTTAATAAATAGTAAAAAATTCCAAAAAATGTAATATTTGGTCTCCAAGCACATTTCAATATGGAGAACAACTTGAACGCTTCGGATCGACGTTTTAGATTTTGAAAATGGGAATATGAGCGTACTTTACCAGGTATCCAATAACATATGAGAATTTATGGAGAGGTGTTTACAATATTTTTGAGTCTAGGGGTACTCCGGTAATGGACTTATATTCCAGAAGGGTTCTGCGTCAATCCGGTGTTGGACCTTCTAGGGACAATACAGGTTATCATAACCCGGTGCACCACCACTCGGGTTTTGACAATTCAGATTATGACAACTCAGGTTATGACAACTAGGATTATGACAACTCGGGGTACCAAAACTTAGGTCATGTATCGCCATATCAACCGTACGTACCACCCGTTCATGACGATTATACCACTGATTGTAACATGGACGATTATACCACCGAGATACCACCACCACCACCTCCTCCTCTTGAACTCGTAATCCAAGCCAGATTTCCATCTGTACCACCGTCAATACCTATACTGTTAACCGTTGTTACCCGGAGTGATGCTGACATAGATGGTGAAGGGATTGATGCCATACCGGAACAGGAAATGGACATGGGTGATGATTGTGATTCTGATGACTTATCAGACGGTGATGGAGATTATTTACCTAGGGAAGATAGATTTCTGATTAGAGGTCGGACAGATAGACATCCGTGCCTCACATTCAACGATAACAGTACTTTTGAAGAAGCAGACATAAGTTGGTTTAGGAAGCGTGTCATATACAATTCGAAACTTGCTCCGAATCAGGTTTATACCAACATAGATGAACTTGTGAACAAAATCAATGAAGTTCATGTTCATAGTAACTGGAAGTGCAGAGTACAAAAAAGGGATTGAACAAGGTTAGTTGTTGTTTGTAAAAACACACCGCGTTGCGAGTTCTGACTTTTTGCAACCTCTATGGGTAAGGGGGAGGCATGGATCATTAAGAAGTGTGAACCACCTCATACAGGCAAGTCTGCGTTGTCAAGGACATACCATGCACAACTTACGGCATCACTTATTGCCGATGTAATTGAGATGGACATTAAGGAGGACCCTTTGATGAGCATTAAGGAGGTCGCTAGACATGTCAGACATGTAACCCCAAATATGTTTTTTGTGAAGAGAAGTGGTTGGTAACATGTTCTTTTGTGTCATATCAGACAACACAAATGAATCAAATATATTTTTGATCGAAGAGATTTCGGGTGATCGACAGCGGACGGCGACTGTGTGCACAGGCTGTGTGTGCAACACGTTGCAGACAACCTAAACAAGAATACCGGATACGACCAATGGGTTGCAGATACATTCAAAATTGGTTGCAGGAGGAAGAAGCCGAGAAGGGTGGAAGAGATGTTCAGAGAGTTTGCCAAGGTATGTATATTTTAGATTATATTTTACTGAACTATTTACTTATATTTTCTAATCTGAAAATTTATTTTTGTGTAGTACTATCCAAAGGCAAATGCGTACTTACTCAAGGTGGGCAAAAATAATCCTAAAAATCTGCAAGAATCACCCGCATATGAGAAAATACTTCAAGCCCGTGATAATGATAGACACGAAATTAGTGGATTGAGTAAATGATTACTATGTCGTTTGGATAACTATAATGTAATGATAAAGTTTTATATTATTGCCAAGATGACATAGATCCTCTATACGGTCACACCAACTGAAGAGAAACAACAAGTATTTTATATTTCATAATGATGTATAAGATAAAATACATGAGATGAAATACTAAAATAAAATGTCATAATATGACATACTTAGACTATAAGAATAATAAGAATATTGCATAATAGAATAATATGATTAATATTATTTATTCATAAATTAATTTATTAAACCAATCACAAGATGAGATTAAAGAGAGCATAAGATGGCTAAATAAGGCTAGTGGCATTTGTGTAATTGATTAAAACCTTATACAAATAGTTGCCCTAACTCTAACTCTTGCCTATTTAAAGGGGCATAATTAAGAAAAATTAGATCTAATTTTCAGCCTCTAACCCTAGCCAAAAACTGCTCCATTGAGCAACCACGCTTTTCTTCCTCTCTAGGTCGAAACCTAGAAAGTTTTGTTTCTAGGCCGAAAAATTCAAGGAAATAGGCTCTTCTCTCATCTGTTCTTGTTAGGTGGTTGGATCTAAGCTTTGAAATTCACATTCATCTATCTAAGATGTGTGTTAGCTTGTTGTTTAGGTTCAAGGTGAACCAAGAGGTGTTTTCAAGAAAAACAAGAGATTTAGAAGGGAAACCGGCTTCTCTACATCAAGAGGTTTGACAATCTCTTTAGGTAAAAGGTCTCTATCATCTTTAGCAATAAATTAGATGAAATTTATTTATTCAATTTAGTGCACATTAGATGTTTGATGAAGAAAATCTTGCTTGCTATTGTCATACAAATGAGGTCATTTGTGTATTGAGTCAAGTGGTGATAGAAAAATTTTAAATTCTCACCATATAGGCGTACACATGAAATCCCAACAGTGGTATCAGAGCAAAGGCTTGATTTTGTGACAATTAGACTATTTAATTTGTGCTTGATTAAATGCTTAAGTGTTTGGTTAACTATCTCTCAAGTTCATGGTTCATAAATCTGCCATTTTGGGTTCTTAAATCATTTGGTCACTTGAGTACTATTTGAATTACGATTTTTATGGATCTAAAAATTCCTACATTAGTTTATTATATGTAGATGGAGATTCTAAAATAAAACAGGGAGTTTAGGCCGTTTTATTAAGTTAAATCAAAAATGACAAAACGGGTACAGCACTGGAATCATTGTGTTCAGTTTTCTGTTGTGCTGAGATTCAAAATAGCATAACTTGAGTTTGGATGAATGGATTTTTGTGAGCCACCTATCATTAGAAAGCTAATGAAGTATAGTTTCTGAAAAACTATATTTTGCAATACAAAAATATTATGGATTTTGTGTGAAAATTAAAATTACAGAAGTACTACGATCAGGTCTCCAGTACTGGAACCTGAGATTCAAATGTACTTTTCTCACGAACTACTGAATATTTTCGTGATTTCTTTATATATCCAAAAAAGTTTCGAAGTCTAGTTTTCATAAATGTATGGCTTGAAATTTTATTTGAAACACACAATTTTTCATATAGAAAACATTGACTGATGCGCAGCAGGTCAAAACTGGACAACAAGTCCATTTTTGGTTTCATCACAATAAAAATTATTTTTGCAAAAAGGGATTGTTTTTGTAAAATCTATTGTAAAAAGGATCTCATCCAAATATGTTAAAAGTGATAAGTAATTAAGATTAGATTTATTTATGTGAATACTAATTTTAATTAGGCATAATGACAATTAAGAAAAGATTGGTTAATTTTATGTTTTCTAAAAGTTTCATATAAGTTTCAAATGTTTGAAATAGGGTATATGAATATTAGAAATAGAAATCATTTTTTGGGATTTAAAATGATTTAGATGGATTGAGAACTTGAGAGATATAAGTTTAACTAAATAGATTGAATAGTGCGGCAAGATTGAATAGTATGGCTCAACATTTTCAATGCCTTGTGTGTTGTAATGAATGATGTGTATGAATATTTGTAATGCGGCCTAAGATGCCACTAAAAAATTAATTAGAATAATTAAATTATGCCAAAGATGTTAGGTTGCTATTTATGTATTAATTCATTCATAACTTGCATGTCACATAGGATTTAGGATTAAGAAATTCTAAATGTAATTTTCATTTTAATTTAAAATAGTTCTAAAGATAGAATGAGAATTGGGTGGGTGCTTGTAGCTTAGTAACTGTCTTATCAATGATTTTCTTTCCGATAATGACAATATTGTGATATTGATTTTGTAATATTTTTGTTAACTAATTGTCAGAATAGTTAGAACTGTCTTATAATTGATTTTCTTTCCAATAATGACAGTATGGAGATATTGATTGTGTATCGTTCAGTTAACAAATTGTCAGGATAGTTATAACAGTATAAATCCTAACACGACAGATACATGTTATGGTATCTGTCAGTGATACTAGACTATAAATTGTAAATGTAAGAAACCAAATGTTACCAGATTTTATGGTTTAAAAGATTTTGACCCAAACCATTTATTATGATAAAATCCTTAAAGTTCTGAGTTATTTATGTAATTTTTGTTTTTCAATTGGATACTGTTGTTGAGCATTTGCATTCGTCATTATGAAATGAACTGCTAGTTTCTTGTGCGGAGATTTCATTCTGAATATGAATTTTCTTCGAGTCAAATAACCTGAGTGACAATTAGCACTGAAGAATAATTTATTATTTTTCACCCGTTTTCCCTTGTGGGATTTACAGGTTTGTTAGACGAAGACTGAGAAACGCTTTTGGAGTAATAATTGACAGCATGGACACCTAAAGGTATGGGATTTGGGATTATTTTATCTGACATGGTGCAAAGAGTATTTCTCTAGCATGATCCACTATAATGGTCAGATAATTACTGTAAATAAATTGGGATGTGGAAAAAAATAATGGATGTTATTGGCAAGGCATAAAAAGATCCATGCCTTATGTTACGTATATTGAATGGTAAATAGACGCGGTAGGAATTGTCGCATCTCCGGATCGGGGGTGTGACAAATCCGGACCCCTGCCAACTCTTTTATAAATATCCGGGCCGGTCAATTTTTGGCTGGTTAGGATTAAAATTGGGACCGACTATTTTATGGCCGGTTGGGAAAAAAAATTGAAGCCGGCTATTTTTTAGCCGGTTTGAGCATTTAAAAAAAAAACCCAGCCAAACTGGATATAATTAATATTTTATATTTAATGTTGGATATTAATTAAAATGTCGGCAGGAAACCTGAGTTAGGTCGAGAACAATATTATCAACCATATCTAACTTTTTTGTGCTTGTCTAGATGCTCAAATAACCCATATAATTGGAAAGAATCCTGAATTGCGCCAGCATAAACCACACCCCTTACTTCTAGTCTTCTATTGTAATTAACTTAGATTTTTTTATTTTTTCATAAGCAAAAAATCTCAAACTCGCTTTTGTTTGAATACCAAGAGATCCAGTCCATCTAGAAGAGATAATCGGTCAAATTTGGTCAAGGTCGTAGTTTTGGGCGTTTTGAATTTAGATTAATTAAGGGTTTGACTATCCTGATAAAATTGACTTAATTTGGATAGCAGTTCAATTTGTTAGGCTCATAAAATTTGACTATACTGAGCGGATTGATATGTTGTGCTATACTAGTTGGATTTAGAATTTAATTTGGGTTTGGATCAAGTTTGATGTTTATGTGTGAATTGATCGGATCAGAATCAGATCACACAATTTAATTTCCAAAATTTTTAATTAAGTCGGCATCATTATTGGACCTTTGCTAATACCAAAAATTTATATCCGATTTTCAATGAGAAGATACAAATACGAATACAGTAAATGGATGTTAAAATTTAAAACTAAATCCGCTTTAAACGGAAACAGATACGGAGCGAATAATTTTCAAATACGAATATGAAATGAATAATTGTTGGATTATCGAGTCGTATGAATAATTCATTAAAATAATTAACTTATATAATATAATACAATTATTAGAATCAAAACAAACATATTTTAGGCAATGCAAAAAAGACAAAAAAAATGCAAAAAAAATAAATAAATCCGAATTAGTGCTCAGTAGAGTAGCTGTATCAATGAGCATAAAAGAAATTTTAAGTTTCCTCCTAACTCTGGAGTAGGATGGGTGAAAACGGAGCGGGTAATATCCGATTCGTATTAAAAAAATTAGATATGAATATCTATATTCAAATATCCATGTGGATACAAATAGAGGTATAGTTTTAAGTTTTAATTATCTGCCGAGATTTTTATTCATAACCTAAAACAAATGAAAAATGTCAAATATAACCCCGATCCCAAAATATTTTCAAATCTAACCTAACCGCCCCATTATTGGGCGGTTCACCCTACCTACCAAACCGCCCAGCCACTGGGCGGTCCACACGGCCAAGCAAACCGCCCCCCAATCGGGCGGTTATCCATTTTTTTTTTTTTTTTTTTTTTTTTTACAGATGTTAGGATATTTTTTTTAGTAAGATATATTAAGATATATTTGTTTTTGTAAATATCTTTTCATTAAGATATATTTATAAGATATATATTTTTTTATAGATATATATATTTATAAGATATTTACTCTTTTTTTTTTGTAATTTTAAATAAAATTTGGTTGAGTTTGGATGCGTCGTCTGACGTTAGAACCGTCAATTCTTTTATAATAATTGTCGATTATACGGCTGTTGTATTGATTGTCGATTTGGCTAACGTGGTAAATATTTTTATGTTGTCAATTTGTGTTTTAATTGCGCTATGAAAATAACAAAAATGAAGCATACAAAAATAGTTACAAAACTACTAATTAAATCAGTTCACAAATTTAGCGACGACGACCGAACAAATTTAGAAGTCGACGAGTTCTCGATCTGCTTCCAGTCTGTTGTGCGACACTACTACCGCTACCGGATGCCTCTGCATGACTACTACCGCTACCGGTTGCCTCCGCAACAACTCTAGCATTTTCTCTTTCGTTGGCTTCGTTGATGGCATCTGCATTCCAGTTCACCAAAAATGGTATGTTATTGAAATCGTAAAATATAAAATGAATTATAAAATATAAAATGAAATGTACCTGCTCGCTGCCTGTCACAAGTTGAACGGCGAGCCTGATGTCCCATTCGCCTACCCTGCATCTGATCCATTGTCATTACAGCACGCTTGTGGGGTCTTCTCCCTTTTCTGATATAAAAAGAAGTTAAATAACTATATTAAAAAGAAGTTCAGTGCATACACAAAGTATTCTCCCTAACCTGATCAACTTTCTGGGGGGGACGATTTTATCTCCAACATAGGCCGGCCACGCATGCTGGTTGGGATAAGAATGGAAGGATGCACCCCAAGTACTCGCAAGGTAAGTGGTACGGAACAGTCGGCATATCGCAAGTTGTATGAATCCTTCCAACTACCGAACAGTCGGCATATTGCAAGTTCACGCCCTCTCCACAACCTGTTGTATTTTGGGGTCACATGGTCGTAAGCGCGTCTCACCGCTCTACCGATCTCCTTAAGGCTGATCGACGGGTCATCCTTAACATCTCGCTCAATTACATCGGCAATAAGTGATGCCGTAAGTTGTGAATGGTCTGTTCTTGACGATGCAGACTTGCATGTATGTGGGGGTTCACATTTCTTAATTATTCATGACGCCCCCCTACCCACAGGGGTTGCATACAGTCGGAACTCACATTGCGGTGAGTCTTTGCAAACAACAACTAACCTTTTTGACTCTCTTTTTTGTATTCTGCACTCCCAGTTGCTGCGGATATGAACTTCATATATTTTCTTCACAAGTTCATCTAGGGTGGTATAAACCTGATCCGGAGCAAGCTCTGAGGTGTAAACGACACGCTTCCCAAAATAGCTTATGTCTGCTTCTTCAAAAGCAGTGGTATCGTTGAATGTGGCTACCGGGTGCCTGTCTGTCCGACCTCTAATCGGAAATATGCCCTGCCTGGGTAAATAATCTCCATCATCGTCTGACAAGTGATCAGAACCCTAATCCCCGTCCCAACTATCACCCGAGTTAATTTCACGTTTCGGTATGGCATCAACCCCTTCAGCCTCCAGCATAGCATCTCTCCGGGGAGCAATAACAGGTACAAGTATAGGTACGGACGGTGGTACAGAAGGAAATCTGGCTTCTACTACGGGTTGAATAGGAGGTGGAGGTGGTGGTGGTGGTAGGTCGGTGCTATAATCAGTGATATAATCAGTGGTGTAATCAGCAGTGTAATCAGTATGAACGGGTGGTGCGTACAGTTCAGACGGTGATACATGACCCAAGTTTTGGTTACCCGAGTGGTCAAAACCCGAGTGCTGCTGCACCGGGCTATCATAACCTGTATGGTCTGTAGAAGGTCCAACCCTGGTCCGACGCAGAAACTTTCTGGAATACAACTCCATTATCGGGGTACCCGTAGATTGAAAAGTATTGTAAATACATCTCCAACCATCCTCATTTGTTATTGGATACTTTACATAGTAAGGTCTATCCCGTCCTGAGTCAACCCGAGTAACCAAATCTATGTCATACCGGTTGGGGGTTACACCAATTCTTTCGAATACCATTTGCTTAAGTTCCAAAAATGAGGTGTTTTCATTTACCTCAAAGCCGTGGGTCGGATCTTTCGAGTAATGCACTCCCTCCACACCCACCTCGAACTTCCCGCCCACATATAGTGTAACCAACATTTTATCTACATTAATAAACAAACTTTTATCAGTTACAAAATAATAGTACACAGTTAAATTATTAGTAAACAACAACAATAAAAAAAAATATTTAATAAAATTAATTACAAAAATAAAATAAAATAATGAACAGTAACGCACAGTAATCTACAGTAATAAACATTACTCTACAGTAATCTACAGTAATAAACAGTAATCTACAGTAATAAACAGTAATGAACAGTAACGCACAGTAATAAACAGTAATGCACAGTATTACACAGTAATAAACAGTAATGCACAGTAATAAACAGTAATGTACAGTAATATACAGTAATGCATAGTAAAATAAATAATAAAATAATAATAATAAATACTAATAAAAAAAAAAAAATTACCTGCGGAGAAGAGCGACGAATTCGGGGCGAGAGAGTGTGAGAATGAGAGCCAGAATGGGCAATTTATAGGCTTCATAGTGAACCGCCCGATTGGGGGGCGGTTTGCTTGGCCGTGTGGACCGCCCAGTGGCTGGGCGGTTTGGTAGGTAGAGTGAACCGCCCAATAATGGGGCGGTTAGGTTAGATTTGAAAATATTTTGGAATCGGGGTTATATTTGATATTTTTCATTTGTTTAAGGTTATTAATAAAAATCTCGGAATTATCTGTATTCAAACAGTAGATATATACTATATAGTTTAATATATATTATATAAAAAAAAGTAGGGCTAAAATGCTTCATTGGTTTTGTGCTCATCATGTCCCAACATTATTATTTATATTTTCAAATTCTAAATAATCGATTCGAACCGTTCAACATAATCTTCATACTAAAATGTGCTTGGATAACAAATTTTGTAATTTTTATAATTTTTTTCCTAATTGTTTAGAGAGGTACAAAATCACTATTTTTGAATGGTCCAGAATCTTCTAAAAATAGTGATTTTGTACGTATCTTAAAAATAGCAAAAAAAATTTCAAAAAATATAAAATTTTGTATCCAAACACATTTTAATATCAAGATCATATTGAGCGGTTCGAGTCGACTTTTAAAATTTTGAAAATAGATATAACAATTTTGGAGCATGATAGGGTACAAAACTAATAAGACATTTTAACCCTACTCTAAAAAAAATTATCTTATTCACCATTATAATTAAATAAATATTATGAACTTTAGTTATTTTTAATAATTTTTATTTTTAATAAATATCTGATCCGATCCGTATCCGTATCCATCTAATATCCAATCTGTGTTTGTATCTAAAAAATAAAAACAGATATAGATATAATTTCATCACTGTCCGCTCTGTATCCGATCCGTTTCACCCCTACTATGGAGTCTATTTAGTCCCACTAGGGGAATCAAAACTTAACATAGGCCTTGGAACTCACATCCGATTTGAAGATCTTCAGTCACATGGCTCTCTTTGAAAATCAAAGCCGATTATTCGAGTAACGGATTCACTTTCATCTGAATCCATTATGTTTCGTTCCGGATACAATCCAGATAAATCCGCTTCGTTTACCATCTTAAAAATAACCCGGATCCGAATTCAAAACTTATAATCCTATTGAATAAATATCCGGATCCCAAATATTATCCGCTCCGTTTATCCGAATTCGAATCATAGCTGGATTGAACTAGATTCGGACCGGGTAATCCGGATCCATTTATATCCCTACCTTTAAGTCACTGTTTGACCTACACTAACACTATGAACCTATCTGTTTGTCACGAGATTACACGAGATGAGATTTGATGGAGATGGAGACCCACTTTTGAAAAAGTGGGAACCCTGAGTACGGGTACACGCAGAGTTGATTATGGGAATGTACTTAAATAGGTGTTCGATTGTAACGTAGGATTAATTATGGAAAATTTTATTTTTCTTTCTAAAATACTTGATATGAATACAATTATTATTATTAATAATTATTAATATAATTAAATAATTATTAGTTTATAACGATATTTTTGCTCGTAAACTTGTTATTCAATAATCCAGAAAAATAATTAAAATATAAATTAACAAATTGATAAGGAACAATTTTTAATTTGCTTAAAATAAAATACAAAATATATATTTTTTAATTTTGTGTGAATTCCTTTTTAGAATGTTGGTATTTACTATATTGTACTTGCAAATTTTATAAAAATAACAATGATAATCATTTTTCTCATGAATTCCAGTAGGAATTACACAGAACAGTGGTGTTTGGTTGTGGACTAAAGTTAAGGTGGCCTAAGTTGTTTTTCCAACTTAGACCGGCCTAAATTATTCGTGTTTGGTTGAGGTCTAAAGTTAAATCATGGCTTAAGGTTTTCTTGTTTGGTTAGAGTTGGTGGAGGACTAAAGTTTTGGAAGCCTAAGTTAGTTAATTATTAATAATAGGATACTAATTATATAATATTAATATATTAATAATAATTATAATGTATTATAATATTATTGTAATAATTATTTAATATATTAACAATATAATATACTAATTATATAATTATATATTAATAATAAGATACTAATTATATAATACTAATATATTAATAATAACTATAATATTATAATATTATTATAATAATTATTTAATATATTAACAATATAAGATATTAATTATATAATTATATATTAATAATTATTATTTACTATATTAATAATATAAGATATTAATTATATAATTATATATTAATAATAATTATTAATAATAAGATACTAATTATATAATACAAGGTTCTAAATAGCGTTTATAGCGTCGTAGCGGGAAGGCTAAAAAAAAAGCTATAGCGAATAGCGTCGCTATAGCGGAAGCTATTCCAAATAGCGTTTTTTTTTTTACATTTCGTATATTCAATATTTGTACTAAATATCAACATTATCTAAAGTCTCATAGAACAATAAATAACACCAAAGTAATTAAGAAATTATAATATTCATATTGAACCAGTACAAGTCCAAATTGCGGTTCAAAATATCCATAGTAATATCATAAACTATCGATTTTTCCTATTAAAAATATCTTAAGCATCATGATTCATGACATAATCTTTTTTTTTCTATTCAAATTTTAATTTCGGTTTGGACTTTTTTTCTATTCAAATTTCAATTTATATTCCCAATTTCAAATTGATTTAACTGTAGCAAGTAGCAACAAATTCAATTTCGGTTTGAGATTTTTTTTACCTTTATTTAAAACCCATATAAATTGCTTAAAAAAAAAACCCCATATTGTATAGCGCAAATAGCGCTGTAGCGGCCGTAGCGCAAATAGCGCATTTTGATGTCATAGCGTAGCGTTTGGGGTCCAAAAACGCTATAGCGGCGCTATAGCGCGCTATTTAGAACACTGATAATAACTATAATATTATAATATTATTATGATAATTATTTAATATATTAACAATATAAGATATTAATTATATAATTATATGTTAGTAATAATTATTAATAATAAGATACTAATTATATAAAAGTAATATATTAATTATAACTACAATATATTATTATAATAATTATTTAAAATATTAACAATATAAGAAATTAATTATATAATTATATAATAATAATAATTAATAATAAGATACTAATTATATAATATTAATATATTAATAATAACTATAATATATTATAATATTATTATAATTATTATTTAATATAATAAAAATATAAGATATTAATTATATAATTATATATTAATAATTATTATTAGTAATAAGATACTAATTATATAATATTAATATATTAATAGTAACTATAATATATATAATATTATTATAATAATTATTTAATATATTAACATTAGAACATATTAATTATATAATTAGAGTAGAACTAAGGTGCTCTTAAGCTCACCAAGCCCTTTGTGAGCTTAACTCAAAAACCTATCGGATTAACTTCAAACGACATTTCCAAACTGTTAGATGTTCAATCTATATTAAAATGTGCTTGGAGACCAAATTTTTCATTTTTTGGAATTTTTGTAATATTTATTAAGTTGGTTTGAAAACCGCTGTTTTTATTAAATTTCTGGAGCATTGAAAAACAACGGTTTTCAAACCAGCTTAATAAATAGTACAAAAATTCCAAAAAATGAAAAATTTGGTCTCCAAGCACATTTTAATATAGATTGAACATCTAACAGTTTGAAAATGTTGTATGAAGTCAATCCGATAGGTTTTTGAGTTAAGCTCACGGTTTGGCTTGGTGAGCTTAAGAGCACCTTAGTTCTACTCATATAATTATATATTAATAATAATTATTGATAAAAAGATACTAATTATATAATATTATTATAATAATAATTTAATATATTAACCATATAAGATATTAATTATATAGTTATATACTAACAATAATTATTAATAATAATATACTAATTATATACTAATAAGATATTATTATAATCATTCGATTAAGGCCATGACGTGAAATAAAATTAAACCACCATGTGAGGTGGTTTAATTTAGGCCGGCCTAAAATTTGGCTTATGCCATGTTAATCCAGCTCAATTATGACACGTTCAGTGGAATAAAGAGGCCTAAGCCTCTTATTCCATCATTTTGGCCACAACCAAACATGGTGAACAGGCCCTACAGGCTACAGTTCCATATAAACTTTTTCTTCGCGTGAAATTGCCTTTATTACGCAATTCCTTTATTTTTATGATAAATTGTCTGACCCCCCATGTGCTGGACAAGCATCCTCTCCAAAATTGTAAAAGATTCCCTTCACTTTACGGTTTGAGATTAACTCCTAGCCTCTTTGAGATTCGGGATAGCGCAGGGGCAGTATCATTGAGCTTTGATATTCGTTCCAAGTTAAAAAGAATGGTCCAGATCCAGTAATTATAAAAGATTTCCTATTACGGTACTGGGGAGGATCTGAATTCTCATGTGCTCCCCTTTTCTTATCTTACTCCTTAATTTAGTGCTTATCATTTATTTAATTTCTACTGCGCATTGGGCAGTGCAAACTGTACTACAAACCTAATCCCACTAGTAACCTTGATTAGTTTCCTTTTAACCTCTTCTTAAATTATATAAAGCCTAAATATATAAATTTGGAAACATTTGACGCTTCACAATGACATGCAATTAATGAAGATGGTAGATGCATGGGCAACATCTGACATTATAATTATAATCAAGCTTGTCGTATTAATTAATTGCATGGCTCCATTATAGGCTCTTATTTATATCTCAAGCAAACATATTTCTTGCAAAACTCTTCACTCCTGAGGAAAAGCGGAAACTCCTATATCACAGAAGTATAGTGGCCAAATCTTAAGGTACTTTTCTTCTCTTTTGCATTATTGCATGCCGTTTAATTTATTTTAATTACCTTAGGGTACGTTTGGGTGAGCGAGAATAGCTCTATTCTTAGAATAACAGTGCTATTCTGAATACAAATCAATCCAAACTACTTGATAGCTATTTGGAACAGTCCAGGATAGCGTTATTCCGCTAATCCAGAAAAAAGTTGGAATAGCTCTAGTTACAAAGAAAATATATATAAAATAATAACTTTATTCATTCCATTCATCACTATTCTAAATGTTCAATCCAAACAACATTTTCGCTATTCCGAATAGCACCACATCAACACTATTCTCACACTTCTCCAAAAATCACTATTCTCATTTGCTAATCTCAAATAGTAGTTATTCTAGCTATTCTAGCTTCCATCCTTAATATATATGTATCAAAATATAGATGTCGATGGTTGAAGGGAGTATGTTGATGACCAAAAATGATGACCTCATCATCGACATCGAGAGATTATTGAATGAAGTCCAGAGGAAGAATGATGCTGGTCATCAACAGTTCTCCATCTATCGTGTCCCTGCGCATATCCGGAAGAACAACGAGTGCTACTACGAGCCAAGATGGGTTTCTATTGGTCCTTATCATCACAAGAAAGAACACCTTTGTGCCATGGAGGCCCGCAAGCATATCTATTTTAATGAGTTTATCAACAAAAAAGATGACATATGGCTCGACGGTATAAGAGAAATAAAGAATTTGGAGGCTGACATCCGTGCCTGCTACTTCGAAAGTGTGAGCCTTGAAGAAAGAGATCAATTTGTCAAGATGATACTTTTTGACAGCTGCTTCATCATCCAACTCTTTTTCGAGTGGCGTTCTAAGAAACCGGATGCAGCACGCAATCCCGGATGGGAGTTGCCACTACTGATCGGCGACCTTCTCATGCTTGAGAATCAAATCCCTTTCTCTGTGCTCGACATAATGTTCAACTTATACACATTTGGTTGTGTTGATCCACCAAATGAGGGTAAGCAGCCTTCTTTCATTAGACTCGCTGCAGATACTCTCCATGAGATGTGTAAAATAAATAAAGAAGAAAGTGTAGAAGTTCCAAAACCTGATGTCAAAATCAAGCACCTACTTCATCTCTTTTATCTGCTTTCTGTACCTACACCTGAATATCCACTAACACAAATACAAATTAATGCCGCAAAAGAAGGCCAGAAATCTCATATGAACTATCTTTTACAGCTGTTGCAGAAGTGTGATCCTAGAGGATTTTTTAAATCAAAAAAATTGAATGGAAACAATAGAAGCCCGAGAGTGATCTCGAGTGCAATTGAGCTCAAGGAATTTGGTGTAACTTTGAAGAAGAAGGAGAAGTTCAACAGCTTCCTTGATGTTTCCTTTAAAGATGGCATCCTCGAGGTCCCACGCATAATGATTGAGGAGTGCAACCGGTCCATGTTTCTCAATCTAATAGCATTCGAACAATGCATTGATGTAAATGTTGGTCTTGCAGAAAAACATCTATCCAGCTATGCGGTGTTCATGGCTTGCCTGATGAACATTTCAGCAGATGTTATCGTGTTAGAGAGGGCCGGCATACTCGAAAATAATCTAGCAAACAGCGAAGAGGGTGCCAAATTCTTCCGTCAGCTCAAAGACTGCGCTCACATTGATTTCGATAACCATTACTTGAAGAAGGTGTTTGTTGAAGTGATTGATTATTGTCAAGCATTCTGGCCAAAGCATAGAGCTGAGTTACGCCATGGCTATTTTAATAGCCCATGGAAAATATTCTCTCTCATGGGTGCTCTACTAGTTCTTATCATCACCATCTTTCGCACAGTATGTTTCATACTGGTCACTTTTTTCAAAAAAATTTAGTTTTTGCAAATATCAAATGCTAATGTGTCATTTCTGCGGTGTCTTTTATTTTAATTAATAATGTTTTTTTAATTTTACTTATTGATTAATTATGTCATATCATATTACTAATTGTTGATTTCTTCCGAAAGAGTTTCTATGTAAATCTTGTATCTTCTCTTATTTCTTGCGCTTGATTACTTACTGTTTTAGTATCTTGTGTGATCCTCTCATTTCTTCATTTATTTGTAATTTGGTATATGCACACAAGGTGTTTGAAGAAATTACTCAGCATTTGTGTAGTACAACTTTGTTTTATTTACCTCTCCCAACACTAATACGGTAAAAACTAAAAAGTGGCTTCCTTTTATGCGTTTGAAGAAGGTATTACTTGATTCGGTTTGATATGTTTTTTCCGGGGACAAAGGACATCATAGTGGATCGGGCTGCCACCGAGTCTGGAGCATTAATTCATGAAACAGATTCGGGCCTTAACAGGCCTTAAAAGAAATATGATGTCCTTCAGGCCTTAACAGGCCTATAGAGCTTCCGGGGACAAAGAAGGACATCATATTTCTTTTAACTTGCATAACAAAATTCTCCACAATCAAAACTTTACAATAAACTTATTTATTAAATTACGCCTTCAATGATTATTGTCTCCAAAAATTTCAGTTTGTTCTACAAAGAAATATTTTCTTATTTTAATACGCTTTCAATGATTATTGAACTGTATATTAGACACTTTGCAAATTTGAAGAATTCTCAGGTGCATAGAGAAGCTCACCTAAAAGCAGAAACTTTTTAATAACTCAACTGGGTCTAAAGACGGGCTTATAAAATTAATTAAGTGAGCGTAATATTTTAATAACAAAACATTGATTGTGGATGCATATCAACTGCTACATTCCAATAAGCGACACAGGAAAACTGAGTTTGGTCGCAAACAATATTATCAACCATATCTAACTTTTTTGTGTTTATCGCTCATAAAATTGTTAGGCTCATAAAATTGACTATACTGAGCTAGCAGTTTGCAGGGGTGGATTCAGGATTTTCGTCAAGAGGAGCAAAAAAATATCGAATCGGATTTAAATGCTTAATCAGATTTAAATCCATTAACCAATTGGATACTCGATAAAAAACAATGTTTTAACTTATACTTTACAATGCTTTGACTTGTAATTTCTGATGCTCTAACTTATAATTCTAATTATCAATCAAAAATCAACAAATTTATTTTAATTTTAACCTTAAATTTAATCTGAATTACAAATCAAACGTTCAGAGGGGAGTAAAAAAAATTCTAGGAGAGGCAAAGTTGATCGAGACCAATAAATCTTCACTAAAACTCAAAATTCAGAGAGGCAGCTGCCCCAGGCTCTGGGTCCGCCCCTTGCGGATTGAGATGTTGTGTTATGCTAAGTTGGATTTAGAATTTAAACTGCACCATTGTTGGACCTTTAAGTCACTGTTTGACCTACGCTACAGGTCCATACAAACGTAATTTCTCTTCACGTGAAATTGCCTTTATTACGCAATTCTTGGAGGTGTATGATAAACTGTCAAACTCATGCCTTTGACCACCCATGTGCTCCCCTTTTCTTATCTTGCTCCTTAATTTAGTGCTTATAACTAATTTAATTACTACTGTGTATTGGGCAGTGCAAACCTAATCCCACTAGCTATATAGCTAGCTAGCTAGTCTTGATTTAGTTAGTTTCCTTTTAATTAACCTCCCCTACCCCTTGGATTATATAAAGCTTAGATATCTCTCTCTCTTGTTAGCACTTTCATATCTCCTTTTATCATTTCTCATCTCTATTAATTAGCCTGTTATATTCTCTCTCTCTCTCTCTCTCTTGCTCTCTCCATGGGAAACTTTCTACCAAGCTTAGCCCACTGTACCATTACTGTACCAACACCTTCATGTCTTACAAAACAAAAGCTCCAGTGCTACACGGTAGCTCTAAGCCGTCTATACAAATTCAACAGAAAAATTAACAGCTCTGACAGTACAATTGACACTGCAAACGAAGGAGATAGTATAAAGGCTCTAACGGAGAATGAAGAAACAAAGGTTAGTCAAGAGAAAAGAGTTATTAGAGTAAAGGTGCTACTAACAAAGAAAGAGGCGGCACAGTTGCGATTGATGTCGGTTAAAGGAGACAAAACTATAGGCCAGATCATGAGCGAGCTCAAGAAAATGGATGTACATGAAAAATCATTCGGTTCGAGAAATATCACGTGGCGACCGGAACTTGAAAGCATACCCGAAGAGTTAGTAACATGTGCATGAAATAGTTATCTTGAGATATCACAATTACTGAGGTGTTTTCAAATGTCAAGGTAGCAATTTTTAGGTTAGTAGAAATTAATGGGATGAGAGGAGAGAAGCACATAGATGCATGCTGCCCCTTCCATTATTGGTTGAATAGGAGACAATGTTTTAGGTCTTCTCCTTAGATCAGACTTCAGAGCCTTTTTTCTTTTTTCTTTTAGAAAGGAAGTTGTTGTTTGTTTTGTCTTCTTAATGCATGCCAAGTATTTGGAATTAATGAAGATATATTCATCTTGGTATTAGTGCAATGTTTGCAAAGAGCATTACACCTTTTATATTTTATACAGTACAGTAGCGTCTCCTTAATTAATCAGCCGTACATGATACATTATTGGGCCACAAAGAGAATGTCAGACGATATTAAAGAAACATACCCTACTCCTGATATAAAGAACAAAATTATTGATAATTTATTTTTATTCTTTCAAACATGCAAGTACACAACACACATTTCACTAGTCCCGCTTATCAATAGCTATTGCACTCTTTTTAATTCACAATTTGAGTAATAGTAACATCGGGATTTCCCTGAAATTCTGGATCATACTTGCTCTCCTCCTCAGAAGCGCTCTTCTCAAACCTAGGAGCAAATAAAGCCATCTCCTCCCTCCTGCTGTTCTTAAGCCTCCTCGCTTGTTCTATCGTTAGGCGGTAAGAAGCCCTGAGAACATCCAATGGCAAGGCTTGGATAGTAGATTGCTTCCCGGTTATTTTGCTCACCATAGCATTAGGGTTCGTCTTGAACGAAACGTACTCAAATTGATCTTTGTATGCCCTTTTCAGCACTGCATAGTTCTGAGGGATTAGCAGAATTTGTCTTTGGCGAAGCTGGCCATCAAAAACAGTTCTTCCTTGGTGATTGACAATCTGGACCCTTCCGCTTCCACCGGTCACATACATCAAGCTATGAGCATTGATATTCCAATGCGGAGCAAGAACAGAATTCTACAAATACAAAAAATATTTCAGTTAGTTTGAACAAATTTAGTTGCTTATTGCTTAATACACAAAAAGGTTTTAAGAATTACCCTTCTCAAAACAACCCGGTTGGCACTCATTTGGACGTTGTTAAGGATGGGCAACTTCTGGTTGTTGAGTATTGTGATTCTTCCGCAACGAGGGTTGTAGATATCAGCACGGGATGGATCATTAATGTTCTCTCTTATTCTCATAGTGCAGAAGTTCTCATCCAAACCATTGGTATAATTTCCCCTCCGCTCTCCTTGATATCTTTCCCCGTAAAACTCTTCCTCTTGTTGTTGTTTTTGCTCGCCTTGGATCCTTGATGGTCTGAGCAATTGAAGCCCTTGCGGCACATGAACTATTTCGCCTCTTTCGTCATTTTGACTCTGGAGCCTTCTCACAAGCTCCTGATTTACTCCAAGAGCCTCAGCCAAAAATCGAGTGTCAAATCCAGTTAGGATATTTCCTGATTGTTGCTCGGTTTCATAGGATTGTCCTCCCCTTTGGTGCCTTCCGGCCAACAAGAACTCCTTATTGAATTCAAAGAAGTATATAAATTAGAGGTTTATTATACAACATGAAGATGCAATCAATTTTGCCCAACAAATATGGTACGTGACAAATTAAACTTATGTTACATCTCATACCCTGCGTCTCGGCTCAAGTTGATTGGCGTTATTGCTTATGTCAGACACAGTGACAGCAACTGCAGGGACATCACCGTCATTGTAGAACCAGTGAGTAACACCTGCCGGTAAAGCAACAACATCTCCCTCACGGACACGATGAACTTTCTGGTGTTCATCCTGAGGCCTCTGACCCTGAGCCTCCCCTTCCTGCCTAGACTGCTCAAATTGTTGCTGGAATGATTGGTAACTTTCTGGGCACCCAGGATATACAATTCCCATTAGGCACCTTCCTGCAAAATATGTTAAAGAGAATTTTGTCAGATATAGTATATATTATCTCAGAGTGGTACGCAAATAAGTGCTTTGATTTGAAATATTATGTCTATCCAATCTCGGAGAACCCAACTTTACCTTGTTTTATGTAGACAAGAGAAGGCGCATTAGAGTAGGCAGGTAAACGAAGGCCTCTAGGATTGATTACGCGGCGTCTAGCAGATAGGCCGGCACATCGAAGCTGTTCATTGTTCTCATCATAGTATTCAGTGATGCCCGCCTCATGTTGCACCCGCCTTGATGGTTCGAGCGCTTCGAGCCTCTCGAATCGACATGCCCTCTGGCCAATACCGAACCCTCGTGAGGCATGCCATGGGCTCTGACCACCAACGCCAAATTGAGCTGCGCATCCATGAAGCAAGACTGAAAGGCAAAGTGAAAAAGAAAGAAAGGTGGAAGTAGCCATATCTATGCTCTCACCAGAAGTTTATTGGCTAAATTGATTACTTGGTGAAGAGAAAAGCGGGGCTCCTTGGTATTTATAAGTGAAAAAAGTGCTTTGTTTTGGATTTATTAAGAGAGGTTGGTAAGGTGAGGATAAATGACTTTAACAGAATTATATTGTGGGTGGTGATTATTATCAAAAACACCGATTCTCCGCGTAGTTTTGTTAACGAAAAAGTAAAGAAACATTGATCATTTTAGATATAAGCTTCCTAAATAACGCGGATTATTCCACGTGTCCTTCTTTATCACGGAAATTAGAAAAAGCTTTTCTGAAAGTTTCAATCTTTCTAAAAAACTTGTTTGAAAGGTTAATCTCTTTTGGATGCTAATAAAAAGGTTGGTGAAGTATAAATGGTTGAAATTAATTAATCTATACTTTATGATAACTCAGAAACCTGTAATTTCTTTTTCCAAATACTCAATTATCCAATTTAATTTGTAGATGAAACATCACAATAACAAAAGTTGGAAATTGTGATGTTCGGAAGTTCAATTCTCATGGCTGAAAGATGGCACCAGAAAGAATTTGAATGAAATCTAATTAATTATTATAATCTTTCTATTGTTTTTGTGCAATTTATTTGTACCTCCATTCGAACCAGCTCAAGTTAGAGCAACAATGTAAAGACTTGCATAATTATTTATCTCTTTATTTTTTTTAAATAAAATGATTGTTTATTTTTTTATTTAAAATTGCGAAGAAAATGATTGATTTATAGTTTTAATTTTTTTTTAAAGGAAATGGAAGCTCTAAAGCTCTTAATTTGTACCAGTCCCATAGGTTTATCTTTTGGTTGCCTAGGCTTAAATAGGTCTTAAAACTACTTCAATCAAAAAGCGTTGAACTTAAACAAATGTCAGTTTCAACTAGTGAAAGAGGCCCAGTATAAGCCCGTTATAGAAAGCCCAAGTTAAACTAACTAGTGCAAGAGGCCCAGTATAAGCCCGTTAAAAAAACTCCAAATTAAACTAATTAGTTAAAGAGGCCCAGGATAAGCCCGAGTTAGTCCCTCTCCCAACTCTGAACTCTCCCTCTGTTTCCTGCGGTGTCACAAATTGTCACTCCCTTCTCTGCTCATCCTCTCCCTTTTTATACTTACAACTCCAAAACCCTGTGCTTCATTAATTAATTTACTAATTATTGGCAGAGAGAGAAAGAGAGAGAGAGAGAGAGAGAGAGAAGATGGGGAGAAAAAAGAGAGAAATAAAGAAGATAGAAGAAGAAAGAGACCGCAAGATAACCTTCTCGAAGCGCTTCCCTAGCCTCATCAAAAAGGCTTATGAGCTTTCTGTTCTTAGCAACTCGGACGTGGCACTCATGACTCGCCACCTGTCTAAGAACAACCTCTGCTACTTCTCACACCCAAAGAGGTACACATTTATGATCATTTTAAGTAGTTCCATTGATCTTGCACTTCTTCACTTAGTTCTTGCAAATTCTTGATTTTGTCACTAAACATTTCCAGCATTGTCTCTCCAACAGAATGTTCTCATCCATATTTTAGTTAGCAAATACTTTGAGAAATTACATATTTACACATAAAATAAGTTCTTAATTACATTTTATGTCTTTTTTTTTGTTGATATGCTTATTTTCTAGGGCCGAGGATGTCTTCATTAGGTTTCTTAACATGCAAGATGATGTTAGGAAAATCAATGGTCAAGAATTTTGGTATTATCTTTTATTTTTTGTGATATTACTTCTGTCTTTTATTGTTGGTTATTGTTATTTTATTGTTGTAGAATTTCACTACTGGACAAACCCACATGCCTATTTAATTTGAGTAGAATTTTTCTAATTTGCCCATTGCTCTATCTATCTGATTATGTTTAAAATAAAATTAAAAATCAATTATTTGGAGAACACCATAGCATAGCAAGACTCATATTATCAATGTGGTGAAAGAAGATCTCTCTTTGTTTCTCGTTTTTCATGTCTATGACATCTCTATTTTTTTTTTTTATTCTTTTGTGAACAGCGAAAGATTGGTGATCCCCAATAAAGATGTAAGTTCTCTTTATTTGTACCCAATTTAGTTTCATGAAACCAATATATGAATAATAGTAATAACTGTTTCAGATAATTAGCATCTTTATGATAATTGAAATGCTGCACAAAATTGCTATGGTAAAATGACGCTCCCTTTTAAAATAATATAGCACTTTGATATAAGAACTCAGTGTTTAGTGCATGAAAATAGTTTTAGCTTAGATGTTCATCAAAATAGTTTACAATTTATTCTAATTAAACAATTCTTATTTAGATTCATATTGATATTGGTCATACTTTTGAAAGTAATTTCTCTCTTATAATAAAATGTTTAATTGTTTCATTGAGTGCAGAGTCTAATTGCAAAACTTGAAAATTGCAAAATACAAGAAGACATGTTGGCAGCAGAAGACAGGTATGTGCTTGTTAATTTTCAATATATAGGAGATCGCATTATTATAACAATCTGGTAATATCGTAATAGATATTTTTGAAGTTAAGAAGTTTGACCTCCATCTTTAATTTTGCTATATCAATATATAAGAATAAAAAAAATATGTTGCATTGCGCAAAGCTCTATTTTTGTATCGCGCAAACCTAGGCCACTATAATTAATTCAATAGTTCTAGTGTCAAGCTAATGTACTGCCAATACTAACAGTGTTTATACCTATTATTTTTAGTATGGAGCAAGGAAATTCCAGGGCCATAACATCAGGTGATGACAACAAATCAATCCAGGTACTGTTTTAAGTTTTAACATGTTCTATTTGTACTTTTACATTACAAACAACAGTTAATACTATTGGCCTACAAACTGCACCTCAATTTTTTTTTTTTTTACCCAGAAATGAACATAATACTACTGATAAGGCAAATGAGATCCACTTTGTAAGCCAATATGCAACCAGAATTACCAGTATTATATTACATAGGGTTCAGCATTTACAAAATAACATAAATGCAACCAGGATTACCAGTATTATATTACAAAAGTTTATTTTATATAATGTGCAGCATACTGAGGTGATTAATCCCCAAGAGTTTCCTCAACAGATACTCGAATACCAGAGGTTAGCTGCTTCTCTTCTGAATCCGGGTATTTCTTTCATAATTGCCTGAAAATATCAGAATAAATATGTTGGCTAGAAGAAAGGAATCAGTGTTTATTATGAGAAATATCTTGTAGCTTACTAGCAATATTTGTTAAATTGTGTCAATTTGGTTTCTATAATTAGGTTTTATCAAACGGCTACGCCAATGACACCTGAACATTTGTTTGACGAGTATGGGGAAAAGCTGACGGTCATACTTTCTCATATTCAGCAAAGAAAAGTAAGTTATTTTCTGCTAGTTTAGGAAAAATAAACTGTACATTAGCAAATAAATTGGTGGCAACATACTCAGCTCAGTTTTGAACAATTCACATCCCCACAGAAGTCTATGGATACTTGAGGCTTGACCAGTACTTGTCAGAAATCTATATTGATTATTGTTTTTCTTTCAATACGTACAGAAAACTACATATTAAAGAATTACAAAAATATACATGTTGCTCAATAATTATAAAATATCCATGAAGCATAAACCTTATCAAGAAAAGTTGTTGAATTAATTTCTTCAATTATGCAGATGTTGTTGCAACAGCAAGAACTGATGCAAACCAATGCATTCTTTGCCAACCTGCAGCTGCAGCAACAAGCAACCATTAATAGTTTGAAATTCTGTCAGGTACTAAACAATGGTTTAAATTGAATTATCTCCAATCAAAAGTGTAGGAAAATTTTACTGTTCAAATCTTATTAACTAAAAGGGAACTATCAAAATCTTTCGCACATAAGTCTATCCTAGGCATCACCCCAAAAAAAAAGAAAAAAAAATAGAATGAAAGAGAGTAATTGAGCTTAACAAGTTAATATGGTTTTATGACAAGTACATATAATAAATTCAATATTTTGTCAACAAAAGGAAGACAACAGGTGTTAACATAATTTAATTAGAAGTAAATAAGTTAGAGACATTATAGTCATTTAAAATTTTTAATGTTAAAATAACTGAAGAGAATATGAACTGGTTTTAGAACAACTCCGTGTCTAAATCTCAATTTACCGGAATTTTTATCATATCCTCCATTAAATAAAAATTACACAATTACCCTCTTAAACTTTTTTTTTAAATGCCCAACCGCCCAGATTCTGGGCGGTTGACTACTACGCTAGAGAACCGCACAGATTCTATAATTGTTGGGGCATTTAAAAAAAATTAAGGGTAATTGTGTAAATTTTCATTTAAAGGAGGATATGAATAAAAATTTCTTAAATTTCTGAAATTTTTATTTATATCCTCCAGTAATATTATTTGTATGTAGGGTATGAAGCAAGAGACTCAGGAGCCCAGATTCAGTTTGAAGGAGCTGGGAGCATATGAGCCGAACTATTCAGTGATGTATCCACCATCGGTTCCTCGTCAGTTTCCCCCCAGGCCCCACGACCATGAGGCTAGCGGGTCGCAAAGCCAAGCAACAAATGCCTTCTTCACGATACCGCCGCCGGCCATGTACCCCGACACCAAGCAGGAGGATACCGGCGATAGCTCGTTGCCTCCCAAGAACCGCCATCCAACCCCTCGATTTACGCACTCAGATTACCCGTAGTTTTTTATGTTTGGATTGTTTTGTAGTGTTTATCTTATGTATTAGTTTATTTGGATGTCTCTTGAGTAAAATAAAACATAACAAGGAACATCATCAAACATCGAAATTTACTGGTATATATAAAATGCTAATCGTATGTTTCTTTTATAGCCTCAAGTTAGTTTAGAGTTAGTTATATAATGCTAATCGTGTGTTTCTTTTATAGCCTTAGGAGCTTAATGAAGAGTTTCAAAATATCAAATTTTACTGCTCTAATTAAAATGGTGTTTACAATGTCTCTATATATAGTACAGAAAACTATTAGCTAAAAAGTATTTAATTTAGTATAAAGTAATGCTTTAATATGTATAGTAGCTTAGAGAGAACCGATCGACAACTTGTTAATTAGATGAACTGTGCGTCTGTATAATATTGTTTTTAATTTTCCTTCAAACATTGGTCATAATTATAATACATTCACATTATTTTTTGACAGCATAACTGTATATTAAATTAATTAAATAACATAATTTTCTGTACAATATAGAGACACTAATCTATCTAAAAAGATAACACAAGTGTTATTTAACATGTATAGCAGCTTTATATATACAATCTGCTACACAAAAAAATTATAGTAAAAAGGCTGCAGAATTTAAGAAAATCAATGCATTGGAGCCATAATAACCCTTAGTTGAGGATAAACTAGGCTTTCTTATAAGAAATATTAACCTAGTCTCAAATGCCATAAAAACCTACATGTCTCTCTCTCTCTTTCCTTCCCATCTTGGAGAAGAAAAAAGATGGTTCTATCTTCTATCTCCTTAATCTCTCTCTTTTTTCTTCTATCTTCTATGTTGGAGAAGTTTGTAGGGTTTTAGAGCAAGCACAAGAACACAAAAGGATTTGGAGGCGTAAGCCAATTTTCTGTGTTTTTCTCTCTACTTCAACAGTAAATTACAAAGAGTTTATTTGGGTTACAGAAATTACATAGAGGTCCAAATAAAATACTCAAATTACAAGAAAGAACAAATTTACAAATAAGCCCTTATAATGAATTGGGACACAACAAACTCCTCCTCCCAATTCATGAGGTAGAACCCTCAACCAAACCCGCCTTGTAACGACAAGCTTCAAGCTTCAAAGGCGGCAAGGACTTTGTTAACATGTCGGAGCCGTTCTCACTCGTGTGAACCTTCTCCAACAACAATTCTTTCTTCTCAAGCACATCACGTATCCAATGATAACGTAGCTCAATGTGCTTTGACCTAGAGTGAAATGTGGGGTTCTTGCTCAAGTGAATTGCACTTTGACTATCACAAAATAACACATACCTTTCTTGCCGAATGCCTAACTCATGAAAGAACTTCTTCATCCATAATAGTTCTTTGCATGCCTCGGTGATTGCAATGTATTCGGCTTCGGTCGTGGAGAGTGCAACACACTTTTGTAGTCTCGATTGCCATGAGACCGCACCATTCGCGAAACAAACCAAATAACCGGATGTTGACTTCCTCGAGTTAACATCTCCGGCCCAATCGGCATCCGTATATGCCTCCAAAACTGGTTCCTTAGCTCCATAACAGAGACTATAACCAATGGTACCGCGAATATACCTAAGAATCCATTTCACTGCATTCCAATGAGCTTTTCCAGGATTTGCGAGAAAATGACTTACCACACCAACGGCATGAGCAATATCGGGCCTTGTACACACCATTGCGTACATCAATGAACCAACCGCAGATGCATACGGCACATTTTTCATCTCTTCTTTCTCCCTTTCATCCTTTGGACAATCATCAAGTGTCAACTTAAGATGACTACCAAGTAGAGAAGAACCCGGTTTGCACTTTCTCATATTGAACCGTTCAAGCACCCTTACCAAATATTTTTCTTGTGACAACCAAAGTTTGCACTTTTCACGATCTCTAGTGATTCTCATACCAAGAATTTGCTTTTGTTGCACCAAAAGGGTAATGCACAAAGTTTCAATACAGTAAACTGTACCTTTTAAACCTTAAATACACCTTCGGTTCAGACTGCAAGTGCACAGTCCTATCGAGTAGTATATTGTCGGGTATCGATCACAGGGACGGTTTGACAATTACCGGATTTTACTCAAACTACAAAAATTCTAGAAGTCTGCAAAGGTTGATTTGGGGTATTACGTATCCTAACATTTCAAATAACAGTAATTCAAAGACAATAAAGTAAAGTTTGATTTGGGTTTAATTAATTAAAAAGGAGTTCCTAGGGTTTCTGATTTCATCTCAGCCAAGTCTCAAGGTGCCCAGTCCGTGCACTTTCATGCACGGGGCGTGTGTAATGTACACGGGCCGTGTACTCTCGTACACGGTCCGTGTGGCCCTCGAGTTAATACAGCAGCTACTGGTTTCTGTGTTGATTTTCCTGTGCAGGGTTCTATTGACCGAACCCAAAGTACCTAGACCTCAACTCTCGCAGTTGGCTTAATTACTCGGTGCGGGATTCAATTTCTGCCCCCTAGGGTTCTCAAACCTCAACTTTCGCTTGTTGGTTTAATAATCCTAAGTCACTTGTTGGTTTACTAAAGATATCCTCGATCTCTCGATACGAGGAAAAGTTCACCTCTCGGCTACTACTTGGTTTCACCGCTCGGATCGTAAACCTATCTCAAATACTTAGTTTGGTCGAGTGAATATCAAGGTTATTCAAATTCCATTTAGATGAGGCCTTTCATCTAGCGGATTAACAATTCAATTCAAACAATTTCCACTAAGCAATAAAATACTACTCAATCAAGCAAGCACAAGATTCAACACAAATTCCAAGTAACTAGCAAATAAAACAAAGCATTCGACTACATCATAACCCTAGAAACATAAAAGTCTACTCAAGCATGATCAAAAAGTAAATAAAACAAATAACAATAATGAAGTTCATGACAAAACTCGAAGAGAGAGATGAAGATTCGTCTCCAAACTTCTTCTCCAAGACCAAGATTTCTTCCCAAGAGCCAGCCGTCCCCTTTAGGTTTGCAATCTCCTCCTTTTAATGCCCAAAATCGTGTATTAAAAGCCTTCCTTTTCGACCTCCCCAGCTGGCATTTCTTTCCATTGCCAGACTGGACTTCCGGATTTTCTGTGCACGGTCCGCACAGGATTCTGCACGGACCGTGTGCCTGTGCATTTAAGTTACAGAAATTTAGCCTCTTCGCGAGAACTCTCTGTTTGATCAGGCGGTTAGTGCACGGTCCGCACAAGAATGTGCACGGACCATGTGAAAATGTGTCAAAGGCAGAATCTTCCTTGTTTTTCGCCCGTTTTCTGCAAATCAATAAACAAAGCATAGCAGTACCACATTCTATTGATATTTAAATGAAATGTTCACACTTTTAGGCTTTTAGGCACAGGTTTATATATGAATTGGGGTCGGAATATAGACATAATGGAGAGATATCAGCTTTGCGGAACCCAAATCTTTCATTGCAAACTCATTCCCAAGCTTCTCTTTCAAAGCTTTTATCTCCTTTACATCACTTCCAACAACTAACATGTCATCGACATAAAGTAAGAGAATAATAAAGTTGCCACTAGAGTACCTTTTCATGAAGACACAATTGTCGGAATTGGTCTTGCTGAAATTGTTGTCACACATAAAAGATTCAAATCTTTTATACCAGTTTCGCGGTGCTTGCTTCAAGCCATAAAGGCTCCTCCTCAATTTGCACACCATGTCCTCTTTACCCTTTTTAAGAAACCCCTCGGGTTGCTCCATATAGAGCTCCTCCTCCAAATCACCATGGAGAAATGCGGTTTTCACATCAAGCTGCTCAATCTCCAGATTTAAGCTAGCTGCCAATCCGAGTATAACCCGAATAGAGGACATCTTAACCACAGGTGAGAATATCTCCTCAAAATCAATCCCTTTCTTCTGATCAAAACCCTTCACTACTAACCGAGCCTTGTACCTCGGCTTTGAACTCGTGCCATCAGATTTCACCCGAAACACCCACTTATTCTTGAGCACCTTCTTGCCCTTTGGTAACTCTACCAAATCAAAAGTGGAGTTCTCATGCAAGGATTTCAACTCATCTTGCATAGCTTCAAGCCACTCACCTTTGTGCTCATGACACATGACATCTTCGTAGCTTTCGGGTTCATCATTATCTGCAAGCAAAACATACTCATTTGAAGAGTACCTTGAATTAGGTCTTCGTTCACGGTTTGATCTTCTCAACTCTTGAAGAGGTGGATTTTCATTTGGATGTGAGATATCATTCTCAATAGCATTTTCAATTTGCTCACCTTGGTTTTCGTTTTGAGGGTTTTGGTTGATCTCGGCTTCTTGGTTACTTGAAGTGGGAGTTAGATCAACAAAGGAACTAGAAGAGGTTTTTGCATTTTCGAGGTTGTTCAAATTCTCAATAGTTTCTTCTTTAAAGAAAACTACATCTCGACTTCTAACCAACTTCTTCTCAATCGGATCCCACATTCTATAACCGAATTCACCGGTTTTATATCCCAAGAAAATACACTCCTTCGACTTGCTATCAAGCTTGGCCCTTTCATCTCTAGGAATGTGCACAAATGCTCTACACCCAAATACCCGCAAGTGTCTATAAGACACATCTTTGTCGGTCCAAACCCGCTCGGGAACATCACCATCTAACGCATGTGAAGGTGATAAATTTATCAAGTGGACAGCCGTGTTCAATGCTTCACCCCAAAATGCTTTTGAAAGTTTTGAATGTGAGAGCATAGACCTTATTCTCTCACAAATTGTGCGATTCATCCTTTCGGCTACTCCATTCTGTTGCGGAGTTTTTGGCACCGTTCTTTCAAGCTTAATACCATTACCTTTGCAAAAGGTCTCAAATGGCCCACGGTATTCACCACCATTGTCGGATCGAATGCATTTCAATTTCCGACCAGTTTCTCTTTCAACTTCAGCAAGGAAGTTCTTGAATACCTCCAAAACCTGATCTTTTGTCTTCAAGGCATAGGCCCACAACTTTCTGGAATGATCATCCACGAAAGTGACAAAGTAAAGAGCTCCTCCAAGTGTCCTATCACCCATAGAACACAGATCGGTATGAACCAAATCCAACACATTCGACCTTTTAGTGGTAGGACTTCTTTTGAAAGCAATTCGATGTTGCTTACCTGCCAAACAATGAATACAAGATGTTAGAGATGTGTCATCACTCGGCACACTATCCTTTTTGGCCAAAATTTGAAGCCCTTTCTCACTCATATGACCCAATCGCAAGTGCCACAAATCGGTTGAGTTACCCTCTACCGCATTCACCTCACCACACAATTTAACCCGCATTGTATAAAGCGAGCTTGTCTTCTCACCCCGAGCAACAACTAGAGAGCCTTTAGACAATTTCCACTTGCCTTCAACAAAGTGACTGCGGTACCCTTCATCATCAAGAGCACCAACCGAAATCAGATGAAGTCTCATATCCGGCACATGCCGAACATTCTTGAGAAGCAATTTGCACCCCACACTAGTCTCCACACACACATCCCCGATACCGGAGATGTTGCAAATCCCATCATTCCCCATTCTTACCTTGCCAAAATTACCTTGCTTGTAAGAAGTGAACAAATCACGTTGAGAAGTGACATGAAATGAGGCTGCTGAATCGATCACCCAAGTGGAGTCTTGACTTGTGTAATTGATAAACCCGTCATCACAAGCAACGAACACTTCACCGTCACACGCGACGGCTACGGTGCTTTCCTTCTCATTTTCATCCGATCTAGGTCTAGATTGATCTCTCTTACCTTTTTCTTTCAATTTTCTACACTCAGACTTTATGTGGCCAGGCTTGCGGCAATAGTAGCAAACAATGCCCTTACGAGACTTTGATCTCCCTTTCGATTTATCATTGTGGTCATGCCCGTGAGAGTTTCTATGCGAACTCCTTCCACGTTTCTCAGTAACAAGAGCTGATGACTCGCTTGTAACACCCAAACTCCTTATGCCTCAACTCTTCATTGAGCATACTATCTTTTACCATAGCAAGAGTGACAGTACCATTCGGTGCCGAATTGCTCAATGACACCACAAGAGTCTCCCAACTATCCGGTAAGGAACTCAAAAGAATCAAGGCTTGTATCTCTTCATCCAAAGCCAATTTCATAGTACATAACCGATTCACACAATCTTGGAACCGACTCAAATGCTCACTCACCGAAGAGCCCTCGTGATACTTCATGTTCACAAGTTTTCGAATGAAATAGGCTTTGTTTTGGGCTGTTTTGCGCTCATACAAACTCTCAAGTTTTTCCCACAACTTCTTGGCATCGGTTTCAGTTGACACATGGTGAAACACAGAATCATCAACCCATTGTCTAATCAATGCAACCGTCTTTCGATTTCTAGTGGTCCAAACCGCATCAGTGACATCTCCTGGTTTTGTACCGGTTACCGGTTCATAAGCATCCCTACAATACAACATATCCTCCATTCTAGACTTCCAAATAGAATAATTGGATGATGTCAATTTGATTATGGTACCGCTACTACTACTCTCCTCCATTTCAAAAACTTACTCATAAAATTCAGACCCAAACAGTGCAGAAAAATTTCTACCAGAACACTGCTCAGAAACAGCACAGAACAAAATTTACCAGTAAATATTTCCAGAACAGCCTCACTGTCTTGCGCACAAAGGAGAAATAACCAAACCTTGGTCTTTGCGCAGTCCAAAGCAAATGAGAAATTCATCAATTTAAAATGGAGTTTGCGCAGCTCACCAGGAAATCAAAACAAATAATCAAAATTTTGGTCTTTGCGCGGTGTATAGAAGAGAGAAATTCCTCTCTGGTCTATTATCGTGTCTCAGGAGAGAAAAGGAAAAGTGAAAATCGCGGTTCACGCCAAAATCGCGATGCACAGGAAAAATTCTTCACCGATCGCAGCAGCGTCGCTCAACAAGAAAACCCTAAAAACGGTGCAGCGGAACTGTAGTGAAGAGCGATCTGAACCTAGAACCAGTGATCGGGACCGACGATGGCTCGATCAGCTCTGATACCACATGTAGGGTTTTAGAGCAAGCACAAGAACACAAAAGGATTTGGAGGCGTAAGCCAATTTTCTGTTTTTTTCTCTCTACTTCAACAGTAAATTACAAAGAGTTTATTTAGGTTACAGAAATTACATAGAGGTCCAAATAAATACTCAAATTACAAGAAAGAACAAATTTACAAATAAGCCCTTATAATGAATTGGGACACAACAAAGTTAATGTTGCGGATGGTTCTATCTTCTATCTTCTTAGTCTCTTTTTTTTTTCTTCCATCTTGCCTCTCTCTCTCTCTCTCTGCCAATAATTAGTAATTAATTAATGAAGCACAGGGTTTTGATGGAAGTATATATGTATAAAAAGGGCGAAGTTTAGATCATCGATTTCATTTGATTGATGTTGGGAGAGGGACTAACACAGGCTTATACTGGGCCTCTTTCAAGAGTTAGTTTAATTTGGGTTATTTATAACGGGCTTAAACTGGGCCTCTTTCACTAGTTGAAACTGACATTTGTAATTTCAACGCTTTTTGATTGCAGAAGTTTTAAGTCCTATATAACATGGGAATGGTGCAAATTTGCTTTGCAAATCATTAATAAGGCATTTTACTAGTCCTACAAGGTAACTTCCATAGAGTTAGAGATTTAGAGCTTGCATTTTCCATAAAGAATTAAAATTATAATACAATAATTTTGTTCGCAATTTTCAATAAAAAGATAAACAATCATTTTGCTTCAAAAATAAAAAATAAAAAGATAATCATGAAATTATGTCTTTACATTGTTGCTCTCACTTGAATCGGTTCGAATGGAGGGACAACTAAATTGCAGTAAAACAATACAAATATTATAATAATTAATTAGAGTTCGGCGGGCTCTGATTTCATTCAAATTCTTTCTAGTGCCATCTTTCTGGTACCATTTCCTACTTTTTTTTATTGTGATGTTTCATCGGCAAATTAAATTGGATGATTGAGTATTGAGTATTTTGGAAAAAAAAAATTACAGGTTTCTGAGTTATCATAAAGTATAGATTAATTAATTTCAACCATTTATACTTCACCAACCTTTTTATTAGCATCCAAAAGAGATTAGCCATTCCCACAAGTTTTTAAAAAAGATTGAAACTTTCAGAAAAGCTTTTCGTAATTTCCGTGATAAAGGACGTGGAATTCTCCATGTTATTTAGGAAGCATATATCTGAAATGATCAATTTTTCTTTACTTTTTCAATAACAAAACTACGCGGAGAATCGTTGTTTTTGATAATAATCTCCACCAACAATATAATTCTGTTAAAGTCATTTGTCGTCACCTTACCAACCTCTCTCAATAAATCCAAAACAAGCACTGTTTTCACTTATAAATACCAAGGAGCCCCGCTTTTCTCTTCACCAAGTAATCAATTTAGCCACTAAACTTCTGGTGAGAGCGTAGATATGGCTACTTCCACCTTCTTTCTTTCTTTTGCACTTTGCCTTTCAGTCTTGCTTCATGGATGCGCAGCTCAATTTGGTGTTGGTGGTCAGAGCCCATGGCATACCTCACGAGGGTTCGGTATTGGCCAGAGGGCATGTCGATTCGAGAGGCTCGAAGCCCTCGAGCCATCAAGGCGGGTCCAACATGAGGCGGGCATCACTGAATACTATGATGAGAACAATGAACAGCTTCGATGTGCCGGCCTATCTGCTAGACGCCGCGTAATCAATCCTAGAGGCCTTCGTTTACCTGCCTACTCTAATGCGCCTTCTCTTGTCTACATAAAACAAGGTAAAGTTGTGTTCTCCGAGATTGGATAGACATAATATTTCAAATCAAAGGACTTATTTGCATACCATTCTGCAATAATATATACTATATCTGAAAAAAAAAATTGTTTTAACATATTTTGCAGGAAGGTGCCTAATGGGAATTGTATATCCTGGGTGCCCAGAAAGTTACCAATCATTCCAGCAACAATTTGAGCAGTCTAGGCAGGAAGGGGAGGCTCAGGGTCAGAGGCCTCGGGATGAACACCAGAAAGTTCATCGTGTCCGTGAGGGAGATGTTGTTGCTTTACCGGCAGGTGTTACTCACTGGTTCTACAATGACGGTGATGTCCCTGCAGTTGCAGTCACTGTGTCTGACATAAGCAATAGCGCCAATCAGCTTGAGCCGAGACGTAGGGTATGAGATCTAACCTAAGTTTAATTTATCACATAACATATTTGTTGGGCAAAATTGATTGCATATTCATCTTGTACAATAAACCTCTAATTTATATACTTTTTTTAATTAAATAAGGAGTTCTTGCTGGCCGGGAGGCACCAGAGGGGAGGACAATCCTATGAAACCGAGCAACAATCAGGAAATATCCTAACTGGATTTGACACTCGATTTTTGGCTGAGGCTCTTGGAGTAAATCAGGAGCTTGTGAGAAGGCTCCAGAGTCAAAATGACGAGCGAGGCGAAATAGTTCATGTGCCGCAAGGGCTTCAATTGCTCAGACCATCTAGGATCCAAGACGAGCAAAAACAACAACAAGAGGAAGAGTTTTACGGGGAAAGATATCAAGGAGAGCGGAGGGGCAACTATACCAATGGTTTGGATGAGAACTTCTGCACTATGAGAATAAGAGAGAACATTAATGATCCATCCCGTGCTGATATCTACAACCCTCGTAGCGGAAGAATCACAATACTCAACAACCAGAAGTTGCCCATCCTTAACAACGTCCAAATGAGTGCCAACCGGGTTGTTTTGAGAAGGGTAATTCTTAAAACCTTTTTGTGTATTAAGCATTGAGCAACTAAATTTGTTCAAACTAACTGAAATATTTTTTGTATTTGTAGAATTCTGTTCTTGCTCCGCATTGGAATATCAATGCTCATAGCTTGATGTATGTGACCGGTGGAAGCGGAAGGGTCCAGATTGTCAACCACCAAGGAAGAACTGTTTTTGATGGCCAGCTTCGCCAAAGACAAATTCTGCTAATCCCTCAGAACTATGCAGTGCTGAAAAGGGCATACAAAGATCAATTTGAGTATGTTTCGTTCAAGACGAACCCTAATGCTATGGTGAGCAAAATAACAGGGAAGCAATCTACTATCCAAGCCTTGCCGTTGGATGTTCTCAGGGCTTCTTACCGCCTAACGATAGAACAAGCGAGGAGGCTTAAGAACAGCAGGAGGGAGGAGATGTCTTTATTTGCTCCTAGGTTTGAGAAGAGCGCTTCTGAGGAGGAGAGCAAGTATGATCCAGAATTTCAGGGAAATCCCGATGTTACTATTACTCAAGTAGTGAATTAAATAGAGTGCAATTGCTCTTAATAAGCGGGACTGGTGAAATAAGTGTTGTGTACTTGCTTGCTTGAAAAATAAAAATAAAATTATCAATATTTTTGTTCGTAAATCAGGAGTAGTGTATGTTTCTCTAATATCCTCTGACATTCTCTTTGGTTTTGATTGTTCTCCGAGAATCACTCAAATATTCTCCCCCAAATATATAATTAATTTCCAAAGAAAGATGAATCAAATAATGTCATAGATTATTCCTAGGTAAATGAGGGGAACAAGAAACATAATTTAATCCTAAAATAAGAAGAACAAGATTATTAAAAATAACTTACGTCAATACACTTTGGAAACGTTTTAATTATGAAAGTAAATTGTGGACAGAGGGCATTTCAAAATAGTTTTATAATACAACTTGTATAAGAACAACATATATAAGCCATTGATTAATGTTACCAACTACAAGATATCCTTATCTAATATTATGCTTAATCATGTACTGTAATTTATTTATTTTCATGTTGCCTTTTTCAAGAGATGAACGTGACATATTGATACATGGTACACATTGAGATTTGTATCAGGACATTCCGACTCCATCATAGTTTTCACCAGTTAGATAATTTATTATTGCTTATTTGGGTTAGCTTTACATATATTTGGAAGGTTATATTAGCTGATTTTGAGTTGACTCCACCAAGTTGGACGAGAATCGACCGGGGGTGATCTTAGTATGTTATGCCCGAGTTATGCAGTGGGCGAGTTTTGCGATTAAAATTGATAGAATTAGACTGATTTAACCGAGTTTATGTTTGAATCGGGCTGATTCTCACGATTTGAGGCGATTCTTCAGAAGAAGCAAAGGAATTTGATTGTGAGATCTACGAAAGGGGATACTTTGAAGCAGCAAGAGAGTACAGAGAAGCAAACGGTGATGCAAGTGGGGAGGTGCGAACGAATGTGCAAGAGAAGAGTACGGTGTTCAGTATCTTCTGGAGATTCATACCATTCACGTTTTGGGAGATTTATACCATTCATCTAAATAAGCATCAACTATTTGTCTGCAAAAACTTCAAATTAATTTTATTATTTGCAAACACAATTGATATTTTGTTCATCTACAATCATATAAAGAAGGGGATAAACAGATTTCAATGCACAAATACCCATCCACCTGCCAATTAATAAGAATTATTAATAATTAATTAATTATTAAGAATTATATCTAAACCTATATCAACTACTTCCTTTTCTTTAACAATGTCATCCCAACAGGAAGACATTTTACCTGTGGTACAAATTTTTTTTTTGAAAGCTTGGTAGAGACTACCAAGATTAAATTAATAAGATTTTTTACAACAACAATTCCTAATATTCTGGACTGAAGGGTCATTAAAACGAATCCACCACTTAGCCCTTAATGCTAAATTCATGAGATCTAGATTAATATTTTTTTACTAGATAGTGAAATATTTTTTTACTAGGGTCATTAAAACAATCCCTATTCATTACTCTTATTATACTATGAAATATTTTTTGTGCTAATTTAACGATTAATATATATATAAATTTGGAGCCATCACTTGATAATAAATTATCTTAATACTTTTTGACAATAAAAAATTAAACAATAAACTTAAATTTAGCATTATAACTATAATTTATTTCATAAATGTATTCTACCTATGAAAAAATAAGACTAAGTTCATATTTTACTGTTAACTATGTAATTTAAAAGTTGATTCAAAATCTAAAATTCATGATTATTGTTGTATTACCATCTATACCCAATTCTCCAATTATTTTATAATTTCACTAGCAAGCTATGTAAGTCGAAAGGCATATAATATTATATTAAATTTCCTTTTGAAGATATTATTAAGATTATCAAGATCATATTTTGGACAAATAAGTCGATAAGCATGTAATATTATTTTCAAATATTAATATTATGACGGTTGATGTATGTTTTATCAGACATGAAGTCATTTGAATTTTTAACGGTATGATATTACTAGTTAATTGTTGATTCATCATCAAATAACATTTAAATTATATCAAATATGATTATTAGCCTATTTATAAGTCCCATAATATACCGAATAAATTAACTTTTTTAATATTTAATTTATTTAGTTTACTTTCATTCAACTGTCAAATTAAACTTGTGAATATAATCATTGTTAAGCATCTGTCCTCTATTATATTAAAATAAACAAAGCAAACAATAATAATTCGTGTCTGTCATAACTTTTTCATTAGAGAAGGTGTGATTGGAGTTTGATGAGCAGTGGTTTTTCTTTTTCTTGGGTTGGAGGAACATAATTAAAGAGAAAAGAGGAAAAAAAAACAAATTCTTTCACGAAAGATAGAGAGAGAGAGGAGGTAGCACAGTTGGCTAGGAGAAAAGTCCTAAGATTGTTAGTTATTCCAAAATCGAGAGTTTGATTCTCCGTCACAACTTCATAACTTCTGCAAAGGTTTTCAAAAAGAGAGAGAGAGAGATAGAGTTGGCAGCCGCTGCCAAGTTTTTTGAAAAGAGAAAGCGATAGAGAGAATTAATGAAAAACAAAGCCTTGTATAACACATTCATTTGTACTCTTTTTCAGTAAAAAAAAATACTACATAATTCATCTCTTTTCTATTCACAATCCTCTTTTATATCTACAATCCAGTTAATCCTAACATTTTTCATTGGTTGTTGCATTGTTCGGAAGAGAGGAAATTGTAGTTATATAATTATCCCATCAGCAATAGTCGAGTTCTTCGGGATAATTATTAGACCATCTCTGATATAAAATCCATCAGAATTTTTATCTGCATGCCGGATACCCTGAAAAATAAATGAGAAGAAATTTGTTGATTTAATATCTTTAAATACACTTTTTTCCTTACCAAATTATGGCTGGCACAAGTTTGTTTTTGTTTGAATATGCTCCCACTGGCAGCATAGAAAAATAAGCTTATACGATGTTTCAACAAAAATGATCATCTTTTTCTCCTACCTGTAACAAAGGCCACATATATGCATCCTACAGAAGTGTTATCGGAAATAAAAAATTCAATTAAGTTAATTAATTGATTTGTACCTCCGAATTGGTGATTTTAACCGTTTCGTCCAATTCTTGCATTTTTATCAATAATACAATTGCTAGAATAGAAAAAGATAAAGAAACATTAAATGGTAGATAAAGATATAGATAAATCATATCAACCTAAGATTATGAAAATGTTAAAACAGATAAGCTAAAGGGCCCAAAAAGTATATTTTTCAGCTATAAATCAGTCTCTGAGAACAAGTAATAACTTTACAATTAGTTAAAAAAATTCCTTAATAAATAATATTGGAGAAACAAGATAAAAAAGGCACTTACCATTTCATCATTTACAAATATTTCTTCTCTAGAAATGCGTTTTTTTGGTATTTGTAATGTTCTCCTTATCTTTTACTTATTTGTATCCTTTTCATTGAGGTTTATCAATAAGTACAGCTTTGATTTAAACATTTCAATTAAAATTTCTAACCTTATAACTGAGTTTTCTCCTATTCCTACCAGAACCTTTCCTTCCCACACCAATCTTGCTCTCTCATCATCTGTTTCATATAAATCAGCTCCAAACATTACTGTGTCCTACATGGATTGCACCAAAAAACAAAGGCTTATATGAAGCTTAATATTTTAGTATCAAATTGATCTTCTGGTGCATCTACTGTTAGATTTCCTTGTACTTGTACAAAGGGCTGCAGAATACACAACCTAAAGCTATTATATGGTCCAGGCCTGGCAGTATCAAACCACAATGAATACAATTTTCTTAAATTCCTAATTAAACATAGATTTTATTTTAATTTTGAACTGGGAATAGAGGGTCTGGATATTTCTAAAATGACAGGGTCGATCATATTACTACTGGATTCGAGGAAAGATTACAACTCAAAATAAGATTGTCAAATTAAGGGCTTACTTTCATTCTGACATTGGTACTTATACGAGACTGAACACCAATGACACTATGCTCTATCGAGCAATTGTCCAGTATACATCCATGAGAAATTATCGAGTCCGAGACCTACAATATTATAAAATACATCATGAAAAGTATATTATCATTAGCTTTTGGATGTGCATTTTGCATAAACGTGAGTGTGTGTGTGTGTGCGTGCATGGATGTTAGTTTTGTTTCATGTTTCGGGAGGGGAGCTAGGGGGGTTTATAAGCTGCAAACTGCTTATTCTTTGGTTGTACGTTTTAATCACAGTGTATATCACAGAACATATTATAGATTTCGAAATGAACTTTATCTTAGGCAAAATAAATATCAAAGTACTTTACTAAAGATTGTATTCTACGTTGCTGCTGTTTATCATGGACGTTGGCAAGTTTCTCCTGGATGTATACATTGGCTTATCCTCATCGTAGAAGTTGAATCTTGGTTGCTAAAATTTGATTAATTGAAATCAAATAATAATATATCAGATTTTGAATGTAAAGTACATGTTGATACCTCCAGCACCTACTGGCCTCAGCATTGAAAAGAGACATTAATAGAAGAACAAGGTTAATTTGTCAGATAGTTTGGTTATCATGATTGCTGAGTCAAAGCAGGACCTAATTATGGTAGAATTGATACCAACAAATACGTGAATAAACAATGATACACCTCGGGTTTTATACCATACCTACCATTCCCAATTGTGTGCTTCTAAACGTGCTATAAACCGTTTGGAACCTGTAACTAGGATTTTCTTGAGTTTAAACCAATTGCTTTAAAAAAAAAAAAAGGTAGAGAACACATACATCATCCGTCAGTGCCAAATTGGCCTCAAAGAAGGATCTAATTGTACCAATGTCTTCCCAGTAATCGTTAAAAAGGAATACCTGTTTATAGAAGGTGTTAGAAAAATATAATTTGGCAGAAAAATTATTCTGTTTGAAACTGATTTTATGTTTTTATTTGAAACTAATTGAAACCTGAGCACAACATTCTTATGTTTTAATTGAAACTAGTAAAACACTTCAATCCAATAACATTAACCTCATTATTATCGCTCCATGTTAATTATGTTTCTAACTTGACCATCTTGCTAGTGTAAATTTGACATCAAACAAAAAAAATATTTCTCATATGTCGAGCATTGGTAATATAAGATGGAATGAACCTTGACAAGGAACTCCTTCGCTGATGCAGGTATTATCTCTGAACCAAAATCGTTTGCACTACGGAATCGCCTCCTTACATATCATATTAATAAACATATCATTTGAGTACAGGTTCAACAATCAAACAAATTTATTTTCTTCTCTTAAGTTAAATTATCAACTCAACCTAATTCATTGAGCCTTTTGGTATTCTTGACTTGATTGGTACAAAGTCAACTTGTTATATATAGATAAAAGACAATAAATGATTGATTAATTGATTCACAAAAGGTTTCAGTTTAATATGGCCAGGGCATTATTTGAGTTTCATTGACCACTAGGAAAGCTAGCAAGTAGCTAGTAACACTAACAAATCCAGGTGGTAATCTGGTAAATAAATCCCTACGTGTAAACTACCAATCCCTGACAAAGGAAATAAGGCAAATGAAAATTAAGAATGACATACCACAGAAGGTTCAACAAGACATCCTTCCAGAACATATAAATACCCATCGAAGCAATGTACGGCTTATTAACCGGTTCCTCCCTTGAAAGGCCCAAAACACTAGTATCGACCCCCTTAGTGACAGAACCAAAAAAAAAATATAAGATATTAGAGAAGATTAAAACAGAAAATAGAAGTGGAAAATTTGCAAATTGTTTAATATTATATGAAGCCACAGTTTGAATTTGGGTATCCTAGTACAATACATTGATATCAAAATTGGTACTTTTTATGACTTTATATAATGTATCCAGAGCTTGTGGCTTATTTCTGGACTGCTGAATTGATCTATGGTTTATAATTAAGATAATTCTTTTAACAATATTTAGCATAAACAACTACTTATATAGGATAGCTTCCTCCAGAGCCACTCCTATACGCTATAATTGTTATCTAAACACTGAGACAGACTAACTACTAAGAACTATTTAATTTCAGTCTAAACATGGTCAAACCGCGACATTCCTAATGTCACATTCGTTGAACAAATTACTTGATTAATCTAGCATATAACTTAGATAAGATATTGAACACATTGTGTTACCATAGCCTTTAAGTCATCTCCCTTGGGCTTCTCGCTGAAGGAAATGACTCTTCCAGTGTCATCTATCTTAATCAATCCAAAATCCGATGCACAACTGTCAAGTTAAAAAAAAATACCTACAAGTTATTAACAATGACCATGGATGCACTTCAACAACATAAAATATTGCAATTTACTTGTCTAAAGTTACTTGTCATCCATAGGTAAACATGAGATTCTGACATCTGCACCACTTTGTCTGTGACTCTGCATGCGAAACCAAGCACAAATCAGCATGATGTTTAGTTCATTAAAATGTTAATGACAGAAACACTCATTTGTAAGTTGTAACATACCTGAATAAAGCCCATGTAGTCCATTCGATAAAGATAATCTCCGCATAAGATCAATACATCCTCTATTTCATTGGCTTTTGTATCCTGTCAAACCAGCAAATTAACATTGCTGTTCGCATTATTATAATAATTTTCTTTGTAGTTCTAAAATCTCAATTAATCATGGATTATGAGGCTAATTTTGGTTCAAATGAGGATAAGATTAAACAATTTGGAGCAACAATACCCATAGGATAAAAGTAGCAAAATTTGTTGCAATCCTCAATTATGTAACTCCAGAATTACATGAAATACAAGTAAATGAAGACCTAATTAAAGCATAATTTAGCACCTCAAAGAGCCAAGCAAACTGGCGAACGGCATCAGCTATGCCTTTTGTTGAAAATATTGAATGATCTCAGATTAAATCTCATCATCGATCAAGGGCTCAGATTATATCAAGCATAGCATTAGATTTAGGAATAAATTCAACGGTACCTTGAAACACATGTACCAAGGCATACCACTTATAGAAATTAGAATAACGATTGTTGATGAATAAACTTAATTTGCCATTAAATTCGTGACTGCACAGTGGACAGATTTTGTGGCTGATTAATGAGCGAATTTGAAAGGGCAATTCTAGATCATTCTGGGCAAATGAGGAGTCTATTTGACGTGTCTTGGAGTCTAGTTTCTGATGGTTCAAGTTTCAAGTTGTTTGGAGTTCCCTAGAATAAGTTATTGCTGTTTTAGTAACCAAGGGTCAGAATTTACTGTGTTGCTCTGTATTCTGTTTTGAGTTGTTTTTGAATTCTGTTTTGTTTTAATTACTGTACGAATTTTAAGAGTCATGTCTAAGGCTATAAATAGAGTTGTATTCTGTTGAAGAAAGAAGAAGAGAGAAAATACAAAAGATAGTTTGAATAATAAAAGAGTTTTGAGAATTGTGTCTCTCTTCCCTTCACCGAAATATTTATTATTACTAACAACGATAACATAACGGCTCTGTGAACCTTTAGCATGTATAAATACACTTTTTAGGATATTGTAAGAAATACTCTGATTATCAATAGAAATCTATCAATATTGTTCCGAATAAATCTCTCTGTCTCTTCTCTCTTGATTACTAAAAATTCAACATGGTATCAGAGCGGAATATGTAATCCGTCGCAAATTCCGCAAATAACAACAAAGGACTGCAGTTAACCAAGAACTGCAGCACCATCAAAGACTTAAAAACCAGATCTGAACTGTTTTCTGTAACAGAAAAAAAAACCCCAAATTTCAGCTAACAAAGAACTGAAATTCGCATACCAGAAAACAGCAAACAAAAAATTGTTTGTACCAGCAAATACTTAATCCTAAACCAGAAACAGAGCAAGTGGTACAAAATCGAAATCTCAAAGCAGACAAAGGTCGAGCCGATACAAAAACAAAAGCAAATCAGCAATACCAGAAAAAAGAAACTGTGTACCAGTGAATAGCGACTATCAGATCGCACTGTGAAAGCCTCCTCCAAAACCCTCTCAACATTTAAAAATGCGACCTAATTCAGCACCGGGGACTAGGAGAGCTTCCAATACCGTTCGATACTCCAACTGCAAGGGCATGATCGGACTTGGCGTTGGTTCCTCTACCCATCCTTACGGCCAAGCAGGAAGGAAGGTAGCCATGGCAATCGAAAGGGGGAGGATCGCGAAGGTTACAAGGAGAAGGAGAAGGAGAGAAATAGGTATGCGGGTGCGGCGCTTCACCAAAAAGAAAGGAAAGAGAAGGCTGAGTTCTCCTCTCCATTTCATGCAAAAATGGACCCCTCCAGTACAGTCGCTCCTAGCGGGGTCAAACGGGTCAGCAGAGGATTCATTGTTTCAAGCATTCCTACAATTCCTCATGTGGTACTCTAAAAACCAAAACTAAAATTCATATAGTATAGCATATAACTCTATGAGAGAAAATCCCGTTAGATCTAATTTGAATAACCAAATAATCATAGATAGTGGTGCAACCGACCATATGTTTGGAAACAAACAATTTTTTACCAAATTAGATTTGTCCAAAAATAATCAATATGTTTTAGTTGCAAATGACATAAAAATACAAATCAACGGTATATGAACTATCAATATTTTATCAAAAAATATTGAAAATGTTCTATACATAGAATATTTTTCCTATAAATTTGATTTCGGTTAACAAATTGACAAATGAATTAAATTGTGATATAATTTTTTCTTCAAAAAATGTAAAATTTCAAGACCGAGAAACCGGAAATACAATTGGTGAAAGATTTCTCGAAAATAGGCATTATCTTTTAGATCAAAAATCATATTTTTGTGCTAATACAAAATCTATAGATTATGACATTTGGCATCAAAGACTTGGACATCCATCGGATAAAATTATAAATAGTATTTTAAATTTTCCTTCTACAAAATCTATAAATTGTGATATATGTAAATTAGCAAAACAAACTAGGCTTCCTTTTTCTTTGTACAATAGCAAAAGTAAAGCACCATTTGACTTAGTTCATTCCGATGTATGAGGGCCGGCCCCTATTGATTCCTACAATGGATTTAAATATTTTGTTATATTTATTGATGATTTTTCACGAGCGACATGGTTGTATTTACTTAAATCAAAAAAATGAAGTTTTTGGATACTTCCAAGATTTTTTCAACTTAGTAGAAAATCAATTTAATGCAAAACTAAAAATATTTAGATCAGATAATAGAACGGAATTTGTGAATAATAATTTTACAAATCTTTTTAAAACAAAAGGAATTATACACCAAACTACTTGCATAAATACTCCCGAACAAAATGGAGTATCAGAAAGAAAAAATAGGTATTTACTAGAAAGGACACGTTCACTATTATTTCAAATAAATGTTCCAAAAATTTATTGGTCGGATGCTATACTTAGTCAGTGGCGAAGCTAGGATTTGAGTCAGGGGTAGGCAAAAATTGGATTCGGGTTCGAAAAAAATAACGGTTCGGGTTCGGGTTTGGATTCAAGATACAATTCAAAAAAATAGCAAGCATTTCAAATATTGTAAAAATAGAAATGGTACCATCTTTACCATTGGCATTGTGCCGTCAAAATTTTTCATATGCCATTATGCTATTATCATCAATTAAAATAAACAAGAAGTCAAAATAATATAATTGAACATCAAAGGTTTCAACTAAGTCAAAAGTTTATAACAAATATTCTTTTACATATCAAAAAACAAGAAATATATTAATACTACAAAATCAAGTCAATGGAGGAAGCATTGTTCTACGGTTCTTCATATTTTGAAATCGTTGCATAATTCGTTCATCATCTACCTTATCAAACAACTCATTCTCAATGTAAGTGACCAAACAATCATTCAAGAATTGATCTCCCATTGAATTCCTTACTCGGTTTTTCACATAATTCATCGCCGAAAATACCCTTTCAACACTAGCCGTAGCCACCGGCAATATCAATGCTAATTTCACTAATTTGTAAACTAACGGATAAATTATGTGCTTCCTCTTTTCCACCATTTTTTGAGAAAGTTCAACTATGCCCTTTAACTCTAAAAAATCATCATCACTTCGCATATCCATGCGATAATTCTCCAATTGACCATCTAGGACAGCAAGTTCATATTGGTTGAAATCAGAGGGATAGAATTGAGCTAATTGAACCAACCTATCTTTATTAAATGACGAAAAAGAGTTACTCGGGTCTAAGCATGACATACAAATAAGTAGCTCGGTACTAGTTTCTGTCAATCTGTCATTAAGCTCCTGCAATTGCATATCAATAACCATGTAAAACAGTTCAACACAATAATAATGCAAATTAGTTGTGTTTGTTGCTTGTCTCTTTGGCTTACCGACATACCTATCATATATATTTGGAATGTCTATATCGTGCTTCACACAAAATAGACACACTTCTTTGAATAATGATTCCCAACCACTATCCCGCATATTTTGCAAGCGTTCTTTAGCAAAATTCACCAAACGCATAGCATTCACCATATCTTGCTCTTTTCGTTGCAAGGCTTGCGATAGATCACGCGTGATGAGTAATAAAGTTCTCATGAGATGACAATTGAAAGCAAAATCAAAAGATTAGATATGAAATAAAATACCAGTCGCCTCAATTCGTTGTTCTAGAATCGCCGCCTCCTTTTCTATTTCCTCAAGTACACCTATTGTGGCTGAAAACCAAGAGTTGTTAAACCTTCTTAAAGTACCACTTATGTTTCTTTGGGGAAAATCGTGATTGTTTGGTTGACATGGCCCTTTGCCAAGATAATATCTACGTATATTATCCTTCTCATTTGGTGGATATTGAGATATGGGTGGCCTTGAAGCGGGATCATAAGGAGGTTCTTGTGAAGATGAAGAACGAATAGGGCCTAAGCTAGATCCTATTTGCTGTGATCCTTGTGAGGAAGAAGAATGATTAGGGCCTAAGCTAGACCCTATTTGTTGTGATCCTTGTGAAGATGAATCTATTGGAAATTTAGGTTCTGTCTTGTAGTATCTATTCATTCTCTATTAACAAATTTTAAAAAAAAATTAGACAATTCAAACAATTCAATCAATTCAATCAACAAGATCAGACCCTAACCCAATTATTGAAGCTAAATTTACTCAATTATTGGAGCCTAACTTTATTGCAAAGATCAGACCCTAACTTTATTGCAATTCAATCAAACTTAGAGCCTAACTTTATTGCAATTCAATCAATTCAATCAACAAGATCAGACTACTGAATCGGTACACAGCCCTTAGATTAAACAGATTAAACAGATTGCAAAGATCAGACTACTGAACCTGATTTCAACTATACTCTCAATTTAACAGATTTATACATAGCCCTTAGATTAAACCTCAACTACGGTACCAGTACTGCTGTACTGAATCGAGAAGTAAAAAACTTTCATTCACCAAACCGAGAAGTAAAAAAACCAAGAAGTACTGATTACTGAATCGGTACCAGACTACCAGTACCAAACCGAGAAGTACCAGTACCAAACAGTGGCGAAGAAATTGAATTAAAAGGGAAGAAATTGAATGAAACCTCAAATTGAAGCAAGGCGGAGCAGGGGTATGCAAGGCGGCAAGGTGGCAAGTTCCGGCGTTCGTCTTCTTCTTCGCGCGGCGCGGCGCCTTCTTCTTCGCGAAGCGGCGCAAACGCGTTTCCTCGCCTCGCGTAGTCGCGACTCGCGACTCGCGTTTCGTTTTGTGACTTTGTCGCTGCTTCGCTTCGCGCAGGGCCGGGCCAGGGATAGGCAAAGCCCAAAACAGGGGTAGGCAAAAGCCCAAAATTTCCCGGTCCGAAAAAAAAAAAAAATTCCAGGGGTAGGCAAGTGCCTACCCCTGCGTGAATGTGGCTTCGCCACTGTACTTAGTGCGACACACATAATTAATAGATTACCTAGCATTGTCGTAAAAAATAAAAGTCCATTAGAAATTATTTATCAAGAAAAAATGCATTTCGATCATTTGAGAGTTTTTGGTTGTGTGTGCTTTGTTAAAATTAAAAGAAAAAACAAGTTGGATTTTGTATCAACAAAAACTGTTTTTTTGGGGTATTCATCTTATAAAAAGAGTTATAAATGTTATGATCCTATCAACAAAAAAATATTTATATCTAGGGATGTCATTTTTTGTGAGGATAAACCATACTTCAAAGAAAATGAAGAATTAAAAAAAATTTCAACCAATGACCAAAATAATTCGGTAAGACCTCAAATACCTCTAATATTTGATCTAGAGCCCTCACATCATGACCATCACGAAATTGAGACTAACAACCAAATAGAAGAAATACAAGAAAATAACCATAATAACAATGATAATGAGATAGAAGAAAATTTAGTAAGAAGGTCATCAAGAGTACATCAACCCTCTACACGACTTAGAGATTATGTAACCTATATGGTACAATATCCTATACAAAATTATGTCTCATATGAACATATTTCATCTCAACATAAGGCATTTATCATATCACTTCAAAAAGAAGTAGAACCAAATTTTTTTCAAGAGGCTATTCAAACCCCAAATTGGTGTAAAGCCATGAAAGAAGAGCTACAAGCTCTAGGAAAAAATGAAACTTGGGTAATTATTTCATTACCAAAAAATAAAAAACCCGTTGGTTGTAAATGGGTTTACAAAACCAAGTACAATAGTGATAGTACCATAGAACGGTATAAGGCAAGATTGGTAGCCAAATGATACACTCAAACCAATGGTATAGATTACCATGAAACTTTTGCACCGGTAGTCAAAATGAATACCATGAGAATTCTATTCTCTATTGCCGTAAATAATGGTTGGGACCTTTATCAAATGGACGTAAAAAATAATTTTCTTCAAGAAACACTTGAAGAGGAGGTATACATGACATTACCACCCGGTGATAAATTGAAAACCAATTCTAATTTAGTTTGTAGGCTAAATAAATCAATCTACGGATTGAAGCAATCTCCACGAGCATGGTATGTCAAACTAAGCTCATTTTTATTAACTTGTAACTTCAAAATAAGTAGTGCCGACCACTCTTTGTTCACCAAAAATGATGGTAGATCAACAACCTTAATTTTGGTTTCTGTAGATGACATTATAATTACCGGGACTGATTATCAAGAAATTAAAAAAATTAAAAAACAATTGAGGAAAAAAATTGAAATTAAGGACCTCGGATATCTAAAATATTTTTTAGGAATAGAAATAGCATGGTCACGAAAAAGCTTATTTATTTCACAAATAAAATATATACTTGATTTATTAAAAAAACTGGTAAAATAGGATGTAAGCCGGCCTCTACCCCAATAGATAATAAATGCAAATTAAATAGCGAGGATGGTGAACCATTAGAAGACATAAATCAATTTCAAAGGCTTGTAGGAAAATTAATTTATCTCACGGTTACACGTCCGGATATTTCTTTTTCCGTAAGTCAAATTAGTAAATTCATGCACTCATCGAGAACACCACATTTAGAGGCTATAAATAGAATTTTAAGATATTTAAAAGGGACACCCGGAAAGGGAATTTTAATGAAAAATAATAAATCTAATGATATATGTGGCTATTCCGATACAGATTGGGCCGGAAGCTTCGATAAAAAATCGACAACCGGTTTTTGCACATTTGTAGGCGATAACTTAGTCACATAGAGGTTACTAAGTGTGAGCCTGGGTTTGAGGAACTATTGGCAGACCCTCGGCCATATCCTCCACCTCTCATGCCGGAAGGAAGACCACAGAAAGTGCACTGCTTTGTTGAAAGAGATGATGATTATTTTATTGAATTAGAGAAACTTTTAAATTCAGTGGTGGTTCACAATATGGGTTTCCAATGGGATCTGTCAGTGGAAAACATAGTGGATTATGCTGTAAGGACGGAATTGGTGAAAAAATTTGAGATTCAAGTGAGTGCTTTGCCGGGAACAAGTTTCCTAATCCGTTTACCGGATAGAGTTGATGCGCAAACCTTCATAAGAGCCACTCCAGCCGAACCATGGGAGGAGGGACTCAGTTTTCAACTTTGGACTCCACTGGATGAAGCGACAATTGTTGTGCCAAGATTTAAAATTTTACTAGAACTAATTGGTGTTCATGTTCTCCTGTGGAGAGAAAGAAATGTAATTAAGGCGGTGAGTCAATTTGGTGTGTATTTGGGTTCACTTGAGCAAGAAGTTTCTAATAGCGTTAAATCGTGGATGGTAGCGGTTGGAATCAATGATCTAGCAAAAATCGCTCAAACAATTGCCATACACATAGGAGGAATGAAATTTACGGTGGCTGTGAGACCAATCAAATGGAAAAGATCTGTCCTATACAAGTCGAAAGACTTCCCACCACGGTCGGAAAAATTCAAAGGCCCCTCGTTTGATATTCCAAGCAATTCCTCTAACGAATCTGCTCATAATGAAGATGAGTTAATTCCCATGAGCAAGGCAATGCTTCGAGAATTATGCAAGGGGAAGCATCCTAACGATTTACCGCCAGAATACCGACAGTTCGCATCACCACCGGAGCAGGTGGTACACCACCAGGAAGGACAGGGGCTTGAGGTTAATGGAAAATATCTCTCAATTGGTGAAGCGGGTCAGACGTACCCACAAACACAACATGCTACACGCAGACAACATCAGCACGGGCATAGCCACCGTAAGCTGTCTTTTCACAAAGGATCTACCTCAAATAATTCAAAGGAGGAAAGATCTAAGGTTTCCCGTGTCAGCTGCACACCTAGCATGCAGACAAAAAATCATAACTTGGAGGTACTTGGTGAAATGGATGATTTTCAAGGCAATCATAACGTGCCACACGAAGAAATAGATGACACAGCTAATAACGAATCTCAGAAGGGTGCATAAATTAATGCAGCAGTTCAAAAACTTGGACCAGAGGCGTCCCCAAGGCTGATGTGGCGTGATGAGGTTCCCAAAAACATGTCCGAAAATGATGGGATGCAATTTCCAAAGGAGATTCAGTGCATTAATGGAGAAGGCACATTTAATGCAGCAGTTAATGTTCCTATGCAAAAGGAGAAGGAAATTTTGCAGCATCCACGGATTGAAAGGGATTCAAATTTGGACAGAATTAGGGCAAATAAGGAAGCTGATGCTAATAAGGCAGGTGGCCAATCTGTTTCTCAGAATTCAAGCACGGCTGTTACACTCAAGGAATTCAAGTTCATGGCTAAGAAAAAAAAGATTTCAAGTGCACAACATCTTGTTAGGCCCATTCAGAAATTTAAACGAATAGCAGTAGGATCTACTTTAAAACCGCTCAAACTAGCAGGCCAGACGAAGCGGGTTCCATTACCTTTGAACAACAAGCCACCAAAGCGGGCTCAGATCCAGCTCAACCCTGAGGGATATTTCGAAGGGTAAATCATGACCACATGGATAATCTTGCAAAAGGCTGTGGCTTCAAAACGGATGAGGTTCAGGCAATAATAAATGTAGACAATGTAAAGAGAATAGAAATACAAAAGAAAATGAAAGAAGAGACAAAGGATATTCCTGAACTCGATTCTGACATGGAGGAGGCATTGTCACGCTTTGAATTAGACCAATCAGATGAGGAGGCATTGGCACGTTTTGAGGCAGAGGAAGAGATGCACTTGGAGGATGAGAACTGATTCCCAAGATCTCTATTGTTGTTTATTTTTGTGCTGTTTTTTTTTCAGTATTTTAAATGAATACAGAAATAAAAAGATTTAAGGTTTTATCGTGGAATTGCCGAGGGTTGGGGCATTTAGATAAATGCAATGTTGTGTGTGATGTAATAAGGAAATCTCGTTGTGATGTATGTATGTTACAAGAAACAAAATGGAATGGATTAGATCCTAATTTTTACTCGAGGGTGTTGCCAACTTTTTTTTAGAGGAATTGTGTTGCAATTAGTGCTATAATAGCTCAGGAGGTTGTCTAATTTCATGGAAGAGAAATTATGAACTTCTCTCATCTTGGTCTACCTCACACTCATGCTCAGCTTTGCTTAGGCAAAGTCAAACAGGGGTTAAGGTTCTGTTCACAAATGTTTATGGCCCAACAGAGGATGCAAAAAAACTGGGTTTCTTAAGAGAGATTAAAGAGGTGTACAAATTGGTGCAAGTTCCATGGGTGTTGGGGGGGTGATTTTAATTTGGTGAGATGGCTAATTGATAGGTCAGGAGACATGCGGGGTCTCTCGCTCATGTGCTCGTTAAATGATGTGATTAGAGACATTGAAATGGTGGATGTGGAGCTGAAAAATAGGGAGTACACTTACTGTAGCAAACGGCCGCAACCTTCTCTTTCAAGGTTAGACAGGATCTTCATTTCAACCGAAATTTCATCTCAATTCCCGTTGGTCTCATTGGAGGCTCTTGAGATGACGGTGTCCGATCATTCTCCTTTATTGTTGTCTTGCTCAAAACAGCAGCTGTCGAAGAAACCATGCCGGCTGGAGCTTTTTTGGCTGAAGAATTCAGCGAGTCGTGAAATAATCAGGAAAATATGGTCGTCTTCGATGAGACAAGACCTAATTCCAGATTTTAAAGCAAAGGTATCTCAAACTCATTCTAATCTGCGTGATGGCATTGCAACAATTTTTCTGATTTGGAAAAACAATTGCAGTTTTGTAAAAAGACAATTTTATTTTTTGATCGAATAGAGGAAAGGACTTTAGAGGATTATGAATTTCGGTTTAGAATTTTGGTACGGGAAAGGGCATTCAAACTTGCTTGCATATCGGAGATCCGATGGAAGCAAAGGTCCCGATGTAATTGGTTAGCAAATGGAGATAAAAACACTCGTTTCTTTCATGCTTTTGCCTCATCTAGGAAGCATAAAAACCGGGTTTTAAAACTGATTTTTGAGGGGACTGAAATTACAGATCCAAAACAGATTTGTTGTGCTTTTCGTTCGCACATGATCAGTTTGTTAGGTGCCGAAAATGAAACCATGGCTTTTCAACCGAATGCCTTATATATAGTGGATAATGAACTCCAAAACTTGGATGATTGTTTCACTGAAATTGAGATTTCCTATGCTATTAAACAATTAGCACGAAATAAGGCTTCGGGACCGGATGAAATTCTAAATGAGTTTGTGCAAACTTTCTAGCAGGAAATGAAAGAGTTGGTGGTTGCTATGGTTCAGAAATTTTACTCAAATAATTTAGAGTTGAAGGGAATAAATAGAGCCAATTTGGTGATGATACCGAAAAAGGAGGTGTCAGAGGGAGTTGGGGATTTTCGGCCGATTAGTGTGATTAATTTACTCCCAAAAATTCTATCAAAACTGTTAGCAAACAGACTTGGTCATCAGCTTGCTAATCTCATTTCGCCGAACCAGACGGCTTTCATCAAGGGGAGACAAATTGCTGAAAATTTTAACACTACACGTGAAATCATTCACCATTTGTCAAATTCAAAAAGAAGAGCAGTTTTTATTAAAATTGATTTTGCAAAAGCTTTTGATTCGGTAAGTTGGGATTTTTTGTTGAATGTCATGAAGGCAAGGGGATTCCCGCCAAAGTGGTTAACTTGGATTCGAAATCTGCTGGAATCAGCCACATCAAGAGTGGTGGTAAATGATGAAATGTCAGAATATTTTGGTCACAAAAGAGGGCTAAGGCAAGGGGACCCGCTGTCCCCAATGCTTTTTAATGTGGCGGTGGATGTCCTACAAATGATGATAAGTAAATTAAATCAAAATTTATCTAACATCTTACAGGTTGAGGGAAGCTGTAATTGCCTTACAATACGCAGATGATACGGCTATCATTGCCAATGCGGACGAAGAGACCTTGATCTCACTCAAGATCATTCTAAGGATGTTCACGGCAATCTCTGGATTACACATTAACTATGAGAAAAGTTTGTGGATCCCAATTAATTTGCAAGAGGAAGAATGCAATAGGGCAAATCTGATTTTGGGTTGCCGCCGCTCAAATTTCCCAACAACATATTTGGGAATGCCACTGACAGTACGAAGACCAACAAAGGACCTTTTCATGTCGTTAATACAACGATTTGAAAGCAAGTTGGCAGGGTGGAAAGGTAAATTGATTTCAAGAGGTGGCAGGTTGCAACTTGTGAACTCGGTTCTCTCTTCAATTCCTATTTATTATATGGCTTGCTTTGAGTTGCCTAAGTGGGTTATTAATAGATTGGACAAAATTAGAAGGCGTTTTCTATGGGGTAAGAATGAGAATCATAATGCGGGTATCTCTTTGATTAATTGGGACACGGTTTGTTTGCCAAAAGAGTGGGGTGGTATGGGAGTCAGCAACTTGAGGTGGAGAAATATCTCGCTACTTTTGAGATGGTGGTGGAGGTTGTATACAAATTTGAATTGCCTTTGGTCGAAGAAAATTATAGCTCTAAAACAGAAACCAGGTAATTTGCAAGGGGTTGAACGTTGGATAAGAACAGGCTTTTTTTTCTAGGACACACAGTTTTCGATATACAAGCTCTTCACGTGGTCATGTCAAGGGATAAATGGTACCGATCAGATTCTGTGGCGATGGGAATCTAACGGTCACTACTCGGCCAAATCTGTCTACTCTATATTGGCTGGATGTGGTATGCTAGCGTGGCAGTATGCTTACATATGGAGATATAGAGTCCCACCAACGGTACGCATCTTTATCTATCTCCTATTGAAAGACAGATTGCTCACTCATGAGATGATGGTGAGAAGGGGGTTCAACTGTTCACCAAACTGCGAGACGTGTGGTTTAAGGGAAGTGGAATCCATTTTGCACTTGTTTTTTAAGTGTCCAAAGGCAGTTCGTTTGTGGGATAGGTTGGGATTCATCTTAGGAGTGTGTCTCATGACAGCACTTGAAACAGTACATGATACTTGGAACAGCTCGATGATGAATGCGGCAAGTTCGGGAATGGGGAAAAAACAGTGGTCGGTATACTTCATATCAACTTGTTGGTCGATATGGAAGCAAAGAAATACAAAGATTTTTGAAGGCAAAGAACTTCCAACGAAGGTGGTTGAGGAATTCGTGTTGCAGGATGCAAAACTTTGGATGCAAAATTGTTAGGAAATGTTGAAAGTGTGTGAGGATTGTGTGAATGTTTATGTAGTTTATTTTTCTGTTTTCTTTTTGTTTTTTCTGGTTTACTTGTAACTGACAGTCGCTGTCAGGTTTCTCAAAAAAAAAGAAAAAAAAGATTTCATTTGATTGATGTTGGGAGAGGGACTAACACAGGCTTATACTGGGCCTCTTTCACTAGTTAGTTTAATTTGGGCTTTTTATGACGGGCTTATACTGGGCCTCTTTCACTAGTTGAAACTGACATTTGTAATTTCAACGCTTTTTGATTGAAGTAGTTTTAAGACCTATATAACATGGGAATGGTGCAAATTTGCTTTGCAAATCATTAATAAGTCATTTTACTAGTCCTACAAGGTAACTTCCCATAGAGTTAGAGATTTAGAGCTTGCATATTCTATAAAAGAATTAAAATTATAATACAATAATTTTGTTCGCAATTTAAAATAAAAAGATAAACAATCATTTTGCTTCAAAAATAAAAAATAAAAAGATAATCATGAAATTATGTCTTTACATTGTTGCTCTCACTTGAATCGGTTCGAATGGAGGGACAACTAAATTGCAGTAAAACAATACAAATATTATAATAATTAATTAGAGTTCGGCGGGCTCTGATTTCATTCAAATTCTTTCTAGTGCCATCTTTCTGGTACCATTTCCTACTTTTTTTTATTGTAATGTTTCATCGGCAAATTAAATTGGATGATTGAGTATTGAGTATTTTGGAAAAAAAAAATTACAGGTTTCTGAGTTATCATAAAGTATAGATTAATTAATTTCAACCATTTATACTTCACCAACCTTTTTATTAGCATCCAAAAGAGATTAGCCATTCCCACAAGTTTTTAAAAAAGATTGAAACTTTCAGAAAAGCTTTTCGTAATTTCCGTGATAAAGGACATGTGGAATTCTCCGTCTTATTTCAGTAACAAAACTACGCGGAGAATCGTTGTTTTTGATAATAATCACCACCAACAATATAATTCTGTTAAAGTCATTTGTCCTCACCTTACCAACCTCTCTCAATAAATCCAAAACAAAGCACTGTTTTCACTTATAAATACCAAGGAGCCCCGCTTTTCTCTTCACCAAGTAATCAATTTAGCCACTAAACTTCTGGGGAGAGAATAGATATGGCTACTTCCACCTTCTTTCTTTCTTTTTCACTTTGCCTTTCAGTCTTGCTTCATGGATGCGCAGCTCAGTTTGGCGTTGGTGGTCAGAGCCCATGGCATACCTCACGAGGGTTTGGTATTGGCCAGAGGGCATGTCGATTCGAGAGGCTCGAAGCCCTCGAACCATCAAGGCGGGTGCAACATGAGGCGGGCATCACTGAATACTATGATGAGAACAATGAACAGCTTCGATGTGCCGGCCTATCTGCTAGACGCCGCGTAATCAATCCTAGAGGCCTTCGTTTACCTGCCTACTCTAATGCGCCTTCTCTTGTCTACATAAAACAAGGTAAAGTTGGGTTCTCCGAGATTGGATAGACATAATATTTCAAATCAAAGCACTTATTTGCGTACCATTCTGCAATAATATATACTATATCTGAAAAAAAAATTGTTTAACATATTTTGCAGGAAGGTGCCTAATGGGAATTGTATATCCTGGGTGCCCAGAAAGTTACCAATCATTCCAGCAACAATTTGAGCAGTCTAGGCAGGAAGGGGAGGCTCAGGGTCAGAGGCCTTGGAATGAACACCAGAAAGTTCAGCGTGTCCGTGAGGGAGATGTTGTTGCTTTACCGGCAGGTGTTACCCACTGGTTCTACAATGACGGTGATGTCCCTGCAGTTGCTGTCACTGTGTCTGACATAACCAATAGCGCCAATCAGCTTGAGCCGAGACGTAGGGTATGAGATCTAACCTAAGTTTAATTTATCACATAACATATTTGTTGGGCAAAATTGATTGCATATTCATGTTGTACAATAAACCTCTAATTTATATACTGTTTTTAATTAAATAAGGAGTTCTTGCTGGCCGGGAGGCACCAGAGGGGAGGACAATCCTATGAAACCGAGCAACAATCAGGAAATATCCTAACTGGATTTGACACTTGATTTTTGGCTGAGGCTCTTGGAGTAAATCAGGAGCTTGTGAGAAGGCTCCAGAGTCAAAATGACGAGCGAGGTTAAATAGTTCATGTGCAGCAAGGGCTTCAATTGCTCAGACCATCTAGGATCCAGGACGAGCAAAAACAACAAGAAGAAGAAGAGTTTTATGGGGAAAGATATCAAGGAGAGCGGAGGGGAAATTATACCAATGGTTTGGATGAGAACTTCTGCACTATGAGAATAAGAGAAAACATTAATGATCCATCCCGTGCTGATATCTACAACCCTCGTAGTGGAAGAATCACAATACTCAACAACCAGAAGTTGCCCATCCTTAACAACGTCCAAATGAGTGCCAACCGGGTTGTTTTGAGAAGGGTAATTCTTAAAACCTTTTTGTGTATTAAGCATTGAGCAACTAAATTTGTTCAAACTAACTGAAATATTTTTTGTATTTGTAGAATTCTGTTCTTGCTCCGCATTGGAATATCAATGCTCATAGCTTGATGTATGTGACCGGTGGAAGCGGAAGGGTCCAGATTGTCAACCACCAAGGAAGAACTGTTTTTGATGGCCAGCTTCGCCAAAGACAAATTCTGCTAATCCCTCAGAACTATGCGGTGCTGAAAAGAGCATACAAAGATCAATTTGAGTATGTTTCGTTCAAGACGAACCCTAATGCTATGGTGAGCAAACTAACAGGGAAGCAATCTACTATCCAAGCCTTGCCGTTGGATGTTCTCAGGGCTTCTTACCGCCTAACGATAGAACAAGCGAGGAGGCTTAAGAACAGCAGGAGGGAGGAGATGTCTTTATTTGCTCCTGGGTTTGAGAAGAGCGCTTCTGAGGAGGAGAGCAAGTATGATCCAGAATTTCAGGGAAATCCCGATGTTACTATTACTCAAGTGGTGAATTAAATAGAGTGCAATTGCTCTTAATAAGCGGGACTGGTGAAATGTGTTGTGTACTTGCTAGTTTGAAATAATAATAATAAAATTATCAATATTGTTGTTCGTAAATCAGGAGTAGTGTATGTTTCTCTAATATCGTCTGACATTCTCTTTGGTTTTGATTGTGCTCCGAGAATCACTCAAGTATTCTCCCCCAAATATATAATTAATTTATTCCTAGGTAAATGAGGGGAACAAGAAACATAATTTAATCCTAAAATAAGAAGCGCAAGATTATCAAAAATAACTTGCGTCAATACACTTTGGAGACGTTTTATTATGAAAGTAAATTGTGGACAAAGGGCATTTCAAAATAGTTTTATAATACAACTTGTATAAGAACAACATATATAAGCCATTGATTAATGTTACCAACTACAAGATATCCTTATCTAATATTATGCCTAATCATGTACTGTAATTTATATTTTTCATGTTGCTTTTTTCAAGAGATGAACGTGACATATTGATACATGGTACACATTGAGATTTGTATCAGGACATTCCGACTCCATCATAGTTTTCACCAGTTAGATAATTTTTTCTTGCTTATTTGGGTTAGCTTTACATATATTTGGAAGGTTATATTAGCTGATTTTGAGTTGACTCCACCAAGTTGGACGAGAATCGACCTGGGGTGATCTTAGTATGTTATGCCCGAGTTATGTAGTGGGCGAGTTTTGCGATTAAAATTGATAGAATTAGACTGATTTAACCGAGTTTATGTTTGAATCAGGCTGATTCTCACGATTTGAGGCGATTCTTCAGAAGAAGCAAGCGGTGATGTGAGTGGGGAGGTGCGAACGAATGTGCAAGAGAAGAGTACTGTAACATCCCAATTTTGTACATGTTGAAAATATATTTGATTTGGGATCAAAACTAGAAATACAAAGGAAAATGTAATTAGAAATAGGCAATTGCAAAGTCCTTAACAAAATTTTGATTGATAGATTGTTAGTGTTAAAATCAGGAATTTTGGAAATATGGAAATATTTATTTAAATTTATATTACGAAATGGTAAATTACTTATATATGTTAATTAATTCAACTATACTTGTTAAATATTTAGTCTAGTTTGAAGTATTTTAAAATTTATTGTAACATCATGTTAATTGAAAACATATTATTTACATGTTAATTTATTTATAATAATATAAGGGTTTTAGTGTAAATTGACTTTCCATTAAATAAGAAAGAAAATTAAATGAATTTAATTGATAAAAGGGTGCATGTGGAGGACACATGTCACCACTATGACAACTATACTTTTTGTCACCTAATTTCTCCACCGAGGAAACACTTCTTCTTGGAAATTTGATGGAAAGGGTAGTCCGTCCAGAAAAGGAACAGAACGGAGGAGGAGAAGAAAGGGGAAATTTTGAGGGACATTAAAAATGGAAAATAAGAGGAAAAATTGAGAGGGAAATTAGAGTGGAATAGAAAAGGAGAAATTGAGAGAGAAATGGAAATGGAAAAGAGGAAAAAGAGGAGAAAGTAGAGGCATCGGTAGCTCGACGTGGCCGGGAAACGAGAAAGTTGGAGAAGATGGCAATGTGTTGGGTTGCTCAGTTGATTGCTTGTGTTCATGTGGTTGCTCTCGAACAACTCGATTGACTCGATTCTGAACAGTGAACTGACTTCGAGCCATGTCGTGCCCAACGTTAAAAGGTGCGGGTTTCGAGTTATTCTCAGATTCCTCTAACTTATTTTATTGTTGTTGTTGCTTGCTTGTTTTTTTAGTTGCTAATTGGTGTATTGTTGATGCTTGCTTGGTTGCTTGCTTTGTTGCTTGATTGGTAATTAGTTGTAGTTAAGTTCTTGAATGTTCTTTGGAATTGCGTAGCATGAATGCATGAGTTGTCACAAGGAGCATGAACATATATTCTAGAATTAAATTGTTAGAATTAAATTGTGACAAAACTTGAAGAGTTTAGTGGCAAAATAAGATTGTAGTATATGCTAGTGTTCTATTTTTAGATTAAAACATCAAGATGCATGATCATATATTTTTGTAGCAAAAATCTGAAAATGTAGTATGATGTTCAAGTTTAGAATTTGGTTTTGAATATGACATGATTTGCATCAAGTTTTTGGGTTGCATTGCATATGCTTAAATGATATAGGACAGGAGTTGAACTAAAACTTTTGCATGATATTTCTTAGGTTAATTAAATGGATGCATGAGCATATATTTCTAGAATAATTTTAGAATCTGAAATGCGACATGATTTTGCAAAGTATGGGTTATGATATGGTATTGTTGTAGGTAAATTATGTTGAAATGTAAGGAACATAGAAGTGACACCTCCAAAATAGTTAATCACAGTGATAAGTATAGTAAGAAATGTCCATGCATATAATACACTATAATTGTAACAAATGATGTAGTGTGCGGATGTCGGTTTTACTCACTTTTTCTTTCAACTTGGTTGTTGATTATGTTAAAATACTTGTGTGATTTCACTATATTTTTCTTGGATTTTTATATGGAATTGCTTGAATTATTTTTCTAGTTATGAGTACATAATATGCATGCATAAAATAAGACACGAACTGCATTGAGGAATTGAGTTGCATGGCATATGCATAGATCACATTAGACATGAGTTGAACCATAAATTTTGCATGATATACTTGCATGCATGATACATTGTTTTATATGAACTATGCACTTGTTATAAATGAACCTTGAATAGAAATGAGAATATACAGACCACATTGATTTGATTGTATATGGAATGTCTTGTATGTACTTTGAAGGGAATTGAAATATATTCGGGTAGCGCATAGCAAGAGCTGTGTAGGCGCCATATTTGGGTAGTGCATAGCAAGAGCTGTGTAGGCGCCATATTCGGGTAGCGCATGGCAAGAGCTGTGTAGGCGCCATATTCGGGTAGCGCATGGCAAGAGCTGTGTAGGCGCCATATTCGGGTAGCGCATGGCAAGAGCTGTGTAGGCGCCATATTCGGGTAGCGCATGGAGAGAGCTGTGTAGGCGCCATATTCGGGTAGCGCATGGCGAGAGCTGTGTAGGCGCCATATTCGGGTAGCGCATGGCGAGAGCTGTGTAGGCGCCATATTCGGGTAGCGCATGGCGAGAGCTGTGTAGGCGCCATATTCGGGTAGCGCATGGCGAGAGCTGTGTAGGCGCCATATTCGGGTAGCGCATAACCAGATTTATGCTTGGTGCGAGAACTTGTAACACGTGATAAACAAAGGAAAATATTGAGAATTTCTATACTTGGACAATTGTGCATATTTGAGAATTGCTAAATTTGCAATAAAGCATGGTTAAACAATAGGGTTGCATAAGCAAATTGGATTGAACTTTTAAGTCTATTGCACATGAGCATTTCATATTGTGAACTTTTATGTTTGATTGTTATGGTCTTATAGTTGTGTCTCACGGTTGCTGATTTCGTTATCATACTCAAGTATTTCATAAAGTAAAGTTTTAATATTTTCGTTGACTGATTATAGTTGAAGCTAGTTTATTGGAATCTTAGATTATTACTATAGTCTATATATATTTTTGGTGCTCGGTGCTGTTTTTGTTTCAGTTGGTCGGATCTGGGGATAACTCGACTGGAACTGAATACCGCATTGGGAGATTTTCAATCTCTCATCTTTCCACTTTGTGGGTTCCAGGTACAAAACACAAGATAAGAAAATATGATTTCGAACTAGAAGATTGCAGGAATGGCAATAAAGAAAAGTAAGTTATGTCATTGATAATGTATATGATATATGTGATTTTGTAAAATGATAAAAATCGCCTTGCACTGATGAGCGCGGCGGATTGTCTCCCCGCTGTCGGGGTGTGACAAGTACGGTGTTCAGTATCTTCCGGAGATTCATACCATTCACGTTTTGGGAGATTTATACCATTCATCTAAATAAGCATCAACTATTTGTCTGCAAAAACTTCAAATTAATTTTATTATTTGGAAACACATTTGATATTTTGTTCATCTACAATCATATAAAGAAGGGGATAAACAGATTTCAATGCACAAATACCCATCCACCTGCCAACTAATAAGAATTATTAATAATTAATTAATTATTAAGAATTATATCTAAACCTATATCAACTACTTCCTTTTCTTTAACAATGTCATCCCAACAGGAAGACATTTTACCGGTGGTACAATTTTTTTTTTTTTTTTGAAAGCTTGGTAGAGACTACCAAGATTAAATTAATAAGATTTTTTACAACAACAATTCCTACAACAATTCCTAATATTCTGGACTGAAGGGTCATTAAAATGAATCCACCACCACTACAGCAAAATAGAGTATCAGTGACCGGAGATTTGGTTGCTGATAGGTATCAGCGACCGAATTTGGTCGCAGATGGCTGGTCGCAGAAAGCATCGTCACTAATACTCACGTGATGACGTCATCGATCGCTGATTGACGTCATCCCGGTCGCTGATACATTTTCAGCGACCGATTTTTTTGGTCGCTGATAGTGTTTGATGACATCATCTAGAGGCTTTCAGCGTCCAATTTGTGGTCACTGATGTTTAAAATTCGGTCACTGATACCTTTTTTTAGCGACCAACTTTCGATCACTGATGTTTAAAATCCGGTCGCTGATACCTATTTTCAGTAACCAACTATTAGTCACTGATATTTGAAATCCAGTCGCTGATACCTGCTTTCAGTGACCAACGGTTTGTCACTAATATTTAAATCTAGTCACTAATACTTTTTTTCAGCGTTCAATAGCTCAGCGATCAACTATTGAACACTGATGGTCAAAAACCGTTCTCCGATGCTCCTGTCAGCATTACTTTTTTTGTTAGTTTTTTCATTTTACTTTTCTCAAACCTACACAATAGATCGATTCGATTGTAATATCAAATATTATACAAATTACAATTCTGTTTTGAGATACAACAATAACAATATCAACACAACAATTCTAATTTTGCCATAGTACCAATTACAATTCTCAAGTCATGAAATAAAAAAGCAAAACCTAACCGACAAAGTTATCCTGCATATTTAGAACTTCATATTAGAAAATGTAAATCGAAACAAAATTCAAACACTCACAAGAAATGGCAAAAAATGGCAAAAAGATACACTCACAAGAAATGGCAAAAAGATACTGGTAGCATGCTGTGACCTGTATATAGATGGAAAAAATGTAATATAACCATCACGTACCAATGCAACAGATGAAGTCATTATGTATGTATATATAACATAGGGAAGACATGCACATGAAACTGCACCTAAGATGAAATAACATTTGTTATGTTGGTTAAAATACTGTTCAATATAACAATCATATTACTGTGAAACAACTGTCAGCAATGTGTTGAATTTCAAGCAATCATTTATATATATAGGAAACTTGTATCCCAAAAGAAAAGAAAAAAATGCTTACAAGATGAAGACAGTTACTATGTACCCGTAGAAATCCTCAGTGGAGTCACGACCGGCATTGTTAAGAATTGCATCACATCATATACCTACATTAATACAAATCAAAATTATAAGTTATTCCCAGATAAACATATAAATAGAAACAAGTACAAGGTCATTCATGCAAAAAAACTATAAATTTCTAACTTGATACGATTTCATTATACTAGTGCAAATACCACTTCCAAAAAACAGTCCCAATAAAACTAAAACTTTACATCTAGCTACAGGTCATTTCCATGACCTCAAATTGCATACATAGTTATGATATGACCTGATAAGTACTCCAGTACAAAACTTTCCATTTATTGGAATAATTAAGGATTTTTAAGTAATTATCGAAATCTCAGCCAACAAAGAAGAAAACTGCACAAAAAATAGTGAGCTGGCACAAATCTGACCTTCACAAAACAGTGGATTCCACTGAGTTCTGGACTTTATAATTTTTGATAATTTTTTAACATACAATTCATGACATAACAATCATTTTCATATAAAGAACCAAAAATTCTATGTAGTCAATTGACCACAATCATTTTTCAAAGAAGGACTGTCAGAAAAGGGTAAAATTGTCAAAGTATGAAAATAGCTAACAAGTGCAGCTCTTACATTCATATCTTTAACATTTTACAATCTTCACTATATAACCAAAGTTTCAACAAAAATATGAAAATAGCCCTCATAGCCAAAGTTTAGTACTCTTGATTTTATTTTATTTTCTTGTTTATACATCCTCACAGTATCCAAACAAAGGAAATATTTTGTGTTTTTCGAAACATCTTACATATTTAAAAGGAGTTAAGATACAAAACAGTACCTTAAACATATATTTATATTATAGAGTCAGTTTGCTAAGCAATTAGACTAATAATTATACTTTGACATTATTATGGCAAACTCGGTACCTAGAAGCAGAGATCGGTACAGCCAGGGCAAGAGAAAAGAGACAGGATCTGGTTCACAAGGAGAAAAACTCGGTACCTACATCTGCTTTACCTAAATATATGAGGAAAAAAAATGCAAAATAGTAGGACTCAGTAGAAAGAAATAGCATGAATACGAACGTGTTGATTTTTTAGCTTATTTGTTCCAAGGTTCACATCTCGAACATTAAATAAATATCTCCTGTTTTCCAGTTGCCTGATCACTTACCAGAAAGCATCTTTTTCAAAATAAAATGAAACCAGAAGTTTGTTCAGATCTTATAATTTCTAAGAACTTAGAAGGTTGTAGCGAGACAATAAGTTGGGCCTGCCTGAGTTGGACTTAAACAAAACTAAGGGAATCCGTTGCTCTTCTGGCTACTAAATGGTTCAGCATACCTCCTTGCGTGTAAAGGCTAAGATCAGCACCAAATCTATACACTGCTCAATTTCGATATCCTTTGTACCTCCTCCAAATCTTTTTAAAAAACCTACCACATTATCACAAATAAACATGTCAAATTTATTTCATTAAAATATCAGCTAAGATCATCTAATTTTTTACTTGTGACATGTCCCCCCAAAATATAATTTTTGCAATTGAATGACAGCCGTAACCTGACAGCTTTTTTCTTGTTGAAATATCTTTGATGAATTAAGCCTTTGCAGCATATGACCAATTGTATTAAAATGTATAATCTTTGGGCATAAAAAATGTGCAATTATGACATATTGCAATCATTAATATATCTAAAATCAGAAAATTAATTATGACCAATCTGCATCATTAATTATGACCAATCTGCTACTATCAGAAAAGAGAACCACTGACACAAAGTCACCACCTTTATCAGACAATACATCTAGTTATTTATTGATTCTCAACCACAATAAAATTAACTCCTAGGAACTCTATGAGTAATTGAGCCAATTGATACACTAAATCCAACAGTTGCTTTAAGAAACGAGCACAAGAACTAACTTTGATCAAGAAACAAGGAGAGACTGAGAGAGAGAGAGAGAACTTACATCAGTTAACAAAACTTTTATGTGTAATTTCTTTTCCAATACCAATTGCCAATTTTGACAAAAATTAACCAACTCAAAATTAAAAGGGGAAAGGCATGATATCTAAGTTCAGTCGGGCTTATCTCAGAAAAGTGATTGATTGAAGTTAGCAGCGTTGATTGATTAAAGTTTAAAGAAATTTCTAAGAAAGTGAAAGTGACTGAGCGAGAGAGGTGAGGTGAGACCTCAGACCGACTGAGCTGAAGAGGTGGCGAGGGATTTCTCAGGGAGCTGACGAGGAGACGTGGAGGCAAGGGATTTCTCAGGGCGGCTCGGCTCAGATCTGGCGAGGAGAGGAGAGGGGTGGCGCGGAGCGGCGGAGCTCCTCACGTTGGTTGAGGTGCTAGGCGTGGAGGTAGTGGCGGATCAACGGAGCTCCTCGCGCAAGGTGGAGAGCGATGGAGGTGGATCGGTAGAGCTCCTCTCCAAAATCTTGTTTGCACGGAGGAGAGAAGGGGTGGTGAGGGTTTTTTGGATCTGGCGGAATCGCGTGAGAGAAAAGGGGTGGCGCGCGATTCAGTATTGGCACCCAAAATTGAGTGGTTTTCTTTTTTTACCCAACACTTTCAACGACCGGGTAAGAATGGGTCGCTGATACAGTCGCTGAAAATATTGGTCGCCGAAACCAATTATTTTTTAATTATTTTTTATTTATTTTTTTGAAGGAAAAAACCTTTCAGCGACCGGCGACTGCACTGATCGCTGATATCGGTCGCTGATACTATTTTTTGCTGTAGTGCACTTAGCCCTTAATGCTAAATTCATGAGATCTAGATTAATATTTTTTTACTAGGGTCATTAAAAAATATTGGAGAAACAAGAAAGGTACTTGCTATTTCATCATTTACAAATATTTCTTCTCTAGAAATGCGTTTTTTTTTGGTATTTGTAATGTTCTCCTTATCTTTTACTTATTTGTATCCTTTTCATTGAGGTTTATTAATAAGTACAGCTTTGATTTAAACATTTCAATTAAAATTTCTAACCTTATAACTGAGTTTTCTCCTATTCCCACCGGAACCTTTCCTTCCCACACCAATCTTGCTCTCTCATCATCTGTTTCGTATAAATCAGCACCAAACATTACTGTGTCCTGCATGGATTGCACCAAAAAACAAAGGCTTATATGAAGCTTAATATTTTAGTATCAAATTGATCTTCTGGTGCGTCTACTGTTAGATTTCCTTGTACTTGTACAAAGGGCTGCAGAATACACAACCTAAAGCTATTATATGGTCCAGGCCTGGCAGTATCAAACCACAATGAATACAATTTTCTTAAATTCCTAATTAAATATAGATTTATTTTAATTTTGAACTGGGAATAGAGGGTCTGGATATTTCTAAAATGACAGGGTCGATCATATTACTATTGGATTCGAGGAAAGATTACAACTCAAAATATGATTGTCAAATTAAGGGCTTACTTTCATTCTGACATTGGTACTTATACGAGACTGAACACCAATGACACTATGCTCTATCGAGCAATTGTCCAGTATACATCCATGAGAAATTATCGAGTGCGAGACCTACAATATTATAAAATACATCATGAAAAGCTGCAAACGTGAGTGTGTGTGTGCGCGTGTGTGCACGTGCATGGATGTTAGTTTTGTTTCATGTTTCGGGAGGGGAGCTAGGGGGGTTTATAAGCTGCAAACTGCTTATTCTTTTGTTGTACGTTTTAATCACAGTGAATATCACGGAACATATTCTACATTTCGAAATGAACTTTATCTAAGGCAAAATAAATATCAAAGTACTTTACTAAAGATTGTATTCTACCTTGCTGCTGTTTATCATGGACGTTGGTAAGTTTCTCCTGGATGTATACATTGGCTTATCCTCATTGTAGAAGTTGAATCTTGGTTGCGAAAATTTGATTAATTGAAATCAAATAATAATATATCAGATTTTGAATGTAAAGTACATGTTGATACCTCCAGCACCTACTGGCCTCAGCATTGAAAAGAGACATTAATAGAAGAACAAGGTTAATTTGTCAGATAGTTTGGTTATCATGATTGCTGAGTCAAAGCAGGACCTAATTATGGTAGAATTGATACCAACAAATACGTGAATAAACAATGATACACCTCGGGTTTTATACCATACCTACCATTCCCAATTGTGTGCTTCTAAACGTGCTATAAACCGTTTGGAACCTGTAACTAGGATTTTCTTGAGTTTAAACCAATTGCTTTAAAAAAAAAAAAAGGTAGAGAACACATACATCATCCGTCAGCGCCAAATTGGCCTCAAAGAAGGATCTAATTGTACCAATGTCTTCCCAGTAATCGTTAAAAAGGAATGCCTGTTTATAGAAGGTGTTAGAAAAATATAATTTGGCTGAAAAATTATTCTCTGTTTGAAACTGATTTTATTTGAAACTAATTGAAACCTGAGCACAACATTCTTATGTTTTAATTGAAACTAGTAAAACACTTCAATCCAATAACATTATCCTCATTATTATCACTCCATGTTAATTATGTTTCTAACTTGACCATCTTGCTAGTTTAAATTTGGCATCAAACAAAAAAAAAATTCTCATATGTCGAGCATTGGAAATATAAGATGGAATGGACCTTGACAAGGAACTCCTTTGCTGATGCAGGTATTATCTCTGAACCAAAATTGTTTGCACTACGGAATCGCCACCTTACACATCATATTAATAAACATATCATTTGAGTACAGGTTCAACAATCAAACAAATTTATTTTCTTCTCTTAAGTTAAATTATCAACTCAACCTAATTCATTGAGCCTTTTGGTATTCTTGACATGATTGGTACAAAGTTAACTTGTTATATATAGATAAAAGACAATAAATGATTGATTAATTGATTCACAAAAGGTTTCTGTTTAATATGGCCAGGGCATTATTTGAGTTTCATTGACCACTAGGAAAGCTAGCAAGTAGCTAGTAACACTAACAAATTCAGGTGGTAATCTGGTAAATAAATCCCTAGGTGTAAACTACCAATCCCTGACAAAGGGAATGAGGCAAATGAAAATTAAGAATGACATACCTCAGAAGGCTCAACAAGACATCCTTCCGGAACATATAAATTCCCATCGAAGCAACAGTGACAGAATAAAAAAAAATATAAGATATTAGAGACGATTAAAACAGAAAATAGAAGTGGAAAATTGGCAGATTGTTTAATATTATATGAAGCCACAGTTTGAATTTGGGTATCCTAGTACAATACATTGATATCAAAATTGGTGATTTTTATGACTTTATATAATGTATCAAGAGCTTGTGGCTTATTTCTGGACTACTGAATTGATCTATGGTTTATAATTAAGATAATTCTTTTAACAATATTTAGCATAAACAACTACTTATATAGGATAGCTTCACTACTACAGAAATGGTCATTGTACACTGCACATTGTACACGGATTTGGTAATTTTATATAAAAACCGTGGAGAAATTGCAATATTTTGGAGGCCCGAAATACCTGTGGGATCTCTACACGTATATTTATTAAAGAATTAGTGTAGACAACCGTGAGAGAGCTACACAGACGTTTATTAGGAAATGTACACGGCTTATTGTTTAAATAACAGTGTAGAAAGCCTTGAGAGAGATACACGGATATTTAATTAAAGAACCGAGAAGAAAGGAAGGAATTATACACCAATGTTTGTTTAAAGAACAGTGTAGAAAGCCATGATAGAGCTACACGGACATTTAATAAAGAGCCGTGTAGAAAAGTTGTTTTAGGGTTTTGACTTATAAAAAGGCCGGCCTTCGCACCGTTTTGATCAATTTACTGTATTGAAAAAAAAATTATCTCTCTGATCAATTTTACTGGACGAAGAGTTGGGTGAAGAGTTGGGTGAAGGACCTTCAGAGCCGGATGAAGAGGTGAATGTGACCTTCAGAGCCGGATGAAGAGTCGAATGAAGAGTCGGAGATCATCCGACTCTTCATTCGACTCTTCATCCGGCTCTGACGGTCCTTCATCCACCTCTTCCCTTTTTTTTGATGGTCCTTCATCCAACTTTTTACTCAACTCTTTCTTTAGTAAAACATGTATCTTCATATTACCCTCTGTAAACCCTACTGGCACCAAAAGGAAAGAACCACCCTATTCTAGTCCTTAATGGAAATTTTTAGTTTACATATGAATTTTTATTCCAACTTTTGTAATGCTTTAATTTTGTATAATTTAGTGTACATGAATTTTTAGTTTAAATTGCTATGTTTTGGAATTCTGGATTTTAAATGTCTTCCTCTGTTTTGGAAATTGTTTGTTTTGCTATCTGAAAAACATAGAAACAAAACTAGTTGATAGCCAAAAAAAAATGCTACAAGGACGTTTAATAAAGAGCCGTGTAGAAACGAGAAATAGTACACGGATTTTTGTTTAATTAACAGTGTAGAAAAATAATTCTACACGGCTGTTTATATAAAAGTCCGTGTAGCTCTCTTATGTCTTTCTACACGGATTTATAGCTAAATATCCGTGTATAAAGGTTATTTTAGGGTTTTGAAATAAAATGATATAAACAGCCGTGTAGAATTCTCTTTTTTTTCCTAATTATTTTTTATTTTTTTTGGCTAGCCTCCATTTTTGCTAGCCAGTATTTTCTTTGTTTTCAGTTAGCAAAACAGAGTAAGATGAAAATATCAATTGCTAAACAAATAAAATGAAAAGTGCCAGTAGGGTTTACAGAGGGTAATATGGAGATACATGTTTACAGAGGGTAATATGAAGATACATGTTTTAACAGTAGGCCTTTGTCAGAATCTTCGTATTTCTCCTCTGGATCTTGCTTGCCCGAATTAGTTTAGGACATGCAAGGAACTAACCAAAAGACTACTTAGGTTAATGTAACCAAAGTAAGGACTACTTTAGTTACATTAACCTAAGTAGCCTTTTGGTTAGTTCCATATGTCCTAAACTAAACACCTTAGCAAGATCTAGGGAGAAATACAAATTAACTTCCAAGATCTCAGATCCGGCCTCCAGTTATAACGTCTATATTACCCTCGAAAAACACTTTAGCGCAGAAATCAGAACAAATAATTGGGGAAATGAAGCACTTCGCATGGGAATTCGAGATGTAGGTTATCAATTATATCGGACCGCTCATCTGTGAGCTCCATAAACAGTACCTCATATCGGTATAAGTTGCGATCCGACATAATTGATAAACCTAGATCTCAACCCAATTGTTAACTGTGAGTAAATTGATCAAAACGGCGCTGGGGAGAAGGCCTTTTATACAATTCCAACCCTAAAATAACCTTTCTACACGGATAATAATCTATAAATCCGTGTAAAAAGCATTAAGAGAGCTACACGGACTTTTATATAGGTAGCCGTTTAGATTAACCTTTCTACACGGACATTTATATAAACAGCCGTGTATAATTTTCTGTCTACACGGACTTTTTATATAAACAGCCGTGTAGAATTTTCTTTTTTTTTCTAACTTTTTTTTATTTTTTTGGATAGCCTCCATTTTTGCTAGCCAGTATTTTCTATGTTTTCAGAAAGCAAAACAGATGACAATATCAATTTGCTAACAATAAAATGGTATAAACAGCCGTTTAGAATTCTTTTTTTTTCCTAATTATGTTTTATTTTTTTTGGCTCGCCTCCATTTTTTCGAGAAAGTATTTTCTTTGTTTTCAGTTAGCAAAACAGAGCAAGATGAAAATATCAATTGCTAAACAAATAGTATGAAAAGTGCCAGTAGGGTTTACAGAGGGTAACATGGAGATACATGTTTACGGAGGGTAATATGAAAATAAATATTTTAACAGTATGCCTTTGTCAGAATCTTCGTATTTCTCCTCTAGATCTTGCTTGCCCGAATTAGTTTAGGACATTTGCAAAATAACCTTTGTTTAGGACCTTAGTTTAGGACATTTTATTGTTAGCAAATTGATATTGTCATCTGTTTTGCTTTCTGAAAAACATAGAAAAATACTGGCTAGCAAAAATGGAGGCTAGCCAAAAAAGATAAAAAATTGTTAGGAAAAAAAAAAAATTCTACATGGTTTTTATATAAAAGTCCGTGTAGACAGATTATTATACACGGCTGTTTATATAAAGGTCCGTGTAGAAAGAGTAATCTAAACGGCTACTTATATAAAAGTCCGTGTAGCTCTCTCAAAGCGATCCACACGGATTTATAGCTAATTATCTGTGTAGATAGGTTATTTTAGGGTTGGAACTATATAAAAGGCCTTCTTCCGATGCCGTTTTGATCAATTAATACTCTCTCTCTCTCTCTGATTGAATTGGTCTGATTTCTGCGCACAAGGAACTAGGCCAGATCTGAGATCTTGGAAGTTAATTCGCATTTCTCCTCTCTATTGGCAAGGTTAGTCATACATATATATATTTCTCTTTTCTTTATCTAATTTTCTGTTACAGATTAATATTGCTTAATTATTTCGGTCAATTATTATTTAATGCATGCGTGCTTGATTTGTTAAGATAATGTAAATAATTAGTGTATTGTGGTCCAATAACCGACCTACTGATGCTTTTAGGTCCATGCCCGTTCAAAATTAATCCAATAGGGATTAATTTTGGATAGTCCCCCGTTTGGGACTGCTCTTTGAATATTGTGTCTCATTTAGGATGTGAATAGTACATATTAGCGGGATTTAATTAGTATTTGAGAAAAGTTCGATAGTATTTCTCCTTATTGCTCCTACGAGTATGTGGTTTTTACGCATACTTGGGGAGTTAATGAGAAATGCTGCCGAATTTTTCTCAAATACTAATTAAATCTCGCTAATATGTGTTCACATATGAGGCATAATATTCAAATAGTGGGTTAGGATTGTAAACCGGCCCTTTATAAGCCAAGAATTTGGAACAATATATATGCTGACCACCATATATGTTTAATTGGAAATTTGTTTTTACTTTAATTTACAGATGGATCGAAGTTGGATGTACGAATTGCGACGTGATAGTGCAGAATATTTGGCTCGCGTTGATGAGTTCATAAAATTTGCTGAGAGTTATAGAGTGGACACAAAAGATGACGACATCTTGTGTCCTTGTAGAGATTGTAAAAATTTTATAAGATTTGGGAATTCGGAAGAAATTACAGCTCATTTGATTTGTCGGGGATTTATGAAAAGATATACATGTTGGTTTATGCATGGTGAGAAAATTGGGGAATGTAGTGGAACCAATAGAAATTATGTTTTGGACGAGAATGATGATAATGTAGAAATTATTGATAATTTTGAATTTGAATGCAACGATGATTTTGAGAATGTTGAAAATTTCGATAATGCTGGGCTTGATTGCAACGAGGATGATGAGGTGGAGACGAATATTGATGAAAATACAGAATACGATTTTACTGAGAATCTAGAGGACATGTTACGTGATGTGGAAGATGAAATTAGTGATAAAAATTATAAAAAATTTCAGTATCTGTCTAATGAATCTAAAAAGCCGTTATATCCTGGGTGTACCAAATTTACAAAACTATCAGCTGTGTTGAAATTATTGAACTTAAAAGCAGACAACGGTTGGAGCGATAAGAGTTTCACGTTCTTATTAAAGCTTTTACGAGAGATGCTCCCAGATAACAATGAGTTACCCTATACAATATATCAGGCGAAGAAGTTGATCTGTCCAATGGGTTTGAAGATTGAAAAAATACATGCATGTCCGAATGACTGTGTATTGTACCGTGGAGAGTACGAGGCCATGCATGTTTGTCCTAAATGCGGTGTTTCACGGTATAAACGTAAGGACCAGGACACTGACGATTGTGATGAAGGAAAAAAGGCAAGGCCTCCGGCTAAGGCGGTGTGGTATTTCCCGATAATACCGAGATTCAGACGGTTATTTGCAAATCCCAAAGATGCGAAATTGTTGCGTTGGCATGAAGAAAAGCGCAAAAGAGATGGTAAACTAAGACACCCGGCTGATTCAATTCAATGGAGAAACATTGATAGACATTTCAAAGGATTTGGTGGCGAATCACGAAACCTTAAGTTAGGGGTAAGCACAGACGAAATGAGTCCGTTTGGAAGCATGAGCAGCCAGTTCTTATATGCATCTACAATATTCCTCCTTGGTTGTGCATGAAACGTAGGTATATAATGATGTCATTACTAATCCAAGGACCTAGACAACCCGGAAATGACATAGATGTGTATCTCGCACCATTAATTGAGGACCTCCAGAAATTGTGGCGTGATGGCGTCCCGGTCTGGGATGCGTACGGCAAAGAGCAATTTAATTTGCGGGCCATGGTATTCTGCACCATAAATGATTTCCCCGCGTACGGGAATTTATAGGGTTACACTTGTAAAGGAGCAAAAGTGTGCCCTATCTGTGAAGATGACACGCAGGTGCTGAGGTTGAAAAATTGTAAAAAAAATGTTTTTATGGGGCACCGTAGGTTTCTTCCTGTTAATCACCCATACCGTAAGAAGAAGAAGGTATTCAACGGGAAAATTGAGCTTGGAGTGGCACGTCGTCCGTTAGATGGGAAGAATGTCTTCATGCGGGTTAAAAACCTTGCTGTTGTTTTTGGAAAATGTGCCAAACCACCACCGAAAAATATTTGGAAAAAGAAGTCCATATTTTGGGAGCTACTATACTGGGAATATTTAGAAGTGAGACATTGCCTAGATGTCATGCATGTTGAAAAAAATGTCTGTGACAGTTTGATTGGCACATTATTGAACATTTCGGGGAAGACTAAAGACGATCTTAAAATTCGAGAAGACATGAAATTAATGGGAATACGACCCCAGCTTGCACCGCAGGATAAAGGGAAGCAAAAGGCATACCTACCCTCCGTAATGTGCACAATGTCGAAGATCGAGAAAACGAGCTTTTGTAAATGCCTTCATAGTATTAAAGTCCCATCAGGGTATTCTTCGAATATTAAGAAGCTGGTGTCGATGAAGGACCTGAAATTGATTGGTCCGAAATCCCACGACTGTCATGTTTTAATGACACATATGATTCCTGTTGTAATTCGAGGAATTTTACCAAAGCCCGTGCGGCAAACCATTACGAAGCTTTGTTTTTTCTTCAATGCAATTAATTCGAAAGTGATAGACCCGCTCAAATTGGACGCTTTGCAAAAGGAGGTCATCGTTACCCTTTGCCATCTTGAGATGTATTTTCCACCATCTTTTTTCGATGTTATGGTTCACCTTGTGAGGGAAATTAAGATTTGTGGTCCCGCGTTCCTGCGGTATATGTATCCATTCGAGAGATTCATGGGTATTTTGAAAAGTTACGTAAGGAACCGACATCGTCCCGAAGGTAGCATTGTGGAAGGATATTCCACAGAAGAGGTAATTGAGTTTTGCACGAACTACCTGACCGGTGTGGGTCCTATTGGCGTTCCAAAATCTCGATACGAGGGAAGGCTCCAAGGAGTAGGGACAATAGGGTTGAAAGCCATAGTTGCTGATAACGATGACCTGCGAAAGGCACATTTTATTGTACTACAGCACATGGCAGATGTTGCTCCATATATAGATGAGCACATGATAATCCTTCGACAACAGAACTACACGAGAAGTCAGAAGTGGCTTATTGACTAGCATAACCGTTCTTTTATAGGGTAGATGAAAGAAAGAGTGAAATCACACCCCGAAAGGTCCCCCGTAAGTGAAACTGTTAGATTGCTGAGCGAAAGACCCCAAATGGTTGTTAGAACATTCCAAGGATATGAGATTAACGGATATACATTTTACACTAAATTACAGTGTGATAAGAGCACGATGCAAAATAGTGGGGTGACGTTGGTGGCGACGTCTTAAGAATTCAGTAGATCGGGGGATGCCCGGCCTGTAATAGCATCAAAGTCTTATTACGGCGTTATTGAAGAAATTTGGGAGCTCGTTTACAATCCTCACCTTAGCATTCCCTTATTTTGGTGCCAATGGGTCGAAGACCGGGGTGTTAAAGTTGATAACAACGGGTTCACCCTCGTTGATTTTATTTTGGTTAAGTGAAAAGTTACCTTATCTCTGATTGTATCTTGGTTAAGTGAAAACCCTGTATCTTGGTTAAATCAATACCCTTATCTCTGATTGTATTTTGGTTAAGTGAAAAGTTACCTCAACTGACCTATTCTGGTGACATGGACAGAACCTAATGTTACAGGGACTAAATTGCAAAACCAACACTATGATTGAACAAAGGACCCAACAACACATAAGTTAGACCTAAATTTTACATTCATAGCATTTGTAATAATGTTTCTTTTTTGTAGAAAGAACCATGTCACAGTCAGGTGAGAATGTTGATATGACATTGGAAACAGTGGAACCGCAGGCAGATATGATATTGGAAGAAGAGGAGCCGCAGGCTCAGAAAGAAAGGAGAAAAAGAGGTCCGACAATGTGCACGAAGACCTCAGAGGCGAAGGATTTGCAAATCGAGTTCAACAAAATCGGATGTCCGAAGGGTCCACGTAGGGCAAAGTACACAAATTGGTGAAGCAAAAGGCATCTATCTTGGTTGAGAGGTGGGACAAATTCAATGACAAAGATAAGAACGAATGGTGGAACATTGTGAAGGTAAAGTACCTAACAATTATAAACCTTATTTTGATTATTGTTCATGATCGGTAATTGGTTAATTCGTTTGACTGGAACGATGGCTGCATTATCCTTGACTGGAACACCTACCAACCTTCATGTGTAGTTCTTTCTTTAATTTCTTGAGTTATATTTTTCAGGACCATTTAGTAATTGAAAAAATCTATAAAACTGTACATGCATTATATATTCATTTTTCCTATTCTCTCTCTGTTTGTTATTTCTTTTTTTGTTGGATACAAGTTTTCTAGCATGTCTTAACCTTAGCATAGTTGGAATTTGCTTTTATAAGTAAATAATAACTTTTTCAAATTGCTATGCATCATGTAGTTGTCTTCCTGCAAGTTATATATGTCTATACCTGACCTGAAAACTTGAATGAACTTACATGCAGTAATTTTGTTGTCAATCATGCAGGCTCATTGGAACATCCAGGATGACGACTCAAAGTCCGCGAAAAAGAAAAAGACTTTGAGGAAAATGAATGAAGGTTGGAAGCAATTCAAGAGCACGTTGAAGATGAATTTCATGGAGAAAGGGAGAAATCCGGTAGGCTACTATAAATGGCTGAAACAAGAGGACTGGGAGGAGTTTCAAGCTTTGAAGTCCACAGCAGAGTTCAAGGTATATAAATTTAGCCAACTTAGTCTTTGTTCTTTTTCGATATGTACTTATCTTCCTTAAACTAGCTAATTGATTTACCTTGATGTGTGAAGATAAAAAGTGACGAGGGCAAGAGGATCGCGAAATTGAACAAGTACCCGCACAAATTAGGGTCAGGTGGTTACGAGGGTAAGTCGGCCGAATGGGCGGGAGTACTGGAGAAAAACAAAGATTCTGACTCACCTGTGGTTAGGATCCAAAATCCTAGGGGCCAACACTGGCTCATGGGAAGATCCGAGGTAACCGCTGACGGGAGGATAGTACTCCCAAATGACGTGCAACCCGTGGCTCAGAAAATGGTAAGAGTCTTTGTGGTAACTTTGTGTACATTACTTTGTCTTTTGCTATAACTATTTTTTTTAACAGTTGGATGTGGAGGAGGAGGTAAATTCGGGCTCCATGACTGTCGAAAGAGTGGATGATTCCTTGTCCACAGCGCTCGGGAGTAAAGAACATACGGGTCGAGTTAGGGGTGTCTCGGTCTACAGTGGCTGGAAGGATGTATACGACGGACCAAAACCAAAAAGAAGACCGCGTGCCAAAGTTAGCACGGACGAGATGGAATCAAGGTTGGCGCAGGTACGCCAAGAGGTACACAAGGAGATCAGAATGGAGTACGATGGAAGGATGGCTGAGATGAAATCAAGGTGGATGAACCAAATTACATCTCTTACGCAGCAATCCGAGCAACAACCTCCCGTTTCGCCGGGATTTCGGCGAAGCAGTCAAGCATCCGGGACCGAAGTGCTGGGCGTGTTGGACAATCTACAGGTAATCACTACTTGTTCATAATCTACCCGTAATTTTGACTTGTTCATTAACTAATTGTTGATAATTATTGCAGGATGCCACAGCATGTGACCTCGTCGTGTGGCACGATAAAACTCCTCTTACCCTTGCTAAGGGCATTGTACATCCCCCAACCGGTTATCAACTAAGGCCCAACCATCTCCCCGTAACGGTTGACATGATCATGGCCGAATGGGCTGCCCGCATACCTCTTCCTGTCACTACCGACGAATTGCTGGTGCTTGATGATGCCCGTGCACAGACGATTGTCCAATGGCCCAAGTGTCAGATTATTTTGGATCAGGTAATCTCTAAATAAAACACGGATATCTTATGTTACATTCAAATCATTATTTTGAAATACTTGAAAAAAGATTCAAAATTTGATACAGACCCGAAGAGGCGTTTCCAACGCTGCGGACGAAGCTTTGTCACCGGTACGGCAAGGCTTGGAAGTAGTCGTCGGGGCTGATGCGCAAGAATCTCCTGATGCGCCAGTAGCTGCGCCAGTGGCTGCGCGGGTAGACCGTACGGGGCTCTCTGAAGAAGAGGTTAGCCGTTTGCCCGAGAATTTGCGGAATCTCCACGCCTGCCTGATTAAGGCACCAGTTTCTATGCAGGACGTAATATTCGCTGTCTCCCCCGAGATTCTTCTACACGAAGGCAGGACGGTCCTGCTGCCTTTCCAAGAATTCAAGGACTTTCTACATGCCTCGTCAAGCGATAAATGGCTCGATGTGGGAGTCCTCACCGTTTTCCTCATGTTAGTGACCAAAAATCATATATATCATGTGTCACTCAAATATATATTCTAATGTGAAATGATGATTTTTCAGGATGTTACACCGAAAACACATGCTGTGGATTGTGGGAAAGATAAGATGAACTCCTGTGCATTCTTCGACCCCGGCAAAACTAATGGTATGATGGTGCAATATTATCCGGAAGAGACTGTCAAGTACTTGTGTTCAGCGATGCATAAGGCTCATTCGGAGAAGAAGAAATTTATTCTCCTGCCATACCACCAAAGGGGCCACTGGTGTTTGATTGTGATTGTGCCACTTGAAAATTTGGTTTTCATCATGGATTCTTCACAGCCCACAGGAAACATCACTCCTCAGCAGTCCAAAATGATCTGCACTCAAATAAGAGAGTAAGCAATAGTAATTCACTTGGTTTGATTTTTTTCCAATTATATATAACAAATTGTGGAATTGCTAATTACATTCACTCAATTTTGTAAGGGCTTTTCTGAAATATATTAAAGATGGAGGAATGCAAAGCACGAATTCGAAGCAGAAAAATAAGTTGAGTTGGAGGTGGCAGCCAGTGAGCACACTATAATTTTATAATTTCATATTTTTGTTCAAAAAATTATTGTCATTCTAACATAGGCCGCTAAATGAAAATTTCAGTGCCCGCAACAGTTGGAGGGTTGGGAATGCGGTTATTACACGATGATTTATATGTTTCACTTTGTCGAATCCATGCAATTGAATTGGCCACAATATCCGGTATGTAATTCATATTAAATGTAATTCATATGTTTGCCTTGACTTGTCCATATAATTAATATTGATTTCCTCTAATATTTTATTCTACTAAATTTGTTTTATTAGTTGCATTGTTATAATTACAATATTTATTTTTATAAAGCAAAACAGAGATGTAGTTGTTATATTGTATTTTTCTAACCTACATATTTTGAATTTTTTGTAGCATAAATCGAAGAAACAGGTAGGGCATTACTCCAAGGACCAGATAGATTATTTTAGATGTATGTGGGCAAGGTGGTTTCAACAGGAATTTTGTAAACCAGATTATGGATTTGTATAATTTAGTGTGCATGAATTTTTGATATAATTTAGTGTACATGAATTTTTGTATAATTTTTATATAATTTAGTGTACATGAAATTTTGTATAATTTTTGATATAATTTAGTGTACATGAATTTTTGTATAATTTTTGATATAATTTAGTGTACATGAATTTTGTTTAGGGGTTGTATTCTGATATATTGGAAATTCTCTGTTTTGGAATTTATTTTTAATGGCTAGCAAACTGGAGGCTAGCCAAAACATAAATTAAAAATTGAAAAAAAATATTACCATTCTACACGGATATTTCACAAAAGTCCGTGTAGAAAGCCAAATAAAGAGCAAATAAACATATAAGATAGCTACACGGCTGCTTATGTAATGATCCGTGCAGAAATAGTTATTCTACACGGATATTTAGATAGACGTCCGTGCAGAAAGATGATCGTACACGGCCGTTTAGTTAAATATCCGTGTATAGATCTCCAGTAATTGTACACGGTTGTTTATGTAATAAGCCGTATAGAATAACTATTTCTACACGGATATTAACCTAAAAGTCCGTGTAGAAAGAGTAATCGTACACGGCTGTTTATGTAATAATCAGCTCGGCTGAGCGCCACTGGCAAGGAATTGGACACGGTTGTTTATGTAATAAGCCGTGCAGAATAACTATTTCTACACGGATATTAACCTAAAAAGTCCGTGTAGACAGAGTAATCCTACACGGCTGTTTATGTTACAATCCGTGTAGCTCGGCTTTGGAGAGCGCCACTTGGCAAGGAATTGGACATGGTTGTTCAAGTAATAAGCCGTGCAGAATAACTATTTCTACACGGATATTAACCTAAAAAGGCCGTGTAGACAGAGTAATCCTACACGGCTGTTTATGTTACAATCCGTGTAGCTCGGCTTTGGAGAGCGCCAAGGAATTGAACACGGTTGTTTATGTAATGATCCGTGTAGCTCTTAGGAATTGCACACGGGTAAATATCCGTGTATAAATTTATTCAGGGATTATACACCCTCGCACTCCACACAGCAGGAAATCCGTGTAGCTCCCCTGTTTATGTCCGTGTACAATGACCATTTCTGTAGTAGTGCTTCCTCTAGAGCCACTCCTATACGCTATAATTAATTGTTATCTAAACACTGAGACAGACTAACTACTAAGAACTATTTAATTTCAGTCTAAACATGGTCAAACCGCGACATTCCTAATGTCACATTCGTTGAACAAATTACTTTGATTAATCTAGCATATAACTTAGATAAGATATTGAACACATTGTGTTACCATAGCCTTTAAGTCATCTCCCTTGGGCTTCTCGCTGAAGGAAATGACTCTTCCAGTGTCATCTATCTTAATCAATCCAAAATCCGATGCACGACTGTCAAGTTAAAAAAAAAATACCTACAAGTTATTAACAATGACCATGGATGCACTTCAACAACATAAAATATTGCAATTTACTTGTCTAAAGTTACTTGTCATCCATAGGTAAACATGAGATTCTGACATCTGCACCACTTTGTCTGTGACTCTGCATGCGAAACCAAGCACAAATCAGCATGATGTTTAGTTCATTAAAATGTTAATGACAGAAACACTCATTTGTAAGTTGTAACATACCTGAATAAAGCCCATGTAGTCCATTCTATAAAGATGATCTGCGCATAAGATCAATACATCCTCTATTTCATTGGCTTTTGTATCCTGCGAAACCAGCAAATTAACATTGCTGTTCGCATTATTATAATAATTTTCTTTGTAGTTCTAAAATCTCAATTAATGATGGATTATGTGGTAATCTTGGTTCAAATGAGGATAAGATTAAACAATTTGGAGCAACAATACCCATAGGATAAAAGTAGCAAAATTTGTTGCAATCCTCAATTATGTAACTCCAGAATTACATGAAATACAAGTAAATGAAGACCTAATTAAAGCATAATTTAGCACCTCAAAGAGCCAAGCAAACCGGCAAACGGCATCAGCTATGCCTTTTGTTGAAAATATTGAATGATCTCAGATTAAATCTCATCATCGATCAAGGGCTCAGATTATATCAAGCATAGCATTAGATTTAGGAATAAATCCAACGGTACCTTGAAACACATGTACCAAGGCATACCACTTATAGAAATTAGAATAACGGTAACATAACGGCTCTGTGAACTTTTAGCATGTATAAATACACTTTTTAGGATATTGTAAGAAATACTCTGATTATCAATAGAAATCGATCAATATTGTTCCGAATAAATCTCTCTGGCTCTTCTCTCTTGATTACTAAAAATTCAACATGGTATCAGAGCGGGATATGTAATCCTGTCGCAAATTCCGCAAACAACAACAAAGGACTGCAGCTAACCAAGAACTGCAGCACCATCAAAGACTTAAAAACCAGATCTGAACTGTTTTTTGTAACAGAAAAAAAAACCCCCCCAAATTTCAGCTAACAAAGAACTGAAATTCGCATACCAGAAAACAGCAAACAAAAAATTGTTTGTACCAGCAAATACTTAATCCTAAACCAGAAACAGAGCAAGTGGTACAAAATCGAAATCTCAAAGCAGACCAAGGTCGAGCCGATACAAAAACAAAAGCAAATCAGCAATACCAGAAAAAGGAAACTGTGTACCAGTGAATAGCGACTATCAGATCGCACTGTGAAAGCCTCCTCCAAAACCCTCTCAACATTTAAAAATGCGACCTAATTTAGCACCGGGGACTAGGAGAGCTTCCAACACCGTTCGATGCTCCAACTGCAAGAGGAGGGACATGATCGGACTTGGTTTTGGTTCCTCTCATAGAAGGAAAAATCGGAATCGGAATCGGGATCGGCCCCGTCCGATCCCGATCCGGATCGGAAAAATTGGTCGGGATCGGCCGAATCGGATCAGAAAATCAGAATTTTTTGCCAGAAGCTTGTTTTATACTAAAAAAATTGAAAAAATTGAAAAAAAAAAATTTAGAAAAATTATTACAATCAAATAATCCACTAATACAATATAATACAAGCATTAACAACTAAAAACATACTTTTTCAATCAAATTTGCTAGAAATTTGTGAATTAGAATTGATATATATATAAATTAGTTGTGATATTTAACAATAAAATTTGAATGTTGTAGTGGTAACTATCCAAGACCCACAGTTAAAGGTCACGGGATCGATTCCCGCTTGATCCAAACAATTTTATGCTTCTTTATTAATGTGCGTTTCGGCCGAAATTTAACTGGAATGGACCGGAACGGGCCAAAATTTGACTGGAATGGGCCGACATATGCCCGAAACGGACGAAATTGGCCGAAATCTGCACTACCCGCGTAAATCGGCCTGGAATTGAATCGGCACTGTCCGATCCCGCTCCGGAACGGCCGATTTTGCCTTCTATGGTTCCTCTACCCATCCTTACGGCCAAGCAGGAAGGAAGGTAGCCATGGCAATCGAAAGGGGGAGGATCGCGGAGGTTACAAGGAGAAGGAGAAGGAGAAGGAGAGAAATAGGTATGCGGGTGCGGCGCTTCACCAAAAAGAAAGGAAAGAGAAGGCTGAGTTCTCCTCTCCATTTCATGCAAAAATGGACCCCTCCAGTACAGTCGCTCCTAGCGAGGTCAAACGGGTCAGCAGAGGATTCATTGTTTCAAGCATTCCTACAATTCTTCGTGTGGTACTCTAAAAACCAAAATTTAAATTCATATAGTATAGGATATAACTCTATGAGAGAAAATCCCGTTAGATCTAATTTGAATAACCAAATAATCATAGATAGTGGTGCAACTGACCATATGTTTGGAAACAAACAATTTTTTACCAACTTAGATTTGTCTAAAAATAATCAATATGTTGTAGTTGCAAATGGCATGAAAACAAAAATCACCAGTACAGGAACTATCAAACATTTTTCAAAAAATATTGAAAATGTTCTATACATAGAATCATTTCCTATAAATTTGATTTCGGTTAACAAATTGACAAATGAATTAAACTGTGACATAATTTTTTCTTCAAAAATGTAAAATTTTAAGACCGAGAAACCGGAAATACAATTGGTGAATGATTTCTCGAGAATGGACATTATCTTTTAAATCAAAAATCATATTTTTGTGCTAATACAAAATCTATAGATTATGACATTTGGCATCAAAGACTTGGACATCCATCGGATAAAATTATAAATAGTATTTTAAATTTTCCTTCTACAAAATCTATAAATTGTGATATATGTAAATTAGCAAAACAAACTAGGCTTCCTTTTTCTTTGTACAATAGCAAAAGTAAAGCACCATTTGACTTAGTTCATTCCGATGTATGGGGGCCGGCCCCTATTGATTCCTACAATGGATTTAAATATTTTGTTATATTTATTGATGATTTTTCACGAGCGACATGGTTGTATTTACTTAAATCAAAAAATGAAGTTTTTGGATACTTCCAAGATTTTTTCAACTTAGTAGAAAATCAATTTAATGCAAAACTAAAAATATTTAGATCAGATAATAGAACGGAATTTGTAAATAATAATTTTACAAATCTTTTTAAAACAAAAGAAATTATACACCAAACTACTTGCATAAATACTCCCGAAGAAAATGGAGTATCGGAAAGAAAAAATAGGCATTTACTAGAAATGGCACGTTCACTATTATTTCCAACAAATGTTACAAAAATGTATTGGTCGGATGCTATACTTAGTGCGACACACATAATTAATAGATTACCTAGCATTGTTGTAAAAAATAAAAGTTCATTAGAAATTATTTATCAAGAAAAAATGCATTTCGATCATTTGAGAGTTTTTGGTTGTGTGTGCTTTGTTAAAATTAAAAGAAAAAACAAGTTGGATTTTGTATCAACAAAAACTGTTTTTTTGGGATATTCATCTTATAAAAAGAGTTATAAATGTTATGATCCTATCAACAAAAAAATATTTATATCTAGGGATGTCATTTTTTGTGAGGATAAACCATACTTCAAAGAAAATGAAGAATTAAATTTTTTTTCAACCAATGACCAAAATAATTCGGTAAGACCTCAAATACCTCTAATATTTGATCTAGAGCCCTCACATCATGACCATCACGAAATTGAGACTAACAACCAAATAGAAGAAATACAAGAAAATAACCATAATAACAATGATAATGAGATAGAAGAAAATTTAGTAAGAAGGTCATCAAGAGTACATCAACCCTCTACACGACTTAGAGATTATGTAACCTATATGGTACAATATCCTATACAAAATTATGTCTCATATGAACATATTTCATCTCAACATAAGGCCTTTATCATATCACTTCAAAAAGAAGTAGAACCAAATTTTTTTCAAGAGGCTATTCAAACCCCAAATTGGTGTAAAGCCATGAAAGAAGAGCTACAAGCTCTAGGAAAAAATGAAACTTGGGTAATTATTTCATTACCAAAAAATAAAAAACCCGTTGGTTGTAAATGGGTTTACAAAACCAAGTACAATAGTGATAGTACCATAGAACGGTATAAGGCAAGATTGGTAGCCAAATGATACACTCAAACCAGTAGTATAGATTACCATGAAACTTTTGCACCGGTAGCCAAAATGAATACCATGAGAATTCTACTCTCTATTACCGTAAATAATGGTTGGGACCTTTATCAAATGGACGTAAAAAATGATTTTTTCAAGGAACACTTGAAGAGGAGGTGTACATGACATTACCACCCGGTCATAAATTAGAAACCAATTCTAATTTAGTTTGTAGGCTAAATAAATCAATCTACGGATTGAAGCAATCTCCACGAGAATGGTATGTCAAACTAAGCTCATTTTTATTAACTTGTAACTTCAAAATAAGTAGTGCCGACCACTCTTTGTTCACCAAAAATGATGGTAGATCAACAACCTTAATTTTGGTTTATGTAGATGACATTATAATTATCGGGAATGATTATCAAGAAATTCAAAAAATTAAAAAACAATTGAGGAAAAAATTTGAAATTAAGGACCTCGGATATCTAAAATATTTTTTAGGAATAGAAATAGCATGGTCACGAAAAAGCTTATTTATTTCACAAATAAAATATATACTTGATTATAAAAAAACTGGTAAAATAGGATGTAAGCCGGCCTCTACCCCAATAGATAATAAATGCAAATTAAATAGCGAGGATGGTGAACCATTCGAAGACATAAATCAATTTCAAAGGCTTGTAGGAAAATTAATTTATCTCACGGTTACACGTCCGGATATTTCTTTTTCCGTAAGTCAAATTAGTAAATTCGTGTACTCATCGAGAACACCACATTTAGAGGCTATAAATAGAATTTTAAGATATTTAAAATGGACACCCGGAAAGGGAATTTTAATGAAAAATAATAAATCTAATGATATATGTGGCTATTCCGATGCAGATTGGGCAGGAAGCTTCGATAGAAAATCGACAACCGGTTTTTGCACATTTGTAGGCCGTAACTTAGTCACATGGAAAAGTAAGAAACAAAATGTTGTGGCTCGATCAAGTGTCGAAGCAGAATATCGAGCCATGACATCAACCGCAAGCGAGTTGACTTGGATCAAGCAACTCCTTTCGGATATGAGATTTAAAACTCAAGAGCCTATAAAAATGTTTTGTGACAATCAAGCGGCTCGACACATAGCATCTAAGAACTATGGATATTAAATAGACTCCTTTCTGTATCAAGCAACTCCTTTCTGTATTAGACATGGAAATTAAATAGAGAGGTTGTTCAGGCTTTGTATGGACTTTTAATTTCTTGGAAGCAGTAAGAACTATTATGCAGGCAATTTTGGCCAGATACAGAGTGGACCAAATGGTATCAGAATCACAGAGTATTTAACCTAATCTCAAATGCGATAAAAACCTACATGTCTCTCTCTTTTTTTTCTTCCCATCTTGGAGAAAAAATGATGGTTCTATCTTCTTTCTTCTTAATCTCTCTTTTTTTTCTTCTGTCTTCTATCTTGGAGAAGAAAAAAGGCGGCACTCGGAGAAGTTAATGTTGCGGATGGTTCTATCTTCTATCTTCTTAGTCTCTCTTTTTTTTTCCCATCTTGCCTCTCTCTCTCTCTCTCTTGAGAAACTTGGCAGCGGCTGCCAAGGTGAATTATATTAAAATAATAAACGTCTTTACAACATTACAACATACTGAACAAAGACCAAACAGCCACCACTTGAAAAAGAAATAAGTAACAACATAATGAAAAACAAAACAGCCACCACATCTGTAACAACTTAAATTAAGAGGATCCGCTATCCATTGTCCAACTTAGCAATTAGCTCTCTCTCTCTCTCTCTCTCTCTCTCTCTCTCTCTCTCTCTTTGAAAAACTTGACAGAGGCTGTCAAGTGCCTCTCTCTCTCTCTCCCTCTCTGCCAATAATTAGTAAATTAATTAATGAAGCACAGGGTTTTGATGGAAGTATATATGTATAAAAAGGGAGAAGTTTAGATCATCGATTTCATTTGATTGATGTTGGGAGAGGGACTAACACAGGCTTATACTGGGCCTCTTTCACTAGTTAGTTTAATTTGGGCTTTTTATAACGGGCTTATACTGGGCCTCTTTCACTAGTTGAAACTGACATTTGTAATTTCAACGCTTTTTGATTGAAGTAGTTTTAAGACCTATATAACATGGGAATGGTGCAAATTTGCTTTGCAAATCATTAATAAGGCATTTTACTAGTCCTACAAGGTAACTTCCCATAGAGTTAGAGATTTAGAGCTTGCATTTTCTATAAAAGAATTAAAATTATAATACAATAATTTTGTTCGCAATTTTAAATAAAAAGATAAACAATCATTTTGCTTCAAAAATAAAAAATAAAAAGATAATCATGAAATTATGTCTTTACATTGTTGCTCTCACTTGAATCGGTTCGAATGGAGGGACAACTAAATTGCAGTAAAACAATACAAATATTATAATAATTAATTAGAGTTCGGCGGGCTCTGATTTCATTCAAATTCTTTCTAGTGCCATCTTTCTGGTACCATTTCCTACTTTTTTTTATTGTGATGTTTCATCGGCAAATTAAATTGGATGATTGAGTATTGAGTATTTTGGGAAAAAAAATTACAGGTTTCTGAGTTATCATAAAGTATAGATTAATTAATTTCAACCATTTATACTTCATCAACCTTTTTATTAGCATCCAAAAGAGATTAGCCTTTCCCACAAGTTTTTTAAAAAGATTGAAACTTTCCGAAAAGCTTTTCGTAATTTCCGTGATAAAAGACATGTGGAATTCTCCGTGTAATTTAGGAAGCTTATATCTGAAATGATCAATGTTTCTTTACTTTTTCAATAACAAAACTACGTGGAGAATCGTGGTTTTTGATAATAATCACCACCAACAATATAATTCTGTTAAAGTCATTTGTCCTCACCTTACCAACCTCTCTTAATAAATCCAAAACATAGCACTTTTTTCACTTATAAATACCAAGGAGCCCCGCTTTTCTCTTCACCAAGTAATCAATTTAGCCACTAAACTTCTGGGGAGAGCATAGATATGGCTACTTCCACCTTCTTTCTTTCTTTTTCACTTTGCCTTTCAGTCTTGCTTCATGGATGCGCAGCTCAATTTGGCGTTGGTGGTCAGAGCCCATGGCATGCCTCACGAGGGTTCGGTATTGGCCAGAGGGCATGTCGATTCGAGAGGCTTGAAGCGCTCGAACCATCAAGGCGGGTGCAACATGAGGCGGGCATCACTGAATACTATGATGAGAACAATGAACAGCTTCAATGTGCCGGCCTATCTGCTAGACGCCGCGTAATCAATCCTAGAGGCCTTCGTTTACCTGCCTACTCTAATGCGCCTTCTCTTGTCTACATAAAACAAGGTAAAGTTGGGTTCTCCGAGATTGGATAGACATAATATTTCAAATCAAAGCACTTATTTGCGTACCACTCTGAGATAATATATACTATATCTGACAAAATTCTCTTTAACATATTTTGCAGGAAGGTGCCTAATGGGAATTGTATATCCTGGGTGCCCAGAAAGTTACCAATCATTCCAGCAACAATTTGAGCAGTCTAGGCAGGAAGGGGAGGCTCAGGGTCAGAGGCCTCGGGATGAACACCAGAAAGTTCATCGTGTCCGTGAGGGAGATGTTGTTGCTTTACCGGCAGGTGTTACTCACTGGTTCTACAATGACGGTGATGTCCCTGCAGTTGCAGTCACTGTGTCTGACATAAGCAATAGCGCCAATCAGCTTGAGCCGAGACGTAGGGTATGAGATCTAACCTAAGTTTAATTTATCACATAACATATTTGTTGGGCAAAATTGATTGCATATTCATCTTGTACAATAAACCTCTAATTTATTTACTTTTTTTAATTAAATAAGGAGTTCTTGCTGGCCGGGAGGCACCAGAGGGGAGGACAATCCTATGAAACTGAGCAACAATCAGGAAATATCCTAACTGGATTTGACACTCGATTTTTGGCTGAGGCTCTTGGAGTAAATCAGGAGCTTGTGAGAAGGCTCCAGAGTCAAAATGACGAGCGAGGCGAAATAGTTCATGTGCCGCAAGGGCTTCAATTGCTCAGACCATCAAGGATCCAAGGCGAGCAAAAACAACAACAAGAGGAAGAGTTTTACGGGGAAAGATATCAAGGAGAGCGGAGGGGAAATTATACCAATGGTTTGGATGAGAACTTCTGCACTATGAGAATAAGAGAGAACATTAATGATCCATCCCGTGCTGATATCTACAACCCTCGTTGCGGAAGAATCACAATACTCAACAACCAGAAGTTGCCCATCCTTAACAACGTCCAAATGAGTGCCAACCGGGTTGTTTTGAGAAGGGTAATTCTTAAAACCTTTTTGTGTATTAAGCAATGAGCAACTAAATTTGTTCAAACTAACTGAAATATTTTTTGTATTTGTAGAATTCTGTTCTTGCTCCGCATTGGAATATCAATGCTCATAGCTTGATGTATGTGACCGGTGGAAGCGGAAGGGTCCAGATTGTCAACCACCAAGGAAGAACTGTTTTTGATGGCCAGCTTCGCCAAAGACAAATTCTGCTAATCCCTCAGAACTATGCAGTGCTGAAAAGGGCATACAAAGATCAATTTGAGTATGTTTCGTTCAAGACGAACCCTAATGCTATGGTGAGCCAAATAACCGGGAAGGAATCTACTATCCGAGCCTTGCCGTTGGATGTTCTCAGGGCTTCTTACCGCCTAACGATAGAACAAGCGAGGAGGCTTAAGAACAGCAGGAGGGAGGAGATGTCTTTATTTGCTCCTAGGTTTGAGAAGAGCGCTTCTGAGGAGGAGAGCAAGTATGATCCAGAATTTCAGGGAAATCCCGATGTTACTATTACTCAAGTAGTGAATTAAATAGAGTGCAATTGCTCTTAATAAGCGGGACTGGTGAAATAAGTGTTGTGTACTTGCTTGCTTGAAATAATAAAAATAAAATTATCAATATTTTTGTTCGTAAATCAATAGTAGTGTATGTTTCTCTAATATCGTTTGACATTCTCTTTGGTTTTGATTGTGCTCGGAGAATCACTCAAATATTCTCCCCCAAATATATAATTAATTTCCAAAGAAAGATGAATCAAATAATGTTAGAGATTATTCCTAGGTAAATGAGGGGAACAAGAAACATAATTTAATCCTAAAATAAGAAGCGCAAGATTATTAAAAATAACTTGCGTCAATACACTTTGGAAACGTTTTATTATGAAAGTAAATTGTGGACATAGGACATTTCAAAATAGTTTTATAATACAACTTGTATAAGAACAACATATATAAGCCATGGAATTAATGTTACCAACTACAAGATATCCTTATCTAATATTATGCTTAATCATGTACTGTAATTTATTTTTTTCATGTTGCTTTTTTCAAGAGATGAACATGACATATTGATACATGGTACACATTGAGATTTGTATCAGGACATTCCGACTCCATCATAGTTTTCACCAGTTAGATAATTTATTATTGCTTATTTGGGTTAGATTTACATATATTTGGAAGGTTATATTAGCTGATTTTGAGTTGACTCCACCAAGTTGGACGAGAATCGACCGGGGGTGATCTTAGTATGTTATGCCCGAGTTATGCAGTGGGCGAGTTTTGCGATTAAAATTGATAGAATTAGACTGATTTAACCGAGTTTATGTTTGAATTGGGCTGATTCTCACGATTTGAGGCGATTCTTCAGAAGAAGCAAAGGAATTTGATTGTGAGATCTACGAAAGGGGATACTTTGAAGCAGCAAGAGAGTACAGAGAAGCAAACGGTGTTGCGAGTGGGGAGGTGCGAACGAATGTGCAAGAGAAGAGTACGGTGTTCAGTATCTTCTGGAGATTCATACCATTCACGTTTTGGGAGATTTATACCATTCATCTAAATAAGCATCAACTATTTGTCTGCAAAAACTTCAAATTAATTTTATTATTTGCAAACACATTTGATATTTTGTTCATCTACAATCATATAAAGAAGGGGATAAACAGATTTCAATGCACAAATACCCATCCACCTGCCAACTAATAAGAATTATTAATAATTAATTAATTATTAAGAATTATATCTAAACCTATATCAACTACTTCCTTTTCTTTAACAATGTCATCCCAACAGGAAGACATTTTACCGGTGGTACAATTTTTTTTTTTTTTTTTGAAAGCTTGGTAGAGACTACCAAGATTAAATTAATAAGTTTTTTTACAACAACAATTCCTACAACAGTTCCTAATATTCTGGACTGAAGGGTCATTAAAACCAATCCACCACTTAGCCCTTAATGCTAAATTCATGAGATCTAGATTAATATTTTTGTACTAGATAGTGCAATATTTTTTTATGAAATTTTTTTTTACTAGGGTCATTAAAACAATCCCTATTCATTACTCTTATTATACTATGAAATATTTTTTGTGCTAATTTAACGATTAATATATATAAATTTGGAGCCATCACTTGCTAATAAATTTTCTTAATACTTTTTGACAATAAAAAATTAAAAATAAACTTAAATTTAGCATTATCACTATAATTTATTTCATAAATGTATTCTACCTACGAAAAAATAAGACTAAGTTCATATTTTACTGTTAACTACGTAATTTAAAAGTTGATTCAAAATCTAAAATTCATGATTATTGTTGTATTACCATCTATACCCAATTCTCCAATTATTTTATAATTTTACTTGCAAGCTATGTAAGTCGAATTTGCCATCAAGGTTTTATGTCTTATTAGATAATTTAAGGGTTTTGTCCTTGCTTCAATATCTTCTCTGTGCTACTTATTCCAATCTATGACACCGATTCTTTTCTTACATATGGGTATATGTAGGGATTGAAATTTAGAAGAGCTTATCTGAATGATAACATAATATTTTAGGTATGTTTGTAAGTTTCCATTATTTGTCCTTTTCTGATGGACTAAAATGCAAAAGTGTATGCATCTGGTTGAATATCTTAATTTGCCACATTTCCAGCGCCAACTCGATCTATTCTCTCTTCTCCCTCTTATATATGGCACGTTCAAAATAAAAAATTCCGAATTTGTTATTAATAACATATAAAATAATCAAATTAAACAGATCAACATGGTTTTAATTAATTTTCCAAAAACAACATTTCCGTTAGATAATTCAGCAGAAATCTAGGTCAATTCTGCTGGATTATCAAGCGGAATTGAATTGGTCCAATTCCGTTGGATAATCCAGCAGAATTGCAACTCCAGTGGAATTACAAAGTTACGAACGAATTGAATATTGCAAAAGTTGAATCCAATTCTGCTAGATTATCCAGTGGAATTGGGCCAATTCAATTCCGTTGGATAATTCAGCAGAAATGTTGTTTTTGGAAAATTGATTAAAACCATATTAATCTGTTTAATTTTATTATTGTATATATTATTAATAAAAATTTAGGCAAAATATCTCTCATGTTATTATATATTAAGGTTTTTTACTTATTCTCTGATCTTTTGTTGTTTAATCTGTTCAATGGCACTTTATTCTGTAGAAGTCATATAAAATTCTCTAATTTTCTGTTAATGATAATAAATGATGCAATCTTAACACAATGAAACTGTTTTTTATCCATTCTTTCATTGATTCCACATTTGGGATGGAGATGCTCTAAAGAGAATTTTTTAGTTAGCAGTCTACTCATGGCCAAGCACATCTACTTGATTTCCTCGACCTATAAAAATTAATACAAAATAATACAGGGTATTAGAATGATTGTCCAAAGATTTTGATGCATAGACGGAACCGTAAAATATATTCGGAATTTTTTTTTTCCGGAGCAGACACACCAAACCTCCGTTCACAAAGTATGATTGTTCATGATTTTTCAGGATCTTGTCTATCAAGTAACTCAACATTGCAATGCACTAAGTTTTTCATCTGTGATGGTAAGAACTAGTGGCCACAGAAACTAAATCCGCCGACATACTGTGGTAAACCAGAATGGATCGATTCGAATTTTTTTTTCGGATCCATAGTTCGAAGCCCAATTTTATTTTCGGGTCTGTCATCTAAATTGACATGGAATCTTTCTATTATCCTAATTATTTTAAATTAATTTCTATAAACAAAAAAATTCTCTGATCCAAGCCTCATTAAGCTGGAAACCAGGAATATATGAGTAAATTTGTGGATGCAAGTCATATATTTGGCCTAAATTAGTGCTTGGCTTAAATCTCCTTGGAACAGACACAATAGACTAAAGCCCATCTTTCCACTGATATACTAAATTTGAGATGAATGATGATTTGTTTAAAGAAAGGTGTATTATCTAAATGGATTGATTAATCTGATCATTTGAAAGAAATGTTAATTTATTCAGCTTCTAATTAACCTGTGCTCCTCTCATAAAAAAAGAATAAATAATTAAAATAAAAACTTGATATTGTTTTTTAAAGAGAGCATAAGACAATAAAAAATAATAACTCAGATAATATTTCAATTTAATCGAATTTTATTACCAGTAGGCATTAATACATATATACAAGGCCCAAAAAAGCCCTATAAAGTACACAGCTTCCATCTGAATATTGTAGCTAGTAGGCCTCAAGTGCCTCAATCTCCTCGTACAATATTTTCTTGAAGCATTGCATGCTATTTGGCTCCAGTCCGACTACCACCGATATCCGGCCATCCATCATCGGAACTCTAGATAGATAAACATACCCACTTTGGTACCGTTCTGCACGTGCCATTAGCATTGGTTGGCCCCAGCCGAAATCAGCATCATACATGGGAAAGCTGAGCCAACTTATTGCCATCAAGCTTGTGTTACTCATTGCACCTCGCTTCTTACACAAAGCTTCTAAATCTGTCGACTATAAGTGGTCGATAAGTGACCGTCCAAACTCGTCAGTAATACATATAAAATATAATTATCTTGTCTCAAAATAGTATATAAGTATGCATATATGATATATCTTGTAGCTTTACAAATGGGGAAAAGGGTAGGTCCGATGTCCATTGGACTCAAATTTGAGTTTGATGGACAACGCTTCCGTCTGATCTGCTTCAAGATGCATGTGGGATTGATTCGCATGATTATTGAAGTGGGCACACACGCATCATCAAACATATTTTACAGTGAAAGGGGAGGCAGCACAGTTGGCTAGAAAAAAGTGTTAGGAATCACTAGTGGAAAAACTGGAATCAGGATCGGCCTAATAGTATCGGTTATATGAAACAACCGATTCTAATATCTATCTGGATCGGTTTTTTTTTAAAATTATTCAGATCGGGTTTTATGGTTAACCGATCCTAATTTATGAACAATTAGAATCGGTTTTTTATTAGAACCGATCCTGATACTATCAGGATCGGTTTTAACAAACAACCGATCCTAATGGAACACATATTAGGATCAGTTGTTTGTAAAAACCGATCCTGATAGTATCAGGATCGGTTCAAACAAACAACCGATTCTAATTCCTTTTTTTTTAATGTTGGCTCTGCAAAAAAAAAAGTATCAGGATCGGTTGTTTGGAACCAACCGACCCTGATTCTTTTTTTTTTCAGAACCAACATTAAAAAAAAAAAAAAAGTTATCAGGATCGGTTTTTTCCACAAAACCGATCCTGATTTTTTTTTTCAGAACCAACATTAAAAAAAAAAAAAGTATCAGGATCGGTTTTCTCCACAAAACCGATCCTGATTTTTTTTTTTTCAGAACCAACATTAAAAAAAAAAAGTATCAGGATCAGTTTTCTCCACAAAACCGATCCTGATTTTTTTTTTTTTCAGAACCAACATTAAAAAAAAAAAATTATCAGGATCGGTTTTCTCCACAAAACCGATCCTGATTTTTTTTTTTCAGAACCAACATTAAAAAAAAAAAATTATCAGGATCGGTTTTCTCCACAAAACCGATCCTGATTTTTTTTTTTTTCAGAACCAACATTAAAAAAAAAAAATTATCAGGATCGGTTTTCTCCACAAAACCGATCCTGATTTTTTTTTTTTCAGAACCAACATTAAAAAAAAAAATTATCAGGATCGGTTTTCTCCACAAAACCGATCCTGATTTTTTTTTTCAGAACCAGCATTAAAAAAAAAGTATGAAGATCGGTTTTCTCCACAAAACCGATCCTGATTTTTTTTTTCAGAACCAACATTAAAAAAAAAAGTATCAGGATCGGTTGTTTTGAAATAACCGATCCTAATGCTAATTTGACGCTAGGGTTAATTCTGTTTCGCGCCTTTGTACTTACAAAAACAATCAGGATCGGTTATTTCGAAATAACCGATCCTGATAACTCCTGCTTAGTTCTTATTTTCATTTCGCGCCTCTCATTTTCAACTTAGCGTCTTTCTCTTTCTCTGTGTCTCCGTCTCTCCCTCTCAAATCCTCAGACCTCCGTGTCTCTCCTCTCTCTGTCTCCGTCTCGTCTCTCCCTCTCCTCTGTGTCTCTCTCTCTCTGTCTCCGTCTCTCCCTCTCAAAGCCGAGCCTCTCGAACCTCCGGCTCAATTGTGTCAATTTTTAATTTTTTGTATTGTTTCAAAAATTAATTAATGGTGTTTGTATATTGTTTTTCAGTCTTGAGGACATCTCGCTCAAGTTACTTAATCATCCGGCCGATCAACTATCACGGTATTAGCTTTATCTAATTTTCTCATTATTATACTTTTAAAACACATTTTTTTTTGTATTTTCAATTTATTTATTTATCTTTTTTCATTTGAGCAAGGCTTTTTAAAACTATCTTTTTATTTATCTTAATCATCCGGCCGATCAACTATCTTTTTTCATTTGTATTTTCAATTTTATTTTGCTATTGCACCAAATTTCTTCAACTATTGTACTTCTTTTTGTGTTTCATGAATTTTATTTTGTGTTCTTAATTGGTTTTGAGCTCCAATAAATCAATGGTAAATAAAAAAAAAAAATTTATGCTGGCCAGCAAATATATATGGAAGCTGGCCAAATAAAAAAAAATATTTTTTTTAGATGCAATATAACATCAGGATCGGTTGTTTCAAAAAAACTGATCCTGATTCTTTTTTCTTTTTTTCAGAACCAACATTAAAAAAAAAAATGTATCAGGATCGGTTATTTCAAAACAACCGATCCTGATTTTTTTTTTTTTAGAACCAACATTTAAAAAAAAAAAAATGTATCAGGATCGGTTTTTTGAAAAAACCGATCCTGATAGTAACTATCAGGATCGGTTATTTAACCGATCCAGATTATTGTAAGTATCAGTATCGCCTTCATCAGGATCGGTTGTAATTCCGATACTAATATGCATATATAACCGATCCTGATTTCATATTTTCCACTAGTAAATATTGTTGGTTACGGAAAGGTCGGAGTTCAATTCCCCCTCACGACTTCGCAGCCCCTGCAAAAGTTTTCAAATAAAAAATAACTGATAGGAAAGAAGCTCTGCCCATCGAGCTCAAATTGGGTCCAATGGGCCTCGGACCTACTCCGCTTCCTTACAAATGAAGTGGGCTTCTTATTTGTTCAACATCTGAATTCATTTTTTAATTTTATAATTATATTATAGTAATTAATATGAATCTAAAAAATCAAAATACAAATACCAAGGGGTTATTTTGGTTAAATTAGATCTTTTTTAATTAATATATGTTTTTTGCGTTTTGTTTAAATAGTGTTTTAGCAATGACAAGTTCAAGAGCCCTGAGCACCGTGTTTTAGCAAACAAAAAAGGACCCAGGATCTCGGTTGCAGCTTTTGTTGCCTCAGCTTTGGATTCTCAGAAACCCTTTGGCCCTCTGAAATTGCTATTATCAGATGAGAATCCTGCACTCTACAAAGAGTTTCTTATTCCTGATTATATCAAGACCCACATGTCAAAGGAACCCAATACTACCGCTTTAAGCCATTATAAAATTAGTGCACCTGATCTCCGTTATTTTGTAGTTGCAGAAAAATAAATGGTCAATATGTAATTTATTTATTACGTTGATTGTCATAGTTATCAAATAATTAGATTATCAATAAATGCCTTAACTTATTTAAATAACGGTGGAAGTGGAGTTTATCATGTAAAATGATATTGGCATGCTAATTATATTGGTATGGCTAGAAATTTGATTCCTCAGGTTTTATTATTTGTTTATGATTGATTGATGCTAATGTATCAACAGAAGACATCTACATTATATTTGCAAATAATATATGTTGTGTTTGATGTCGTGCTCACAAAATAGAGACAGAAAGGTGGTTTCAGCTCTTGGCATATAGGTTTCCTGCATATCTCAACATAACAAACCAAGAAGTGCTTTCATGTAGATCTGAGTCACTAATTTAAGACTCAACATATTTGAAGATTTATAATATACCTGTATCAAAATTTGTTGTTGGTTAGCATTTCAAAGTTTCAATATGGTGATGTGCATACCAATATTGTAGAAAATAATGAGGATTAAGAGATTAAATAATAGCATCAGAGTTAATTCATCATTTGCTATTTTTAGGAATAAAAGGAGCAACTAAACTTAGAGAATAAAGTTACTCAACTTTTTTCCTTTTTTAGAAAAGTAGGCAACAGTAGGCAACAGTACAATATTAGGCAACCGTTAGAAATTTCTAACGTCTCTTTTCTTTTTGCTATATAAGCACCACTGTACAATTCATTTTAATTCAGATTGAATGAAACAACAAGTTTTCATCTCATCACTTTTATCTCCAAAATCACTCTGAGAAATTCAACATGGTATCAGAGCGGGATTGATCTTGCTCCAACACAACACCAAAGTCAAAAAGGCAACTCAGTCACTGGGCAGATAACAAGAACTGTGCCAGTACAGAAACTCTCAGAAAAATCTCAAGCTCAAATAGAGCAATTCCAATCACAAAAAAGGCAATCAAGCTCAAGGCAGCATCTGTTCTTATCAAAAGAGCCAAACAAGCTCCTCATCCTCAAATCACCAGAAAACCAGCAAAACAGAAAACATGTCCTTATCAACCGATAACTCCAAAATTACCACCATAACCCTCAGTGGTAATAAAGATTACATTCCCTGGTCCAGATCAATCCTAATAGGCCTCAGTGGCAGAGGGAAATTAGGATACATCGATGGAACCATAGAAAAACCAAAATCAGCAAAAGAAAACGAGCCAACTGCTGAAGAAAAAGGGAAAATAGCAGAATGGCAAACCTCAGACCACATGGTCATGTCAATGCTCCTCAACACCATGGAACCTCAAATTGCACGCCTATGCATGCTTCTAAATTCATCCAAAGCCGTATGGGACAAGGTAAAAGGATTATACGGCCAACAACAAAACTTCGCTCATATTTTTAATTTAAAGCAAGAACTTTCCCAAATCAAACAAGGAGGCAAAAACAGCTCGCAATACGGAACAGAGTTACTGACAAGGTGGGAGGAACTCCAGCTCTACCTCCCACCTACAACAGATCCCGAAGAAATTCAAAAAAGAGTACAACAAGAGTTAGTGTACACTTATCTCGGAGGTCTCGACCCCAGCTTTGAAGCCCTAAGGTCTCAAATCCTCTATTCCTCCGAACTGCCGACGATTGACTCGGTCATGGCTACCATAGAAAGAGAAGAAACCAGGCGAGCCACAATGAACGCTCAAAGTAACCCAGACATGGCAGAGGCCAAGGCATTTGTCGCTCGGCCAAACCCTAGGTCGGAGTTTAGAGGGGATCAATCAACCACCCGCTGCGACTATTGTAAGAAGGAAGGACACAAGCGCAAGGAGTGCTGGTGCCTTCATCCTCATCTCCGACCACAGGGCAGGCGCGGCGGCGGGTTTGTCAAAGGGGGAGATCGAAGGCAGGGAGGTGATAGAGAGAGGAAGGGTTATGCGGCGCAAAGAGAAAAGGGGGAACGGGTTGAAGAGCGAGACCCGACTAAAACAGATCCGACCGAAAAAGAAATAGAGGGAGAAGTGAGCCTGGATCAGATGAGGCAGCTATATACGCAACTTTCTGTGATGTTTCAAGGAAAACCTCCAAAGACCTCTGGTATAATTACTAATCTTACTCATAATTCATTAAATTCAACATGGATACTAGATTCGGGTTCCACTGATCACATGACTGGAAATAAAAATTTGCTTAACAATTACAAAAAATTCGAGACCAAACAATTTGTGATTGTTGCAAATGGTGGAAAAATGGAAATTTTAGGAAATGGTTCAATTAGTCTCCTTTCAAAAATTATACCAAATGTTTTGCATGTAGACAATTGTACATCGAACTTGTTATCCATTAGCAAACTCACACGAGAATTAAATTGTGAAATTGCATTTACATCAAGAAATGTGATTTTTCAGGAATGGATAACAAAGAGTATCATTGGTGAATGATTTTTAGAAAATGGACTTTACATTTTGAGTGAAGAAAAATACAACTTCACTAGTAGAAAAGAAGAAGAATTAGGCATTCTTTGGCACAAGAGAGTTGGGCATCCTTCCGATAATATTTTGAAATGTATTTTTGATTTCAAACAATTAAATTGTAGTAGTTGTGAAATTTGCAAATTAGGAAAGCATACAAGATTACCATTTAGTTTATCCACTTGTAAAAGCAAGAAACCTTTTGAATTAATACATTCGGATGTTTGGGGTCCCGCCCCAATTGAATCATACAATGGCTATAAATACTTTGTTATATTTATAGATGATTTTTCAAGAACTACTTGGCTACATTTATTAAAAAATAAAAGTGAAGTATTTTCTCAATTTCAAGAATTTTATAGTTTTGTAGAAAATCAATATGACGCAAAAATTAAAATCTTTAGAAGTGATAATGGAACGGAATTTGTAAATCAAAATTTCACAAATTTCTTCAAACAAAAAGGAATTTTACATCAAACAACTTGTGTTTACACACCCCAACAAAATGGTGTGTCGGAAAGAAAAAATCGACATTTACTTGAAGTAACAAGAGTACTTTTATTTCAAAACAATGTTCCAATAATTTTTTGGTCGGATGCCGTTCTCACCGCAACTTATTTAATTAATAGATTGCCAAGTGTCAACTTAAGTTTTAAGAGCCCACTAGAAATTCTTTACCAAGAAAAACTCAACATTGGTCATTTGAGGGTATTTGGATGTACATGCTACGTGCATAAAAATAAACAACACAAGCTAGACTACACATCAATCAAAGCTATTTTCTTGGGATATTCCTCTCAAAAAAAGAGGTATAAATGCTATGACCCGATTAACAAAAAATATTATATTTCTAGAGATGTGACATTTCAAGAAAATGAGCCATATTACAAAACATTAGAAAAGGAGACTAGTGCCAAAGAAAAACCAAATGATTTTACATTTCCATTTCCCTACCACTCCGAAGAAAGAAATTCGGTCATAGAAAATGAAAATGAAATAATTAATGAGAATGAAGAGGAAGGAATTTTACAAAGTGAGGAGGAAGATACCACCACCGAAATACCACCATTGAGAAGGTCTAATAGGACACCTCGACCTACAACTAGATTGCAAGATTTCGTAACATATGAGGTAAAGTATCCTATCCAAAAAAATTTGTCATATAAAAATGTTACACCCTAATATCAAACTTACTTGACCTCAATTTCCAAAGAAAAGGAGCCAAATAATTTTGAGGAAGCCAAAAATCAAACAATATGGTGCAAAGCTATGGAAAAAGAACTCAAAGCATTAGAAAAAAATGAAACATGGGTAGTCGTACAACTACCCGAGGGAAAAAAAACACGTAGGATGTAAATGGGTCTATAAGATTAAGTTTAATAGTGATGGTACTATTGAAAGGTATAAAGCACAATTAGTGGCAAAGGGTTACACTCAAACTTATGGTATAGATTATCAAGAAACATTTGCACCCGTGGCCAAAATGAATACCGTTAGGATTTTATTCTCTATAGCGGTAAACCAAAATTGGACCTTATATCAAATGGATGTCAAGAATGTGTTTCTTCAAGGAACACTTGAAGAAGAGGTATATATGACACTTCCACCCGGTCATAAAAAAAAAATTCTAACTTAGTGTGTAGGTTAAAAAAATCAATCTACGGGCTAAAGTAATCTCCAAGGGCATGGTATGGCAAACTAAGCTCCTATTTAATTTCTTGTGATTTTAAAGTTAGCAATGCCGATCACTCATTGTTTTCTAAAATTAATGGTACCTTCACAACCATAATTCTAGTATATGTAGATGACATAATAATTACCGGAAATAATTTAGAAGAAATTAAAAAGGTAAAAAAGCAATTAAAAGAAAAATTTGACATAAAAGATTTGGGCTTACTAAAATATTTTTTAGGAATAGAAATAGCACATTCACCCAAGGGACTATTTATTTCACAAAGGAAATACACACTTGACCTATTAAAAGAAACCGGAAAAATAGGGAGCAAACCGGCATCTACACCAATAGATAGCAAATATAAATTAAATATAGAAGATGGTGAACCTTTAGAAGACATAAGTCAATTTCAAAGACTTGTAGGAAAATTGATTTACTTAACAGTAACTCGACCCGATATTTCTTTTTCGGTAAGCCAAATTAGTAAATTCATGCATGCACCTAGAACACCACATTTAGATGCTATACATAGAATTCTAAAATATTTAAAAGGGACACCCGGGAAAGGAATACTTATGAAAAATAACAATTCTAACGAAGTATGTGGCTATTCCGATGCAGGCTAGGCCGGGAGCTTTGATAGAAAATCCACCACCGGTTTTTGCATGTTTGTAGGTGGGAATTTGGTCACATGGAAAAGCAAAAAGCAAAGTGTTGTGGCACGATCAAGCGCTGAGGCGAAGTATCGAGCCATGGCATCAACCTCAAGCGAGTTAACTTGGATAAAATAACTTCTTGCGGACATTGGAATCAAAATTCAAGAACCAATGAAGATGTTTTGTGATAACCAAGCGGCTCGACATATAGCAACTAATCCGGTCTTTCACGAAAGAACAAAACACATCGAAGTGGATTGTCACTTCATTAGAGAAAAAATTCAAGCAAAAGAAATCGAAACCCCATTCGTAAGAAGTGAAGAACAATTGGCGGACATCTTCACTAAGGGTTTAGAACCAAAACCGTTTGAAGAAAATCTAAGCAAGTTAGGGTTGATCAATATCTACACGCCTAACTTGAGGGGGAGTGTAGAAAATAATGAGGATTAAGAGATTAAATAATAGCATCAGAGTTAATTCATCATTTGCTATTTTTAGGAATAAAAGGAGCAACTAAACTTAGAAAATAAAGTTACTCAACTTTTTTCTTTTTTAGAAAAGTAGACAACAGTAGGCAACAGTACAATATTAGGCAACCGTTAGAAATTTCTAACGTCTCTTTTCTTTTTGTTATATAAACACCACTGTACAATTCATTTACTCAGATTGAATGAAACAACAAGTTTTCATCTCATCACTTTTATCTCCAAAATCACTCTGAGAAATTCAACAAATATGAACCGAATTTGCATCGATGAACAATCTAGACTGTTTAATTTTTTTATGATTTGCACGGATAAATATCATCAAATAATACTCTATAAATTGAAGTGGAGTTTCTCTCCGTTAGTGCGAAAAGGAAAATTCCGCACTCCTTCTCTCTTTCCTCCTGCTCAACCAGAACACCCCCTCCTCCCCCACAATCCCACAACAAACATAAATTCATTCATATCTTGACACTTGATCAGAATCCACACTAATATTAAAGGTCTCCCTGCATTTGACCTCGAGCTGGATTGGTCCAGCTTCTAATTGGACGGTTTGGATATCAACAGAAATATTATGTTACTGTTAAAGATATCAAATCCATCAAGATCAAATTCGATCTAATTTGGATCCTGACAGCTCTCAAACTTACAATTGTAATCATGAAAATTTGGAAATTCTAGCTACTGTAAATATGTTGTAATCAAGCTATATTGAGCAGCTAGAAATTAGATTAGGAAACTCCAACTGCTAATTATCCTTAATAAACCCATGTAATCTTTTTAAATGAATCAATTCAATCGATAAAAATAAAATATGTGTTCCACTATTATTTGCCATATGGTATCAGAGCCATTGAATCAGTGCACCATTATTATAGGACTCGCGCAAAATCTAAAATCAAATCGCCGCCGCGATGCTGACAACCTGACCACGACTTAAGGCGAGCCGATCTCTAAGATGTCCAATTTCAGATGTGAACACCTCGATTCGCCTCAACACCATGTTTCTCAAGGGAACAAACTATTTGGCATGATCTTAAACAATCACCTCGTGTATGGTATTCCAAATTAAGCTAAGCGTTTTCAAAACTTGGTTTTTTTTTCTGCAGAGTCGTCCATGTTCACCAAACACTCAAAAACCTCAACCGTGAATGTATTAGTTTATATAGATAATATCATAATTACTGGTAACATGAATAATAAAATTAGGATAATATATAGAATTAAAATATTTCCTTGGCATGGAGATTGCACGCTCCACATAATGGCAACTTGACAAAATATTTAAAACTTAAAACTAATCATAAAACATGGACTTCCATATTGAAACAACAAACAAACAAAAAAAAAAGAAGACCAGACACAAAACTTCTTGAAAGATCTCCTTTCAAGTCATCACCACCTTGCTCACCTCTGCCTCCACCCTGCCAACTTCACTACCAGTTATGCCTAAGCCATATCCAGTGGCCCAAAAGACTGCAGATACTCTAACCTTGCCTGCTTATCCTTGTTGTTTTTCTTCTTATAAAATTAAATTAAAAACTTAGTTTTATGAAATTTAATTTGTCTCTCTACAGTAAGTGACGACTCATTATTTCTTCGATACCATCGGGACTTGCTAATTCTTGTTGGGCTTGTCCATGGTTCGACAAGTTATTCACACCATCACCAGTGGATTGCTATGGAAAAAAAGAATGAAAATATTTATAACAAGTACTAACTATGAAGAACATACAATGCAACAATTTATTCCTTTAAGGTTATAAGTTATAACGCACAACATAAGGTTGGTTTTGTTTTGTAATGAATGTTCTACAACAATTTAACTAATTTATATAGTATTTAGTAAATACTTTTTAGTATAACATGGAAACAAAAATTAAAATGATAAACTATATATTGGACAAATTAATCAAGTTGTCTGACTGGTACGTAAATTATATATACAATTTGGTGAAACACACTACATTCTTTTTTTTTATTAAAGGGCCCCGTACACTCCAGCATCTTTCAGAAAGAGAGACGGGCCCCGTAATCAAGTTATCTGACTGGTACGTACATTCTTTATGATGTTATTCTCAATAATTGAGCCTCTCTCAAGAGAGACGCGGACTCGTGCCACTGCACTAAGCCCGCGGTTCCTAATAATACACTGCTTTCTTTAAAACAAAAAATATTTGATTTCATCAGTCATTCCATTAATGAAGAATAATGAATATGAAAATACTAAATAAAATTTAATTATTTTTAATACAGATCTAATAGATTGAATTGTGATAATTGAGAGAGGTAGACAAGTGAGGTGTCCTAAGTTCAGTTTATACTCTTCTAACTGTAACTTTCTAATTAAATTATATTGACACCTGTTTGTCTTCCTTTTGTTCACAAAATATTGAGTTTAATATATGTATTTTCCATAAACCATATTATTAAGCTTACTCTCTTTCATTATTTTTTTCTTTATTTGGGGGTGAAGCCTAGGGAGAGACTTTGTATGTGCAAAAGATTTCGATCGTTCCCTTTTAGTTAATGAGATCTGAACAGTAAAATTTTCCTACACTTTTGTTTGAAGATTATTCCAAGTTAAGTTGTTGTCTTGTACCTGATAAAAGAAATGGTGTGGTCTTGTTGTGTGGTAAGTGGAGCCCAGGTTGGAGCTTGGATTCAGCATCGAAGGGAGGCCCGTTCTGACATGGCTGCTCGTTGCCTGTTCTCTGACATCTAAACCCGTAATTGATCCCATTTGACTGAAAATAAAAAAAAAATTTGGGATATTCAGGTTAGTTAAATTTGAAGTACAAAAACATGTTTTATTTGAGGATCTTTTAATTGAGGAACGTAAGTTGGTAAGTTAGTTGTAATTAATTGCTCTTCTTTAATAATATACTTATTTGATTTAATTGAAGCATGAGGACAATTTAAAAAAAAATACTTTTGATAATTTCTTTTATTTTTGGACAAGGAATCTCATATTTTAACCATATTAGTTTGCTTATATCCAAATAAAGGCAATCTTTACATATAACTTATAATTATCCCCCTCCAAGACAATGATATTATATAATTGAATCTAGCTATTAATATTAACATCAAGAAAAGAAACCTAGAGATTAATGAAATTGTAAAATATATAATAATGTGAAATAATGTTAATGTAATGAAATGTACTTGAAATATTGCTCGTCAGTAGGGTTGATGTGGACATTTGTGATACTACTCCTTCCTTCTTCCTGCTGTGTGATGTTCGGTGTATGAATCGGTGCTTGCAGAGATCCTTCAGTGGAAAGTCCATTGTTATTCTGACAAAGAGATGCCCTTTGTTGCTGCACATTATGAGGTTGTTGCTGCAATTGCATATTATAACCTCCTCCTTGAACTTGTCTTTGTTGCCTTTGCCTATAATTATGAGCTCTTCGTTGAGCATGTTGCAGCAATTGAAAAAAGTACTCAGATTGGGCTGGATGTGGCAATTGCAAATAATTAGGAGCTCGTTGCTGTGATTGCATATAATTATTATAAGCTCTTCCTTGAACTTGTTGCATGTGTATGGAGGTTTGTTTTGGTTGCTGCCCATGTATTGGAACGGCTTGAACCTGCCCATGCATGTGCTCCGAATGTTGCTGCTCTTGCAACAGCAACTGTAAAATTGAAGATGTCAAATGTATATCATCAGGAGAGGAAACAGAGATATTTTTGTGGAAAATATAGCTTTAAGTACTTTTCTTGATCCGGTTTATGCTTCTTGAAGATGGGATATGATTATATAATTATTTGAACAACATGTATCTGTAGGTATTAATTAATAAAATAGATCAATGAAATCAAAACAATAAGACATTTAGATTTCTGACATGTATTGCTCAAGCCTCAAGTTTCGATAGACTTCTGTCGAGATTTGAATTGTTCAAAATTGAGTGTGAGTACTGCCACCAATTTATTTGCTGATACTGTTGATTTTTCCTAAACTAGCAAATATGTATAAATAACTTACTGTTTGTTCAACATGAGAAAGATTGACCTCAAGCTTTTTCTCAAAATCATCCAACAACTGTTCAAGTGTTGGCGGGGCCTTCTTGTAGATGCTAATAGAAACCAAATTGTGACAATTTAACATGTTGTTCATTCATAATTAATTTGAAAATTGAGACAATTTAGTAAGCTATAAGATGTTTTCTCATAATATATAAATGCCTATTCCTTTCTTCCCTTTTTAGGCTAACATATTTATTTTGCTATTTTGCAGGGTTAGTTGATAACTTGCCAAATTTTGAATGGAAGTATACACCAATTCATAAGAGAAGCAACTAACCTCCAGAAGTCAACTAACTGTTTAGGAAGACCATCATCATTATTTAACTGCACATTACACAAAATAAACTTTAGTAATATATTATGGTTAAAATCATGTCATTAAAACTTGAAAAATGAAACAAGTGTATGATTGCCAGTGTACTTCATTAGTAGATGACAAAACGTAGTTTGTATTAAATATATAATATTCCTTAAAAACAATACGTACGTAGTTTCTCCATGTAAACCATGCCTTGAAAACAAATCTTTTTCTTATTCTTAAATTTTACTTAAATGTTAGTTTTTTTTTTTTTTTTGGAATTATGATCATTACAGGAGCAAATGACAAAAGGGAAAGGAAAAAAATTTGAGATCCAGTCTCTACGCCAATAGTATTAACAAACAGTAGTACAAATAGAACATATAAAAGCATGCATGCAGTACTATACCTGGTTCAATTGGTTGTCATCATCTGATGTTTTGGGTCCGGAATTTTCTAGCTGGGTCCTAAAAATAAAATAAATTAGAACCAATAATTAAATGCATTGAAAAGTCATTTGGTGAAATTTAAGTATTTGGACCGGAAATAGCAAGTTTTCCAGAGTGTGCTCGTTCGGAAATAGCAATGCTATTCTCGGAACAGTGCTGTTCGGAAATAGTAATATATATAGGTTTGCAACAAAGTTAAAAAGTATTATAACATGCATGGCATAATGCAACAGATATCTTCTCGGAACAGCTATTCTTGGAACAGTTCATTAGCTTTAAATTAGGGTAAGTTTGCACCAAAGATAAAAGTACATTTTGTTAACCACTAAATAATTAAAGGATGATTATGTTAGCACAAAAGTAGCAATATTGCTGGACTAGTACTATAAGTGGGTCTATATTTATATAAAACCGATTAATTTTGTCTAGATTGCGATTTTTTATTACGAGATATGTCGTTATAATACAATCTCCTTTCAATATATATGTTAAGCACAAACCTGATGTTTTCTACCATGCGCGACATGTCTCCTTCTTTTTTGAGATCTTGAAGTTGTGCAATTAGACTCTGCATTCAATAAAACAATGTTTTTTTATAAGAGAGAAGTTATATATATATATATATATATATATATATAAATATAGAGGAGGGATCCAATTACACCTTTTTTGGTGACACATCATGACATCGTTTTTTATATAGGTCAATTTTGCGATTTCAAAATCCAAACAGTCGATCCGAACCGTTCAACATGATCACCACATTAAAATGTGCTTGGAGATCAAATTTTACATTTTTTTGAATTTTTTTACTATTTATTAAGATGGTTACAAAATCGCTGTTTTTCAATGGTCTGAAAACAACGATTTTTGTAACCATCTTAATAAATAGCAAAAAAATTCAAAAAAATGTAAAATTTTATCTCCAAGCACATTTTAATATATCCATCATGTTGAATGGTTTGAATCGACTATTTGGACTTTGAAAATGGTAGATGTCAAAGTGTGTCACCAAAAAAGGTGTAATTGGATCCCTCCTCATATATATATTGAAGTTCATACGTTGGAAGCATTATCAAAAGTGTGACCAATATCCATATGAATCTAAATAAGGATTGTTTAGGAAAACTGTAAATTATTTTGAGTATATTGGACTTACAGTTCAAGCGCTGAACTCCAAGCTCTTAATTATATCAATATGCTTTATTATTTCAAAAAAGGAGAATTTTATGCATTTTTTTTCAATATCAGTTTTGTGCATTGCAGCAATTAAGTACAAAAAAGCTATTCTGAAACAGTGACTATTATTATTATTCGATTACAGGCTAGACCCTTATTTTTCCTGAAAAAAAAAAAATGGGTACAAATAAAGAGAACTTACATCTTTGTCGATTGCGATTCTTCCGCAGTTTGCAAAAGGACAAATAAAAAAATAAAAAATAAAAACAGATATGTCAGGGACATGATTAAATACGAGAATAGAGAGGCGACTCAAAAGAAAATGTCCTGGTTTGTTAGAGCATCTACATCCCAGCAACTCAAATGAGTTTCTAAATAATTGTTAACCTCTTTTTAGAAATTAAGATCTCTAAAATTTCTAACTCTCACATCTCTGAAATTAATTTTATAGTTTCTATTAAGCCACGTCAGCAACAAATTAAAAAGCAGGAATAATTTGAGCCAATCATTTGACTAGAATGGAGTTTATAAACAGTTTTTTAACAATAAACTTTACTACATAGTTTCTAAATAAGAAACTCTCCCACATTTCTGAAACTGGATTAGAAACTGTCACATCAGATTAGAAACTCTAATAGTACCAGAGATGTAGATGCTCTTAATAATATACTTTAATTAATAATATCAGCAATGACAGAAGTAATATATATATATAACAAATATAAAAAAGATAATACCCAATTTCTTGACCATTCCAATCCATAACTATCTTCTCATTATCTGGCATGTTAAGAAATCTTTCCAAGGCATCCTCAGCCCTAGAAAATAAGCATATAAAAACACATGGCGGGGTCATAGGAAAGGGATACAATATGGCTACGCACGCACAATTCGAACTTATAATAAATTATATCTTAAGTAGGTTAATTAAGGACATGATTTTCACATTGTAAACCAATTTTGGGAACCAGCTTTAAGATCGCTTAAACCCGAACATAGAAGGAGTTTCAAGTACTAGACTCACGCATGTCTTTCACGAAAGATATATGGATCTTCAAGTGCGAATTTGGAATATTTGTACCTAACGGTACATTGCATCGATTAGAATTTCATTTAAAAAAAAAACAAAAAGATTATTTCTTTTAATCTAATAACTTATGTACATACGGGCCTAGTGGTTGCGAATTTAATTTAGAAAATTTTATTAGATTGGAAGTTGGATGGTATGATTATCACAATTACTTTAAAAAATTATCAAAATTGTTCGGTGGACGATAATGCCCTTTTGGGATAATTTTGTTTTTGGCGGGGAACACATGCACATGAGATGTGTGATGCACATCTTAGATATAATAGCACAATATGGTATGCGACATATAGCTTCAATTGGAATGGCTGGAGACATCAATTTTTGTATACCATCCTAAAAGAACTTCAGTTGCCATCTAAAACGGAGGTGTGGACCAATTGTGGTATGTTGTTGGAGGATGATATGAGTTCCAATGAAACATTGCGAGATTTATCAAAAGAGATTGCTTTACAAATATTAGAAATACCCGAACTTGATTCTAGCATTAGCATGTGTTTTTTATCCTTGGTTCACTACGCCAAAATAGATTTTTTGCAACAAACAATTGCAACCAAATAAAAATTAGATGCATTAGATTTATGATATTGCTTCCAAATTAATTGGTTGTAATAAATATTATTTATTGCAACCCATTAATTCTATTGCAACCATATTAATTGTTATTGCAACGGTAAAATATGTTGCTGAAAAAAATTTGCCCATTGATCTCTTAATAAATTTTCATTAATTTTGCTTTGCTCTCATCACGATGATGCTTTTCATTTTTAACAAACTTTTCATCGGAGATGCTAATTTTTTTACAACGTTAACCACTCATTTAAATTAACATTTTTTCATGCACCACTCAAGCTTTTGTAGCATTTTCAACATAAAAAGGTAGTTTTTACACTATGTCAAGCACTTCAAGTATTTTTAATATAACAAAATTATTTTTGCAGCTAGTTTTTGTACTGCTAATTTTTTAATTGTTTATTTTTACACAAACAATTTTAAACATTGTTAGCTTGATTTTTTTTATTCACTATTTTTTTTAAACGAACAAATTGGATTGTTTAAGCGGGTCACGAAAAGTAGATCCTTACGGCCCACTTATTCGGACCGTCCGTGCTATTTTAAGTTTTTTTTTTACCAACAATATAAATAAAATGTAAATTAAAAAAAAAAACTAAAATAGCATTATTTTGTTCCTTTAATATTTTCTATTAAGTACTTCTCTAAGCCCCTATGGTAGGATCAGATGGTACCCATTTATTTTAAGTTCCATATGATGATAAATCACAAATTTCAAATTCAAATCCAAAATTGGAATAAACTGAAAGGACTATATATCTATGAGTAGGGTTAAAATGGCCCATTGATTTTTTGCCCCATCGTGCTCCAACATTATTATCTCTATTTTCAAAATTTAAATAATCGATCCGAACTGTTCAACATGATCTTCATACTAAAATGTACTTGGATAACAAATTTTAGAATTGCACAAGTTGCAACCAAGGATTTCGTTGCGATATACTATCTTATTGCTACCATTTTTCGGTTGCGATAAATGCGCAATAGGAACCATTTCTTTTGTTGCAATAGATTATTGCTACGCATTTCATGCAACTAAAATTTGGTTGCAAGAATTGCACAATTGCAACCATGGATTTCGTTGTGATATATTATTTTATTGCTACCATTTTTTCGTAGCGAATACTATTTTATGGCTACCATTTTTTGTTGCGATAAATGCGCAATTGCAACCGTTTATTTGGTTGCAATATTTTATTGCTACATCGGTCTAGCAATCAAATTATGGTTGCAATAAACAAATTCTTATTGCAACCAAAGAGTTGGTTGTAAATTTATTGCTACCCAAAACTATTACAACCACCGGCAACTAATTTTTTTTGTTGCAAAATCAATTTATTGCAACCAATTTTTTGGTTGCCCGAAATAAAATTTGGTGTAGTGGTCGAAGTTAGCTTTAGTAGATTTTAATTTACTTCAAAGTTGCATATGGAGATGAGACCAATGAGTACCATGAAAGATTTAAAAGATGTTAAGATCTATAATTTGACAAGATTTATAGGACTAAATTAAATTTAATATACATGTTAACAAGTAGCTAGTATATATATATTCAACATGACACATTATAAAGATCATGAATTCTTAAAGAGGTTAAGGACAAATAAATCCTTATCTCCTCAGGGATGTAAGTGAGTACCTTTTGGGGTGTGAGAAGTAGCAGAGCTTGCCATTAATGTTGCTCGTCATGACCGCAAAGTCGGCGCCAGTGAGGACTGAGATCTCATAACCCTTCTTGAAGACGCCCGGGTAGCGCTTGGAGAACTTGGTCTTGCGGTCCTGTTTATCTTCTATCTTCTTAATAACTATTTTACCCCTTCCCATGTTGCCTCTCTGAAAATTAATTAGGAAATGAAGCACAGGGTTTTAATGGAAGTAATATGCATGGAAAGGGTTTTGGACATGATATATATAAAGGGGAAGAACGGGAAGAGGAATAAGATATTTGTTGACTAATATTTTTGGCTTCAAGTACACTGGATCATAGAGCTGCTTTTAATAATAGAAGCATTTATTCTATTTAGAAATAGCCAGAGCATTTTTTTTTTAGAAAGCCAGTTTTGGTTGGTAAAAAAAAAAAAGCCAGTTTTGGTTGGTAAAAAAAAAAAAAGCCAGTTTTGGTTCCGAATTTTTTTCTACTTACAAACCAAATAATTTAAAATTAAAACATTACCATCAAATGGATCAAAATTCAGTTCTTACCAACCACGCAAGTTGGAATTCAGTTCTTACCAACCACACAAGTTGGGCTGGTACACTAAATTGGGCTGGTGCACCAGCCTGGTATGCGCACCAAATTTGATGTGCCAGCCAGGCTTGCGCACCAGCCCAATTTGGTGTCCCAACCTAGCTTGCCCACCAAATATGGTATTTTTTTCAGTTCAGTTCAGTTCTGTTTTGAAATTTCTGAATGCAAAATTTATTTTTTGTTCTATTTTGTTGTGTTTATAACTATATGTTAGCATCAAATTACACAAAAAGAAAATATAAAAAACAAAACGCACATGTTTAATAAATAAAACACACAATTTTAACAATTAAAAGTTTGTACTAAATTTAAACTACCAATTAATACAAATTGGACTACAACATAACTAACAAATTATACTACAACCCAACATAACAAACATCCCCTCTAAAAAAGTGCAACTTGAATTGAAAATTAGAACTTGCACATGATCACATCTTTGGATGATGAAACAAATTTAGCGTATTTTAGTATAAATATTTGCTAATTATATATCAAAAAATAATAATCTAACAAATATTTTAAAAAAATTCGATTTTTTAGTATTAGATTTCAGCATTTTTGCTATTTGTCTCTTAAAAAAAAATTATTTAGTACCCGTTATTTTTTGACCGGTACCGAAATTAATTAAAACCGGCCAAAAAATGACCGGTATGAGTAGTTTTAATAATTCCCAACTGACTTGAGCATTTTTATTAATTTCTAATTAACTTTGGATATTAATAAAAAAAATAGCGGCCTTTTAAACGGGAATCAAATTTGGGCTTGAAAAATATTATAAACTATGACCTTTGAGTTTTGACAATGTATCTTGTAATTACTAGCAGGCCTGATCATTTATAGAGGCCGGCCCAAAGAATGAAATTTCATTGACACTAGGATATTGTCATTATAAAGGCCTCACTAAAAACCACCCCAATATATATATAGTTTCTTTTACCGAGTTGTGCCCCCACCACGAGAGAATTACCCAAGCAAGTAAATGCATGCTATAATAAAACTATTTTATTAGGAATCAGGTGGTGGGATGAAGAATGGAGTAGGTCTGATGCCCATCCCTACTTTTAGGTTCAACGAGCATGATGACCGTCTGATTTAACTTAAGATTTGTGTGCATGAAAATTAAAACAGACACGCACGAATTTTAAAGTATTTTGCACGAATCTTAAAGCAAATCGACGGTGATTAAACCCATCAAACCAAAGTAGGTCCAATGTCCATCGGACCTACTCTCAAGTGGGTGGGATGAGTATCAGATTAAATTCAATCTGGTATTTGATTGGAACTGTTTTATCTGCATTAAGATTCGTACGGCAACTATAAGATTTTTATAGTTTAAGTGCGTACTAATTTTAACACAGTTCTTTTATCCAGTACCCATCAAACTGCGAATTCATATCCTCTGCATTAACTCAAAAGGGAATCTTTTGAGTGAATAAATTTCATCCGTTTGATTTTAAACAGAGCCAATCTGGCTCGTGTCTATAACATATGGCTCTTTAATATTAGTACAGATCTAGTTCGCACGAATCTTAAAATAGATTGGACAGTCGAGATTCATTAACTCAAAAGATTTTGAAAAGTAATTTTAATTTAATAGGCCCTAATTAATTTGCCCTCCCTGGAAATTAATTTCCTCCCTTTATTTTTATTGTTTTTAATATGTAAAAAAATTACTATTTTATTATTTTTTATTATGTAAGAGACTATTTTTGTTATCTTTTGCTATGTAAGAGAATTTTTTTGTTGTTTTTTATATAACATCTAATTAGCTAATAAATTTGAACTTACTAAACTATTTGAACCCTATAAATTAATAAATTTAAACCCAATAAATTTTAAAATTAATAAATTGTTATTACCCAATAAATTTTAAAATTAGTTCACGATATCGTATACTCTATCGACTATTGTAATGTGTATTAACGTGTGCATGGAGTAGAATAAGTATATTGTTAAGCTGATTTAAGTTTCTGGCGAGTTTAATTTCAAAACTTATTAAATTGGTTTTAAATGAATAATACAAATTGTTCAAATCAATCTATTTACGTGTGATATGTTTTCATACAAAATTTATAAATTCTCAAACTAATTAGTACAAAGTAAAGCAGTAAAAAAATAATAATAAATGAATAAATTATAGTCAACTTATAATTTTTTTCATTGCTTGATTTTTTATACTAAAATAATTAAACATATTTTAAATTTTACATATAATTTTTTTTAAATAATTAAAAAAACTTAATTATTTTAAAATCATCTCATTCCTGTAGTGAATCATAATCTTATTTTTTTTGTGACACGTTTATTTTATATATCTGAAATTGACTCTTGAAAACAATTACAAATTGTGATGTGGTATTGTTAAAAAACGGCTAATTTAGCAAGCAATTGCTATATATCTTTGACAGTTGAAAATTTGAAATTACATTTGTCCTAATATTTTTCCATTTTGTTTACAAGCGAAATGAAATGCTCTATTCTCATTTTTTTCAGAATATTATGTGGCGTAGGCTTTTATACTTTTCATTAACAATTAAGTCACAATTAACCTGCTTGGGGAGGAAGAAATCAAGATATGTTCAATCTCCTAAAGTAACACAATTTTTAAATTTAGATCCGGACCGTTAGATTAAAGGGCCCCGTGCGCTCTATCTCGGACCCGATTGGCCGGATTCGAATCGGACGGTACTGATTTAAACTCAAAAATTGGGTTACTTTAGGGTTTGGACCCATCATTCATCACCTCTATTCTCCAGAGATGCAAACTTCCTGAACCGGATATACTCAAACGCTAACATCACGCTGATTCGTGGGCCCGAAGTAGGCATATTTTCCCGGTCTACAATAGAACAAGTCTGTCTGATGAAAGTTCTCTTCTCTCTCACTTACCTTACACTTACAGCTAAAACCCTAAGTCGCCCCTTTCTTTCATTAAACCCAAACACCACCACCTCTCTCTCTGTCGAACACACTAGCGAGGATGAATTTTAAAAACCCTAAAATACCCAATGTGCCGACGAGAGGGGCGACGACGATGCTGAAGGTGGCGTTGTTCGGCGGCGCCGCCGTCTACGCCGCCTTGAACAGCCTCTACAACGTCGATGGTGGTCATCGCGCCATTGTCTTCAATCGGATCGACGGTATTAAAGACAAGGTCTCCGATCTCCTCTTTTCCTTCAATTTTTGTTACGGAATTGGCCTCGGTAGAGCCGAAATAGCGATTGAACCCTTAAGAGGTGTTAGGTTTTTAATTAATCAACCTCGAAATGTTGGTATTTACAAGCGTTCATCAGATAACATGAAAAAGGGATCTATGGAAGACTTTTCATTTTGCCCCTTTTCTTTATCTGGATTGTATAACCTTTGGATGCTCATGCATTAGGGAAGTGTCTATAATGAAATTTTGCTACTGTTGACTATCCTTCATTGTTTCAGTTTTATTTATTTTTAATCCTGGTTGTAGAAGGGAGTTGGTGTCAGAACCTGTGACTATTCAGTTTTTACTTTTTATTTGTGCCTTTTTCATGTTAAGTCTTGTAGTTGCAAATTTTTTCTAAGGATTCTGAGTGACGTCTCTTAAGGAATTTGACTTGAAGTGGAAACCTAAAAATCGGAAACTACATTTTGAGTTTAATACTAAAAGTTGAAGTTTGTATATGCAGGTATACCCTGAAGGAACCCACTTTATGATCCCATGGTTTGAGAGACCGATAATCTATGACGTGCGGGCCCGACCCCATCTTGTTGAGAGCACTTCTGGTAGCCGTGATCTGCAGATGGTATTTACTCAAATTTATTTCTTCTGTTATTTGAGCAAAAACGATTTATAGTGGTTCTACTTTGAAAAGGGCCCCAATAACCCATTAGTGGCATGATTCTGATCCATTGTTTTATATCAGACAGATCAGTCTGGAAAAACAGGGTTTGAGTCAAGAATAACATTAGTTATGGACCTGTATTTATTCTTTCTAATTTACTTAATTTCCTTTTTATGTGTCTTTATATTTGTAGTCTCAAGTGCTTTGTTACACTAAATTGACTGTCAAATCCATTGGATTAATTACAAGTAGTTGAAAACTGTTGCTTATAATTTACTTTTTTGGCAATAATTTTTATCAAGCTCTCTTTTCAGAAACAGTTTACTCTAATTGGCAAGTTCACTTTTCCTATGTGGTTTCTAATAATGAACAGTAACTAAATTAAGCTTGACATTAGAATGAACAAGTGACTTTGTTTTGCCATTGTACAATCTGAACCAATTTATTTAAAAGTTCTTCATTTTTTTTTCAAATGTGAAAGGCAAAAGATGAAAATTGTCTTCAACACATTTAATTTTGTGTGCATTTCTTTGAATCTTGAAAGGTGAAAATTGGGCTGAGGGTTCTGACGAGACCATTGCCAGAGAAACTGCCGACAATATATCGGACTCTAGGGGAGAACTTCAATGAGAGAGTGCTTCCTTCTATTATTCATGAGACTCTCAAGGCGGTCGTCGCTCAGTACAATGCTAGCCAGCTCATCACTCAAAGAGAGGTTGCCTTTGTTCCCCTTTTCCATTTTTAACCTTCAGTTGACAAAAAAAGTTATAAGCAATTTATTTCTCTTCATTTGTTTTGAACATTTTTCAATGTTTAGCTGCTTGCAAGTTAAAACTTGGGACAATTTGTAGTTTTTGAGTTTTTAGCCTTTTGTAACATGATCTGCAATGGTACTGGATAAATTTGTATCAGATTAAATGATTGAGACTTGTTTGTCTCTAGGAGATTCACAATTCTCAGTATTTGATAAATTACATACTACAAATTGTTCTTTGGATATTCCATGGATCAAGTGAGGTCTAAGTTTTCTGTTATTATTCTATAAATAGACAGTGAGCAGGGAGATAAGAAAGATTCTGACAGAGCGGGCCCGCAACTTCAACATGGCCCTTGATGACGTGTCAATCACCAGCCTGAGTTTTGGCAAGGAGTTCACTCATGCCATTGAGGCCAAGCAGGTAGCTGCACAGGAGGCTGAGCGTGCTAAGTTCATAGTTGAAAAGGCTGAGCAGGATAAGAAGAGTGCTATTATTAGAGCTCAGGTGTGTTTTCTTTTTTCCCTCATTCCTATTTATTATTTTTGTTGTTGAGCGAGTCTATGGTAATATGCATAGCGCGGATTGGTCCGTACTATGGATCATTATTATTTTTTTTTTCAAAGTTCAAATAGTCAATCTAAACCTTTCAAAATGATCTCCATATGTGGAAATCACTTCAGCTAAAAATTCTAGACCATTCAAAAGTAGTAATTTTCTACCTATCTAAAAAAATAGTAAAAAAATTCTAAAAAATGTAAAATTTAGTCTACAAGTACAAATTCATCTGGAGATCATGTTGAAAGGTTTAGATTGACTATTTGAACTTTGTTGATTCATAGTACCAACCAATCCGCGTTATGCATAGTACCATAGCCTCAGTCTTTGTTGTTTGGGTCTTGCATGTAAACCTGTGTTTGATGGACTAATTGCAAACTGTACCTGATATCTTGTCCTTGCAACAAAAAAAAGTTCGAGATACTTGTGACAGCTGTAATGCTATGGAAAATATATATCTGGTTTGATATTGACAGGTTTGTTCTCAGTTCTGACATGCCTGAAATGCATAGCATGATTGAACTGTCTAGAAATGTTGTCCTATTTTGTGGTATTTCTTAAATTTGATTGGCCTAGTGTGCATGTTGTTTTAAGTAATAGGTGGGTATTTTGAAATATTACATATATACCCCTGTTACATTATACAAGTTATGATCAGTGTCAAAGAATCAGCTATGTAGGTGCTATTTTCTCTCCCCACCTCCTCATCAGAAGTATGTGATGCAAGAAAAACAAAAAAAATGAAAGGCATATCCTCATACAGAGTGGAATAACTAAAAAAAAAAAAATCAAATTTTACCCCTCTAAAAAGTGTTATAATGTTTGTCCCCTCGGAGAGACTTATGCCCTTCTCTTTTGTTCATGCAGCCTTTTACATAAAAACCCTTCTGACTTCTCTTAATATCTCTACACAGGGAGAGGCTAAGAGTGCAGAGCTGATTGGCAAGGCAATATCAAGCAACCCTGCCTTTCTGGCACTGAGACAGATTGAGGCAGCAAGAGAGATTTCACACACCATTGCTCAGTCTTCTAACAAGGTCTTCTTAGACTCGCAAGACCTCTTGCTCAACCTCCATTCTCTCAATGTCGAAGCCAAAAAATGAAACCGTCTAACGGTAAATTTGTACCGCAAAAGAATTGTAAAACTTGTTCTTTTCATTTTAATTCTTTTGCATTAGGCTGAAAAAATTTGCTTGGTAAAGCTCTGCTGCTGTCAGGTTTCTTTTCTACTTGGGTACTTTGTTATGGCGCTTTAACTGTGGATTATAGGATTTGAGATTTTGAAAGTTATCTATCTGGGTTTAGTTCCCTCATTTAATAAGAGAACCTTTTACCATGGTCACAAGTCACCCGTTCATGTGATTTTTTTGTTAATCTGGCTTATTGATCATGTTTGTAGCGCAGTAAGGTAACAGCTGATATATGATTTGTTTTGGACAGTAAATTTTGAAAATGCTGGTCACATATAAATGATTTTGCAATTGAAATTTGAGGTTGGTTTGTGGCCTTGATCGTATCTAGTAAATCTAAAATCAAATTTTATGGGCAAGATTCATCTGGTGCTTTTATTATTCAATATAAAAATTTATATGGAGATTTTAAGATTCATTTGACATTTAATATATTTGGTTGATCAAACGCTGTTTAAATTGTATGAAGTTTGATTGATAGGTATGATTCTGGGCTTGTAGGCCCATATTAAAAATGGTTAAGGCCCAGTGTTGAAAATAAAATATAGAATAAGGTGAAATATGAATTGGATACTTCCATATACAATTAGTGCATAAATTCAGATTTCGTTACGACCCAGATACAAACTCATCTCAATAGAGAAAGATATCTAGAGTGCATCATCACACTTGAACAGAATGCAAATAAGAACCGTGTCAATGAAATGTGCTTTCTTCTGAGGTCCTTCAACTTTCAAAAATTCATGAGCACAACTCTCATTAAAGAGTACTGCCCGTCAAGTGCATTTCATCAGTTCCCATTTTGCCAACCTTCCCCTGTATCAGAACTTCTGTAAGATTGCCTTGTATCAGCAATCAGTGTACTAGTACAGAGATTGAACATTAACTGGACAGCTTATGAGAAAATCTGAACTGTCTGCTCAATAAACAGAAAGCATGTAATTCAGGGAAGGAATCAAGGAATCATGGAAGAAGGTTTATAGTATCAAATGTCATTCAGGCACAAGTTACAATTAAAAATATGTGGTTTTCTTGCTAACAACATCAAAACCTGTCATAAAAGTAAAAAAAAAAATCTCAATTTTTCAACTATTTGAAATCAACAGTTACAACTTTAAACAGAAGGCTTCACTGAATAATTATTAGACCTTCTTCTCTGTTCTCTTTCAATGTCAGCTGCCTATAAATAGACCCTCAAAAAGTTTTCATTTTCATATATATTTTTGACGCTTTTCATGTCTAATATCCTCAAACAAACAACACATAATTGTTCTGATGACAGATTAACACAGATGAATAACAGTAAACAATGATCTGCTTTATGAAAGAAAAAAAAAACAATGGGATATACACAAGTTGGATTGATCTACTCCAAACTTTGAAGATATATATATATATCCCGTATTTAATCGAAAATGAGAGAAATTTAATTGGCAGATTGTTCCAATCACCACTGCTATGGACCAGGCTTGTTTTTCGGCCCTGCCGCCACACCCAGCCATGAGACCTCGTACAATTTTGTCTGCTGCTTCCCCTTGTCTCCGATCGCAGTTTCTTTATTAGTCACATTACTGCTGTTGCCAGTTGCATCACTAACTGTCGCATTACGGCTGTTGCCAGTTGCATCACTAACTGTCGTATTACAAGGATTATTCCTCCAAGGATTCAATGTTTTCATCCAAGGATTATTCCGGTCGTACAATTTAGGTTTGTTTGCATTGGGACCTTTCACCATTTCCTTGACCCAACTCACTGCTCTACCAAATGCATTTTGGCCATTTTTACCAGGAGCCTGGAAAATAAAAGCAATTAATTCATTCAGCTTCTATAATCAATTTGAGTTAGTTATAAATAATAACAAATATACATACATACCATGGCTAACTAATGAAGATGGGTTGTTGGTGCAAAGAAGGAAATTAGAATGAGAGAATTGAGGAAGCAAGTTTACTTAATTTTCTGGCTGTACGTTGAGAGAACTGAGGGAGCAAGAGGTACTTATTTATAAGCTATTAATTAGGTGTTAATTTGTTGTATCAATAATTAATCTTGACTGGTTGTTGACTTTCATACACTTAAAGTGGGGATACAACGAATAACACGTTTTTATTATGACAACATTAATTAACAAATGATACAACAAACCCTCAATATTATAACATTAATTTATTGTAGTGCATTTTTTTATATAAATACCGGACCACTCTACTGCTGTTCTCCGTCTCCTTGTAGGTTTCGGACCATAAATATAATGATACACCTTATCATGGTATTTTTGTTCCTTTTAAAACATTATTGTTTAAGAAATGATTATTAGCTACTCTTATTTGTACGATCATTATTTTTGTTTGTAAATACTCTGAATAATTTATCTTTTTATCTCGCTTAAACTTATGCCGAACTTTAAGTGAATCATGGTATTAGCTAGTCAAGTAGTCAAGTTTAAATTATTAATTTATTCCAGTACAGCTTCATAGATGATATGAACATGTTATTTCAATATTATATTTTTTTTAATTATTGAGGTTCACTGACCGATACATGTGCACCCTCATTTCAATATATATAGAAAAACTTGAACGACCGATTCAAACCCAGAATTTCAAATCAATTACCACGTTAGAAATTGAAGAGTAACAATTTAGAATGAATCTAATTTATGTACTAATATATTTTTGAGCCATTTCTCGAGCAATAATTCAAAGTAATTTAGTTACATATAATGTTTATTACAGAATTCAGAGTAGTTTCGATGCCTATCGGACCTACTTTGGTTCGATGGACTCAATCACCGTCCGATCTGCATTAAGATACGTGCGCTCCTTTTTAAAGTCCGTGTGTGTTTGCTAATATAATAATTTGTTTTATTATTTATTAAATAAATCATCAAAACACATTGATTTCACACATATTTAATCACTTTACTAATATGAAAAATCAATTCCAACTAAATTGTATTTATCAAATTAAGAAAATTCAAAAACACAAATATCTCTTTTTCAGTTTTTTTTAACTAAATAACAAAACGAATCATGGACTTAGTGCAGTGGCACGAGTCATCGTCTTTCTACGGAGACTAAGAGAAGAAAGAGAGATTTTATATATAAATATGGGAATATATATTTAAAAAATAGGTGTTAGGTCATGTCAACAAAATTTGATGAGATTTGATATAAATTTCACTGTTCATGAAATGATTAAAAATTTCAACTGTTTGAAATTAACGGTTCTTGATGCATCATCAAACAATACTTAAATTGCAGAAAATTTGTTCCTCAGTCTATTTATACATCTAATAACATATCTATAAAGTTAACTTTTATTTCTAATTCTTAGTTTATTTAAATTTTTTGAAAAATTGTTGTCAAGATTGTCAAAATAAACAAAATCTAACTTTATTTTTTCAATTTGTTTAATTTAATTCACAAAGGGGGTATTTGCATTCATGTCTTTCCGTTTCATGAAGATTAGAGTTGTTAGAAGTTGCAACATTGATTGATCATGTAGCCTAAAAGATTAGGTGGTAGAACATAGGTAAAATTAGATGAAAATAAAAAAACTTCCAAAAATAGCTCAAGGTCAACAAAGCCATCATGGAAAACCTTCAAATGGGAAAACCAAAACCCAAAGAGTACTACCAGTCAATTGCATACATTGCCTTGTATCAGTACTTCTGTAAGATTGCCTTGTACCAGCAATCAGTGTACCAGTACAGAGATCTTATTATAAAAGCAAAGAGAAGCGAGGGCAAAATCTAATCTATTTGAAATCCTTTAAACGATAACTGTACAGCTTAACAGAAAATCTGAACTGTCTGCTCAATAAACAGTAAGCATGTAATTCAGGGAAGGAATCAAGGAATCATGGAAGAAGGTTTACAGTATCAAATGCCATTCAGGCACAAGTCACAATTAAAAATATGTGGTTTTCTTGCTAACAACATCAAAACCTGTCATAAAAGTAAAAAATAAAATCTCAATTTTTCAACTATTTGGAATCAATAGCCACCTCTGAGAAAGTTCAGCCCACAAAAAGTTATCATTATCATATTTTTGACGCTTTTCATGTCTAATATCCTCAAACAAACAGCACAATATTATTCTGATGACAGATTAACACATACAAAGAAATAACAGTAAACAATGTACTGCTTTAAAAAAGAAGAAACAATAAATAAACAATGGGATGTACACAAGTTGGATTGATTTACTCCAAACTTTGAATATATCCCGTATTTAATCGGAAATGAGAGAAATTTAATTGGTGGATTGGTACATATTCAAATGGATTGGGTTCATTTCCATAAAAAGGCTCGGTCTTTTTACGTTGGCTCGCCACTCCTTATTGCCTCCACCATTTTGGCCTCCACCATTTTTCTGGCTTGGTGGTTGGTGTTTTTTCTGGATCATTGGATTTCCGCCCTGCCGCCCCACCCTGAATTGACAGGTTTGTCTGCTGCTTCCCCTTGTCTCCGATCCCAGTTCCTTTATTAGTCGCATTACTAACTGTCACATCACTGCTGTTGCCAGTTGCATCACTAACTGTCACATCACTGCTGTTCGGATAAAAGCGCGCATTATGTCTTTTCCCCAAGGGATTATTCGGGTCGTTCCATTTAGGTTTGTTTGCATTAGGACCTTTCACCTTTTCCTTGAACCAACTCACAGCTCTACCAAATGCATTTTCACCATTTTTACCAGTAGCCTGGAAAATAAATGCAATTAATTCATTCAGCTTCTATAATCAATTTGAGTTAGTTATAAATAATAACAAATATACATACATACCATATATGGCTAACTAATGAAGATGGATTGTTGGTGCAAAGAAGGAAATTAGAATGAGAGAATTGAGGAGGCAAGTTTACTTAGTTTTCTGGCTGTTGAGAGAACTGAAGAGGGCAAGAGGTACTTATTTATATTAATTAGGTGTTAATTATTTATTGTATCAATAATTGATGTTGGCTGTTTGTTGACTTTCATACACAGTCAGTGGGCATTAATTAATTCATGATATATTATTATTATGACAACATTAATTCATTCTAGTTTTCATCCAAACATATCTCATATAGACACGTTTCAATGTTTGTTTTGTGTAGTAGTAGTCTACATCTCTATGTGTGAATCATGGTATTAGTTAGTCAACTAGTCAAGTTTAAATTATTAATTTATTCCAGGGCAACTTCTTAGAAGATATGTATAGGTTATTTCAATGTTATATTTTTTAATTATTGATGTTCAGTGACCTATACATGTGCACCCCCATTTCAATGTATATAGAAAGACTTGAACGACCGATTCAAACCAAGAATTTCAAACCAAGGATAACAATTTAGAACGAATCTAATTAATTATCTACTAATATATTCTTAAGCCATTTCTCGAGCAATATTTCAGAGTAATTTAGTTACAGATAATATTTATTACAGAATTCAGAGTACGTTCGAACCTACTTTGATTCGATATACTCAATCACCGTCCGATCTGAATTAAGATGTGTGTGTTCCGCTTAAAAATCCGTGTGTTTGCTTTAATTTCCGTGTACATAAATCTTAATGTGAATCGGACGATGTTAGAACTCATTAGACCCAAAAATAAATCTGATGCCCATCGTATCTACTACGTTCTCTTTATTACAAATATGCAACTTCAGTGATCGATTTATAATATTTCCATCCGGTCTAGACACTACAATAGAATTTTTAAGAATCTCCTTATATATATAGAAGTTGGAGCAGGATTAATTTCATTATAACTTGCATATTTAATTTTGGTCCAAATAAATGACACAAAGATATTTTTAATAAGAAATATGTATGAGATATTGAAACAAAGCGTCGATATGTCCGAGTGGTTAAGGAGACAGACTCGAAATCTGTTGGGCTTTGCCTGCGCAGGTTCGAATCCTGCTGTCGACGATTCTTTTTGCCTTCTCCTTTTCCTTTTAATTCTAATATTATTCTTTCCTCTTGACTCGTTCCTGACACTGAATATTTGAGGGCCCAAGCAAGCTACCCCAAACTAGTGGACCAAGTTTCATAGAAATTCACATAATTAATATGAGCCCTATTTTATGGTGACACCATATATTTATAAGTTACTTTTGTGATTTCAAAATTTAAATAGTCGATCTAACTATTCAACATGATCTTAATATTAAAATGTGCTTGGCACCAAATTTTATATTTTTTTGAAAATTTTTACTATTTATTTAAATTTTTTTAAATTGTTGTTTTTCAATGGTAAAAAATTATCTGAAAACAATAATTTTGTACAAATTTTAATAAATACTAAAAAAATTCAAAAAAAATGTAAAATTTGGTCTCCAAGTACATTTTAATATGGAGATCATATTGAACGGTTCAGATCGACTATTTGGACCTTGAAATTGCAAAAATGACTTATAAGCATATGGTATCAAGATGTGTCACCATAAAATGATGTAAATCGATCCCTCCTCATATATATATAGAGGTTGGCTACTCTACTTACATAAGCATATGCCAGTTATTTTTTGTGTTTTCGAAGTCCAAATAGTCGATCTGAAGCACTCAACATGTTCTCCATATTAGAATGTGCTTAGAGACCAAATTTTATATTTTTTGAAAAAAGAATTTGCTATTTTTTTAGAATTTTTCAAAACAGTGTTTTAATATGGCAAAAATATTTAAAAAAAAAAAATCTAAAAAACACTGTTTTGAAAAATTCTAAAAAAATAGTAAATTTTTTCCAAATAATGTAAAATTTGGTCTCCAAGCACATTCTAATATGAAGAACATATTGAGCGCTTCAAATCAACTATTTGAACTTTGAAAACATAAAAATAACTTATAAGCATATGCCTTCATATGCTTATGTAAGTAGAGTAGCCAATCTATATATATATATACAGAGAGAGAGAGAGAGGCTAATATCAAAACGTTTGCACCAAGGCCCTCGTGCAACCAAGTCGTTTTCAGATTTTCAAAGTCCAAATAGTCGATCCAAACAGTTAGATGTTCAATCTATATTAAAATCTGCTTGGAGACCAAGTTTTACCTTTTTTGGAATTTTTTTACTATTTATTAAGCCACTTTGAAAATTATTGATCTGGGTGAACAGTAAAGACAGTGCAACCAAATTCTGGACCATGTGATCAACAATTTTCAAAGTGGCTTAATAAATAGTAAAAAAATAACAAAAAAAATGAAAAATTTGGTCTCCAAGTAGATTTTAATATAGAGATCACATCTCACGGTTTAGATTGACCATTTGGACTTTGAAAATCTGAAAACGACTTGGTTGCACGAGGTTCTTGGTGCAAACGTTTTGATATCAGCCACTCTCATATATATATATATATAGAGTCCGGCTAATGTCATAACGTTATAATTTCAGCCTAAGTTATAACGAGTCGTTTTCGGATTTTCAAAGTCCAAACAGTCGATCCAAACCGTTAGATGTTTAATCTATATTAAAATCTTCTTGGAGACCAAATTTTACATTTTTTTTTTGAATTTTTTTACTATTTATTAAGCCACTTTCAAAATAGCTGATCCGGGTGAACAGTAAAAACAGTGCAACAAAATTATGGACCATGTGATCAGCAATTTTCAAAGTGGCTTAATAAATAGTAAAAACATTCCAAAAAATGTAAAATTTGGTCTCCAAGCACATTTCAATATGTAGATCAACATGAACGGTTCGGATCGACTGTTCGGACTTTGAAATCGCAAAAACCGACTCGTTATAACTTAGGCTGAAATTATAACGTTATGACATTAGCCGGACTCTATATATATATATATATATATATATATATATATATATATATATAGAATTTTGCTATTGTACTTCGCGAAGTAAAGCCAATGTTTTACTTCATGCTCATATTCCCATTTTCAAAATCCAAAACGTTGATCCGGACAGTTCAAGTTGTTCTCCGTATTGAAATGTGTTTGGAGACCAAATTTTACATTTTTTGGAATTTTTTTACTATTTATTAAGCCACTTTGAAAATCGCTGATCCATTGGTCTAGAATTTTTTACAGTTCACAATGGATCAGCGATTTTCAAAGTGTAATAAATAGTAAAAAAATTCCAAAAAATATAAAATTTGGTCTCCAAGCACATTTCAATATGGAGAACAACTTGAACGGTTCGGATCGACGTTTTGGATTTTGAAAATGAGAATATGAGCGTGAAGTAAAACTTTGTTTTACTTCGCGAAGTACAATAGCCCTACTCTATATATATATATATATATAAAGGAGGGATCAAATTACACCTTTTTTTTTACACACTTTGACACCTATCGTTTTCAAAGTCCAAATAGTCGATCCAAACCGTTCAACATGATGGATATATTAAAATGTGCTTGGAGATCAAATTTTACATTTTCTTGAATTTTTTTACTATTTATTAAGATGGTTACAAAATCGTTGTTTTCAGACCATTGAAAAACAACGATTTTGTAACTATCTTAATAAATAGTAAAAAAATTAAAAAAAATGTAAAATTTGATCTCCAAGCACATTTTAATATGGTGATCATGTTGAACGGTTCGGATCGACTGTTTGGATTTCGAAATCGTAAAATTGACCTATAAAAAAAAGGTGTCAAGATGTGTCAAAAAAAAGTTGTAAATGGATCCCTCCTTGTATATATATATAGAGAGAGAGAGAGAGAGAGTGGCTAAGCTACAAACATTTGCACCAAGGCTTTGGTGCAAACGAATAGTTTTCAGATTTTCAAAGTTCAAACGGTCGACCCAAACCGTTAGATATTTAATCTATATTAAAATCTGCTTGGAGACCAAATTTTACATTTTTTGGAATTTTTTTGCTATTTATTAAGCCACTTTGAAAATTGCTGATCACATGGTCTAGAATTTGATTGCACTGTTTTTACTATTCACCCGGATCAGAAATTTTCAAAGTGGCTTAATAAATAGTAAAAACATTCCAAAAAATGTAAAATTTGGTCTCCAAGCACATTTTAATATGGATTAAATATCTAACGGTTTTGATCGACCGTTTGAACTTTAAAAGTCAGAGAACCAAATCGTTTGCACCAAGGGCTTTGTGCAAACGTTTTGAGCTTAGCCACCCTATATATATAGAGAGAGAGAGAGTGGTTTGTTCCTAAGCCCTCGTGCAACCAAGTCGTTTTCGGATTTTCAAATTCCAAACGGGCAATCCAAACCGTTAGATGTGATCTCTATATTATAATCTGCTTGGAGACCAAATTTTACATTTTTTGGAATTTTTTTACTATTTATTAAGCCACTTTGAAAATTTCTGATCACATGGTCCAGAATTTGGTTGCATTGTTTTTACTGTTCACCCGGATCATCAATTTTCAAAGTGGCTTAATAAATAGTAAAAAATTCCAAAAAAATGTAAAATTTGGTCTCTAAGCATATTTTAATATGGATTGAACATCTAACGGTTTGGATCGACCATTTGGACTTTGAAAATTCGAAAACAACTTGGTTGCACGAGGGCTTAGGAACAAACGTTTTGATTAGCCACTCTCTCTCTCTCAATATATATATATATATATAGAGAGAGAGAGTGACTAAGGTCAAAGTGGTAGTTCGTAGCCCCCGGTGCTACCATATCGTTTTTGGATTTTCAAAGTCCAAACGGTTGATCCGAACCGTTCAAGTTGATCTCCATATTGAAATGTGCTTGGAGACCAAATTTTACATTTTTTGGAATTTTTTTTACTATTTATTAAGCCACTTTGAAAATTGCTGATCCGGATGAACAGTAAAAACAGTGCAACCAAATTCTAGACCATGTGATCAGAAATTTTCAAAATGGCTTAATAAATAGTAAAAAAATTCCAAAAAATGTAAAATTTGGTCTCCAAGCACATTTCAATATGGAGATCAACTTGAACAGTTCGGATCGACCGTTTGGACTTTGAAAATCCGAAAACGATTTGGTAGCACCGGGAGCTAGGAACTACCACTTTGACCTTAGTCACTATATATATATAGAGAGAGAGAGAGAGAGATAGGCTAATGCTTTTAGTAGCATATGGGCCGATATGCTTCCAATTCAAAATCGGATTTCCAAAGTCCAAACGGTCGATCCGAACCGTTCAAGTTGATCTACATATTGAAATCTGCTTGGAGACCAAATTTTACATTTTTTTTGAATTTTTTTACTATTTATTGTGCCACTTTGAAAATTGCTGATCACATGGTCCAGAATTTGGTTGAACTGTTTTTACTGTTTTTACTGTTCGAACATCTCTTTCAACTTTCTTGGCTTCTTCTTCTTGGCTCCTAGTCTGAACCTTTGTCCGTACCACTTTTCTTTTCCACAGTTCTGGACCAGGTTGTCAGCAACATGCTGAATGCAAAACCTGTGCACAAAAAGCTCTAGAGACCATCCGTATTCTGCTGTCAGTGCAGCTTTGATCCCCTTGTGCTGGTCTGATATAACACAGACGAATTTATTATATCCAAGCACTTCATTCCTCAACCATTGTAAGAAGAAATCCCAGTTCTCGGCATCCTCCTTATGCACGATTGCAAATGCAAGAGGCAGCAATTGGTTCTCGGCATCATAGGCACAAGCTATCAAGAGCCTCCCCTCGTACCGCCCTGACAAGAAGCATGCATCTATGCTGATCACCGGTCTCAAGAACCGAAACGCTGCAATGTATGAACCAAAAGCCCAGGCGACGGCCCTGAACTGAACTTTGTCTCTTAATATTTCTCCTGTGTCTTTATCTCGTATCGGACTGGTCAGAAAATGGTACTTCGATCCGGAATTATTGACGCAAATTGCCATCAATAGTGGTCTCAGCAAGCCGTACGAATCCTCCCAACTCCCAAATTGTTGGGCTATTGTAAGCTCACGACCCCTCCATAGTCGGTTGTATTTCTGGGTTACTTTGTCATACACAGTCATAACACAGTTCCAGCCAATGCTCAGTTGCAATGGAAACTCCCGTCGTTCCTCCAACACAACGAGAAACCTACTATCCACCTACTAACCCAGAAACCTACTATCCACCTACTGACCCAGAATCCCACTATCCATTTGCCCCCTAATCACGACCTCAATCAATACTCCAAATTTGTTCCCCACCTAGACCCGTGCATGAGGCGCCTTTACCATTCCCAGGACCAGTATACGATGAAGTTGGGTCGGATTTCGAAAATATTAATGATATTCTGGATAAACGTCTGCAAAGTGGGGATGAATACGATGGAGATAACTGGGACTCTGATCAGCTGGAGAGATGTGGGGAGATGGTCCAGTTGAAACAGCCGAAGGGCCTATTCGAAGCAGCTCTGCCTCAGTGCCGCTTAGCGGGCGAAGTGATATGCACCCGTTCCCAGGCTTCAATGATGTATCTGAGTTTAGAGAAGCAGATATTGGTTACTATGGGCAACGGATTGAGTACACAGGTGAGCTGGCCGCAAACCAATTTTTTAGAAGTAAAGATGAATTAATTAAGAAGATTAGAGAGCACCATGTTCATAAGAATCAAGAGATAAGAATGAAGAAAAGTGTCAGGGACCGGATTCATGTGGTGTGCAAGGACCGGCGTTGTGGCTACGAACTTAGGGGAAAACCATCGGGATATATGCGTGGGTTATAACGAAGCAAGACAAGCCTCACACATGCAGGACTGAGTATACAAGGGTCGACAATGAATGTCTGACGGCATAAATCATTACCGATCTCATTGAGAACATCATTAAGACTGACCCCTGTATGAGCATACAGTCGGTGGCAAACTGTGTTATGACTGTGTATGACAAAGTAACCCCGAAATACAACCGACTGTGGAGGGGTCGTGAGCTTGCAATAGCCCGACAATTTGGGAGTTGGGAGGATTCGTACGGCTTGCTGAGACCACTATTGATGGCAATTTGCGTCAATAATCCCGGATCGAAGTACCATTTTCTGACTAGTCCGATACGAGATAAAGACACAGGAGAAATATTAAGAGACGAAGTTCAGTTCAGGGCCGTCGCCTGGGCTTTTGGTTTATGCATTGCAGCGTTTCGGTTCTTGAGACCGGTGATCAGCATAGATGCATGCTTCTTGTCAGGGCGGTACGAGGGGAGGCTCTTGATAGCTAGTGCCTATGATGCCGAGAACCAATTGCTGCCTCTTGCATTTGCAATCGTGCATAAGGAGGATGCCGAGAACTGGGGTTTCTTCTTACAATGGTTGAGGAATGAAGTGCTTGGATATAATAAATTCGTCTGTGTTATATCAGACCAGCACAAGGGGATCAAAGCTGCACTGACAGCAGAATACGGATGGTCTCTAGAGCTTTTTGTGCACAGGTTTTGCATTCAGCATGTTGCTGACAACCTGGTCCAGAACTGTGGAAAAGAAAAGTGGAACGGACAAAGGTTCAGACAAGGAGCCAAGAAAGTTGAAAGAGATGTTCGAAGAGTTTGCTAAGGTATTTCTAATGTATAACATTTCGTTTAATTTTTTTGTAACTATACTCTGAAAATGAAATAACATCTATTTGTTTTGTGCAGCTAAATCCAAGGTGCAATGTATATTTACGAAAAATTGGCAAAGTTCGTCCAAATGATTTGACGGAGCCGTCTAATTATAAGAAAATTTTCCAGACCTGTGATGGAGGATACCGATTTGGTATCATGACAACAAACGGCTCTGAGTGCCTCAATAATGTCTTCCGGGAATGCCGTAGACTGCCTATTGCTCCCATAGTGGAGGATACGTTCTACAAATGAAACCAATGGTTTGTTGAGCGGCGACAGCGAGCCATGGAATTAAAAGACAAGGGCCAGAAGTTTTCTGACCGGGTTTTGGAGAAGTTGAGGAGAAAATGGGCGAAAGCTGTAACAATGCGTTTGGGGTGTTACACGCACGGACAAGGTCAGTACCAAGTTTCAGTTCCAAATGAGTATATTCCTTGCAATCACAACGACATGGGAGTTATGAAGTTCACACGCAGGGAGTTCATGTACATTATGAAACACGGTCGCGACAACCAAATGAAATGTGATTGCAGAGGTATCCAGTTAACCTATATTCCATGTACTCATGTATTAGCAGTTTGTCGTAACTGAAACTGGTGCGAGGACGACTTTGTTGCACACTGGTACACTGTGGACTACCTCGAGAGTACTTGGAGTGGGGTGTTTGCTCCCATTGGTAATATGACAGATTGGCCTCCCAATACTGAACCAAAAATTATCCCCGCACAATGATGGATTAGGCATGGGCAGCGAAAACACATCCGTCATGTAATGACAATGGATGAACTGGAAGGTAGACGAATAGGGCATCAACCTCGACATTCCACTGTCGATAGGCAATGAAGAGGTACGTAACATTCATCAAAAATTATATTTACTTTCAATTTGCACCAACTTACTAAGTAATATATACAAATGAAAAGACAAGAACCGTAGCCAATGAGTACGAGAATGACCCAGCTAGGGCAAGGGCAAGTGTATCCGGAGGCAGAGGCGAGGCCACATAGGCCCAAGGGTAGGCACTTGCCTACCCCTGGAAATTTTTTTTTGTTGGACCGGGCTTTAATTTCGTTTTGCCTATCCCTGGAAATGTATCTTGCCTACCCCAGCCCAGCAGCCCAATACGGTAACGCCAGCCCAAGCCACTGAGCCGAAGAGAAAAAAGAGAAAAAGGCTATTAATCGCGATTCACTGAGCCCAATACGGTAACGCCTACCCCTGGAAATGTATATTTTTCTCACTGTATTTCTCTGTTGAATGATTGGGCCAGTGTATATAGATATGAATGCAAACGGTTAGTAGCCTAATTAATTTCATGATTTATTGGGCCAGTTAGGCGATGGTAAATGAGTAGAGCAAATTAGTGTGATTAAAAGACCAACGCCAACGGGTACAATGCTGCTCTATCTCCACAATATTGGACCCGAACCCGTTAATTTCTTGAATCCGAACCCGAATTGTGTCTTGAATTGTGTCTTGAGTAGAGTATTAATATATTTCTTGCTTATTTTTTTGAATTGTGTCTTGAATCCGAACCCGAACCCGAACCCGAACTCGTTAATTTATTCGAACCCGAATCCAATTTTTGCCTACCCCTAACTCAATTCCTAGCCTCGCCACTGTCCGGAGGGTCACGGCGTTCCTCCGCTACAAGCTATTTAGATGCTTCTGTTATGTTTGCAGAAGCAATGGGAGAGGCAATTATTTTAGGAGGTGAGGCGGTTGGACTGCAAGAGAAGTCATCTGGAAGCCAACCGAGAAGGTCAACTAGTAAGCGTATAACAAGGGCATCTGGAAGCCAACCAAATCCGCCTGGAAGCCAAGTAGGGACGTCTGTAACCCAACCAAATATTCAGGTTCCACCAACTCTACTATATTGTTCTTGGGAAAGCTTGATATTTTTTGTTGACTTTTTATTCTCAATTAATCTTTTTATTTGTTTCCTAGTTATATATCACGATGGACTCGAGAAACGGGTAGAAATCAGAAATTCAGGCATGTTCAGACCTGAGATGCTTCCTGTCACACCCCGGACAACCCGCCGCGCATTTATGCGCAAGGCGTTAAGCACCATCACATACACTATCAATAACACATTTAACAAGCCACTATATTAAAGTAAATGGGTCCACAAGCAAATTCAAAACGGAAAAATATGTCAGACATGGCTAGTCAAACAGTCACCGCCATGTCTACACAATATATGGTTCATACAAACATAAAATAAACAAATAGTGGCTACTTTAATCGCCTCCGCTAATTCCCTCACTCGCGGCCTTCCTCTATGTCTTCAGCTTCATTTCCTGGAACCCACATAAAAGTGGAAACGGGTGAGAGATCGAACTATCTCTCAGTGCGGGATTTAGTTCCAGCCCGGTGTTTTTACAAATGAATGCAATTAATACCCGAATAACAGAAAAGTAAAATAAAACCCCAATTCCCTATAAATTCAGACATGCAAGCTTTTACAATAATTTCAATTTCAAACTCGCTTCTTTTCTTTAAAAACTTTCACAGTCTGGACCGCCACGCACGGACGAACCAGCCTTTCCTATTCAATCACATTTAATGTTTCGAAATTCCACACTCTGGGAATCCATGCCCGTACATGAAAACCCGGCGAATCGCCACACAAGGACGACCCGAACACCAAACTCTAGATGGGCCATTGCGGGGACCCATCCGGCGAACCGTCACACAAGGACGACCCGTTCTGTTCACATTTCACACTCTGGACTGCCACATAAGGACAGCCCAACGAATCGCCACACGAGGACAACGCGATTTTCAAAAAAATACATGCAGAACCGCCACACAGGGACGGCCCCAATTTAAAACATTTCATTTAAAAACTCTCTGTTTCTTATTCACATTCACAATTCCTGTCAGTTCAAATCAATGCAACCAAAATTTCCTATCAATGCAATTCTACACAAAAACAACCGAGTGTTCGACATTCTCAACATGCAGTTTATCTACCAGATTGGGAAAAAGGATTACCTACCTTAATCCATGCATTTCGTATTATTTGTAAAAAGACCAGGAACCCGCACCTGTATTCTCAGTGACTTCGTTTGAGCGTGTATTGGGATCTCGCGTATTCTCAGCGTCTCCTAAAGGCTCGCGGTTTGCTCCTAAGTTTCAACACACTTGATTAGATTCTTATTTCTACTTAATCTACAGAATTTATATTCAATTTAATACCCTTAATTTCGCATGAAACTCGTAAAGAAAGTCTTAATCCTATAGCCCTATTCACAATTTATGTTTATTTCATGTCAATTGTCATCCAAAGGTCAAGTACAAGTATTAAATCCATATCAATTCTATTGTATAATTTACGATACCTACAAGTCTCACTTCATTTCCCAACAATTCAATTTAATTACATAAACTACCACCCTCGATTCTTCCCACCAATTCAATTTGATAATTAAATCTGAGTAATAACCTTGATTCTTGTATAAACTAGACCAATTTTAAAATAGAAGAGGGTTCCATTTGTAGTTTGGGTTATTGGGTCTAGGGTTTTCGGTTTTGGGTTTAACCTCAGGAATTCGAGTCTTGGGTATAGGGTTTCGGGTCTAGGGTATTGGGTTTCGGGTCTAGGGTATTGGATTTTCGAGTCTGGGGTTTGTGGTGGCCGGCGGCATCAAAAGGAGAGAGGGGTGGGGCTGTCGGCTGGCCGAAGGAGAAGAAGGAGAGGGGTGGGGGGTTCGGCTGGGCTTCTTGTGGCCGGCGGTAGCCAAGAAGAGAGGGGGAAAAGGGGCGGCCTCTTGTGGCCGGCGGCAGCCAAGAAGAGAGGGGGGAAAGGGGGCGGCCAAGAAGAGCAAGAGAGAGAGAGAGAGAGAGAGAGAGAGAGAGAGAGAGAGAGAGAGAGAAACTTACAGAAAATTGAAAGAGGGAGGAGGTTTTTTCTTCACAGGGGCAAGGGAATGAGAAGAGAGGAGAGGGTTGGGTTGATTATATTATTGAATATGGGCTAAACTTAGAATTGCATATTTCTAATTTGGGCTTACTAATTGGGCTAAGTAATGTATAATTATAATTATATGCAGAATTTAGATATATATCTTTCATGTAAATTTATAAAATGTTTTGCTATTTATTTGATTGCCTTTTTATAAATTATTTTTGTTGTTCTAAATTGGATTCTTAATTTAAAATATACCTGGATTTAGAGGCGTTACACTTCCCATGGGCCTTCCTGAAGATGTCAATGTTATCGCATGGGGTCTCTCTTGAAAGGTATATCATGGGGTTGACCTCCTATCCCTTATTTCTTACTCTCTTTAGGGTTTGCAATGTTTTTAAAATTTGAATTTGTACATACAATAAAGTGGAAATAATAAGCTGTTATTCCAAGAGAATAACAGGAACCTGTTATTCGGATCCTAACCGTTCAAATTTTTCTATGCGCGAATCTCAGCGAAGAAATTTTTTCATGCGTGAATCTCAACGAAGATCAACGGTTGGAATTGGAATAACAGGACTGTTATAACAGCAGATTTATTTCCTAATACAGAGGGATCATTGAACTTGTGATCATAAAAGGCAAAATCGGCCGTTCCGGAGCGGGATCGGACGGTGCCGATCTGATTTCAGGCTGATTTATGCGGGTAGTGCAGATTTCGGCCCGTTCCAGTCAAATTTTGGCCGAAACGTGAATTTAAACAAACACAACTTTTTTCAGCTGCGTGGATCGAACGCAAGTCTTATAAGAAGATAGCAAAGCTATTTACCACCACACCAACCAACTTTTGTTGTTATATAACACAACTTATTAATATATATAACAATTATAATTCACTAATTTGTACCAATCCATTCAATCACCGATTTGTAATGCTTGTATTATATTGTATTAGTAGATTATTTGATTGTAATAATATTTCTAAATTTTTTTATCAATTTTTTCCTATTTTTTAGTATAAAACAAGCTTCTGGCAAAAAAGTCCGATTTTCCGATCCGATTTGGCCGATTCCGACCGATTTTTCCGATCCGGATCGGGATCAGACAGGGCCGATCCCGATTCCGATTCCGATTTTTCCTTCTATGCTTGTGATAGTGCACAGTAATAAAGATCTCATGGGCATTTTTTTTATTAAATATTGTAATTTAAAAAGTAGGCTGCCTCATGGAAATGGTAGAAACACCTTATGTTACTATATATATTATTTGTTGACATGGTTCTTCCTTTTGAACTAGGCCTACAATGATTTTGTATGCAATAAGTAATGAGTGAGGCTATGGTGCTATGCATAGCACCAATGGCTAGTGTACTACGGCTCAATATGGTACTTTTTAAAATCCTAACGGTCGATCCGACCGTTCAATGTGATATCCATATGAATATGTACTTGCAAACTAAATTTTATATTTTTTCAAATTTTTTTACTATTTTTTCAGATAGGTAGAAAAATCAGTGTTTTTTGAAAATTCTGGACCATCAAAATTCTACCTATCTGAAAAAATAGTAAAAAAATTCGAAAAAATATAAAATTTAGTTTGCAAGTACATATTCATATGGTTATCACATTGAACGGTCGGATCGACCGTTAGGTTTTTAAAAAGTACCATATTGAGCCGTAGTACACTAGCCATCTGTGCTATGCATAGCACCATAGCCTCACTCATAAGTAATATATATCAGAGATCTCTTTGGGCCTAAGGTACATTTTTTGTAGTTCCTTTTTGAGTAATATAATTAATGGTTATATCTTGGTTTGATTTGCTACTAGAGTCGAGTCATCTGCAAGAACAGAGATGATATTGAGCTAATTCTTCACTGTATATTAATTGCAGGTCGATTTCAACCTCATAAAGAACAATCCAATCTGTCGACTGGGTCTCTAGAGAATTAATTTTATTTTAGTTTTTGGAGTGATTTGTGACCCAGGTACTAACATCCTATAAATTTGCAACGTGCAATTTGTATATACATCTAAAATTACAAAGTGATTTACTGGTATTTGCGCATGAGAAGTAATTAATTTGGCATAACATAAGTTTGTCTTCCCCTATGATAGTATATGAAAGAAATACATTTGAGACTGAAATTTAAGTAACAATTTCAATTAAAAAGAGTAAATAGTGAAGGCAAAAGGGTATAGATTGCTCAGAGTGTTTTATTAGGATTTCAACTACCCTCTTCTCTTAGCATCCGAGGATACTATTAAAGTGTTGCAAAGACCTTCAATTAGAGTTACAACACAATATTCTCTTGCCATCTAACGACACAACTAGAGTGCAACAATGACCTTCAATAGAGTTTTGTATTAGGGTTGCAAATACCCTCTTTTTTTGTCATCTAACGACACAACTGGAGTGCCGCAATGAACTTCAATGAAAGTGTTGTATTTGGGTTGCAACTACCCTCTTCTTCTGTCATCTGGCGACACTACTAAAGTGCAGCAAAGAGCTTCAATTAGAGTGTTGAATTAGGGTGCAATTACCTTCTTCTCTTATCATCCAGAGACACTACAAGAGTGCTGCAAAGACCTTCAATTAGAGTGTTGTATTAGGGTTGCAACGACCCTCTTCTATTACTATCTGGCGACACTACCAGAGTGCTGCAAAGATCTTCAATTAGAATGTTGTAATTGCCCTAAAGTCTTTCCATCTAACGACCCCAACTAGAGAGTTGCACAGACATTTAATTACAGAGTGTTGCAACTATCATCATCTATTTCCATCTAGTAATACTACTACAGTGCTGCAAAGGCCTTCAATTGCAGTGTTGTATTGAGGTTGCAACTTCCCTCTTCTCGTGCTATCTAAAGACACAACTTGAGTGATACAAATACCTTCAATTCATGTGTTTTATTAGGGTTTCAACTACCGTCTTCTCTTTCCATCCTGTGATATTATTAAAGTGTTTCAAAGACCTTTAATTAGAGTTGCAACTACCATCTTCTCTTGCTATCTAACGAGACAACTAGAGGGTTGAAACTAACCTCTTCTCTTGCCATCTAACAACAATACTAAAGTGCTGCAATGGCTTTCAATTAGAGTGTTGTATTAGGGTTGCAACTACCCTGTTCAATTAGAGTGTTGTATTAGGGTTGCAACTACCCTGTTCAATTAGAGTGTTGTAATTTCCCTCTTGTCTTTCCATATAACGACACAACTAGAGAGTTGCCAAGACATTCAATTAGAGTGTTGTATTAGTGTTGCAACTACCCTCTTCTGTTTCCATTCGGCGATACTACTAGAGGGCTGCAAAGAACTTCAATCAATGTGTTGTATTAGGGTTGTAACTTCCCTCTTCTCTTGGTATCTAACGACACAACTTGAGTGCTGCAAATATCTTCAATAAGAATGTTTTATAGGGTTGCAACTACCCATTTATGTTTTTCCACTCGGTCATACTATTAGAGTGCTACAAAGACCTTCAATTAGAGTGTTGTATTTGGATTGCAACTTCACTCTTCTCTTTTCATCTGCCGACAGTACTAGAGTGCTGCAAAGACTTCATTTGGAGAGTTGTATTAGGGTTGCAACTACCATCATCTCTTGCCATCTGTCAACACAACTAGAGTGTTGCAAACACCTTCAATTAGATTGTTGTATTAGAGCTGCAACTCCCCTCTTCTCTTACCATATGATGACACAACTGGAGTGAAAGACCTTCCATAGAGTTTTGTATTAGGGTTGCAAATACCCTCTTCTTTTGTCATCTAACAGTACAACTAGAGTGCTGCAATGAAAGTGTTATATTTGGGTTGCAACTACCCTCTTCTTCTCTCATCTGCCTACACTACTAGAGTGCTGCAAAAACCATCAATTGGAGGGTTGCATTAGGGGTGCAATTGTCTTCTTCTCTTGTCATTCGGAAACACTACTAGAGTGCAACAAAGACCTTCAATTAGAGTGTTGTATTAGGGTTGCAACGACTCTCTTCTATTGCAATCTGGTGACACTACCGAAGTGCTGCAAAGATCTTCAATTAGAGTGTTGTAATTGCCCTCAAGTCTTTCCATCTAACGACCCCAACTAGATTGTTGCAAACACATTTCATTACAGTGTTGTTGTATTAGTTTTGCGACTATCATCTTCTATTTCCATCCGATAATACTACTAGAGTGCTGCAAAGACCCTCAATTAGAATGTTGTATTAAGGTTGCAACTAACCTCTTCTCGTGCTATCTAACGACACAACTTGAGTGATGCAAAAACCTTCAATTCATGTGTTTTATTACGGTTTCAACAACCCTTTTCTCTTTCCATCCGGTGATACTATCAAAGTGCTGCCAAGGCCTTCAATTGGAGTTACAACTACAATCTTCTCTTGCCATCTAACGACACCAATAGAGTGCTGCAAAGAACTTCAATCAGAGTTTTGTGTAAGGGTTGCAACTACCCTCTTCTCTTGCCATCTAACGACACAACTAGAGTGCTGCAAAGACCTTCAATAAGAATGTTTTATTAGGGTTGCAACTACCCTCTTCTCTTTCCATCCGGCGATACTATTAGAGTGCGGCAAAGACCTTCAATTAGAGTGTCGTATTAGAGTTGCAACTGCCATCTTCTCTTGCCATCTAACGACACAATTAGAGTGTCGCAATGAATTAGAGTGTTTGTGAGTGCGCAATGAAATTCAATTAAAGTCGTATTTGGGTTACAACTACCCTCTCCTCTTGTCATCTGCCGACACTACAAGAGTGCTGCAAAGACGTTCAATTAGAGTGTTGCATTAGAGTTGTAACTACCCTCTTCTCTTGTCATTCAGAGACACTTCTAGAGTGCTGCAACGATCTTCAATTAGAGTGTTGTATTAGGGTTGCAACTACTCTCTTCTCTTACCATCTAGCGACACTACCGGAGTGTTGCAAAGATCTTCAAAGAGTGTTGTAATTGCCCTCTAGTCTTTCCATCCAACGATACAACTAGAGAGTTGCAAAGACATTCACTTAGAGTGTTGTATTAGTGTTGCAACCATCCTCTTCTATTTTCAACCGGCAAAACTACTAGATTGCTTTAAAGACGTTCAATTTGAGTGTTGTATTATGGTTGCCACTTCGCTCTTCTCTTGCGCTCTAACAACACTACTAGAGTGCTGCAATGGCTTTCAATTAGAGTGTTGTATTAGGGTTGCACCTACCCTGTTCAATTAGAGTGTTGCAATTGTCCTCTTGTCTTTCCATATAACGGCACAACTAGAGAGTTGCAAATACATTCAATTAGAGTGTTGTATTAGTATTGCAACTACCCTCTTCTATTTCCATCCGGCAATACTACTAGAGTGCTGCAAAGACCTTCAATGAATGTGTTGTATTAGGGTTGTAATTTCTCTCTTCTCTTGCTATCTAACGACACAACTCGAGTGCTGTAAACACCTTTAATAAGAATGTTTTATTAGGGTTGCAACTACCCATTTATGTTTCCACTCGGTCATACTTAGAGTGCTCCAAAGATCTTTAATTAGAGTGATGTATTAGAGTTGCAACTTCCATCTTCTCTTGCCATCTAACAACACAATTAGAGTGCCATAATGAACTACAATTAGAGTGTTTGTGAGTGCCGCAATGAAATTCAATTAAAGTGTTGTATTTGGTTGGCAACTACCTCTTCTCTTGTCATCTGGCGACACTACCAGAGTGCTGAAAAGATCTTCAATTAGAGTGTCGTAATTGCCCTCTTGTCTTTCCATCTAACGACACAACATGAGAGTTGCAAAGACATTCAATTAGAGTGTTGTATTAGTGTTGCAACTACCCCTTCTATTTCCATCTGGCGATACTACTAGAGTGCTGCAAAGACCTTCAATTCAAGAATTGTATTAGGGTTGCAATTTCCCTCTTCTCATGCTATCTATTGACACAACTTGAGTGAAAGACCTTCAATTAAAGTGTTTTATTAGGGTTGCAACTGCCATCTTCTCTTTCCATCCGGTGATACTATCAGACTGCTGCAAAGACCTTCAATTAGTGTGTTGTATTAGAGTTGCAACCCTACAATTAGAGTGTCGCAATGAACTACAATTAGAGTGTTTGTGATTGCCGCAATGAAATTTAATTAAAGCGTTGTATTTGGGTTGCAACTATCTTCTTCTCTTGTCATCTGCCGACAATACTAGAGTGCTGCAAAGATGTTCAATTGGAGTGTTGCATCAGGGTTGCAATTACCCTCTTATCTCTTCATTCGGAGACACAACTAGAGTGCTGCATTTTTCTTCAATTAAAGTATTGTATTACGATTGCAACTACTATCTTCTCTTGCCATCTAGCGACACTACCAGAGTGCTGCAAAGATCTTCAATTAGAGTGTTGTAATTGTCCACTTGTCTTTCCATCTAACGATACAACTAGACAGTTGCAAAGACATTCAATTAGGGTGTTGTACTAGTGTTGCAACTATCATCTTCTATTGCCATCTGGCAATACTACTAGGGTGTTGCAAAGACCTTCAATTTGAGTATTGTATTATGGTTCCAACTTCTCTCTTCTCTTGCCATCTAACAACACTACTGGAGTGTTGCAATGGCCTTCAGTTAGAGTGTTGTATTAGGGTTGCAACTAGCCTCTTCAATTAGAGTGTTGTAATTGCCCTCTTGTCTTTCCACATAACAATACAACTAGAGAGTTGCAAAGACATTCAATTAGAGTGTTGTATTAGGGTTGCAACTACCCTCTTATCTTGACATCTAACGACACAACTAGAGTGTTACAAAGGCCTTCAATTAGAGTGTTTTATTTGGGTTGTCACTACCTCTTCTCTTGTCATCGGCCGACAGTACTCGAGTTCTGCAAAGAACTTCAATTAGAATTTGCATTAGGGTTGCATTTACCCTCAGCTCTTGTCATTCGAAGACACTACAAGAGTGCCGCAAAGACCATCAATTAGAGTGTTGTACTAGGGTTGCAACTACCCTCTTCTTTTGCAATCTGGCGACACTACCAGAGTGCTGCAAAGATCTTCAATTAGAGTGTCGTAATTGCCCTCTTGTCTTTCCATCTAACGACACAACAAGAGAGTTGCAAAGACATTCAATTAGAGTGTTGCATTAGTGTTGCAACTACCCTCTTCTATTTCCATCAGGCGATACTACTAGAGTGTTGCAAAGAACTTCAATTAGAGCGTTGTATTTGGGTTGCAACTACCATCTTCTCTTTCAATCCGGCGATACTATTAGAGTGCTGCAAAGAACTTCAATTAGTGTGTTGTATTAGAGTTGCAACTGTCATCTTCTCTTGCCATCTGACGACACAATTAGAGTGTCGCAATGAACTACATTTAGAGTGTTTGTGATTGCCGCAATGAAATTCAATTAAAGCGTTGTATTTGGGATGCAACTATCCTCTTCTCTTGTCATCTGCCGACACTACTAGAGTGCTGCAAAGATGTTCAATTAGAGTGTTGCATTAGGGTTGCAATTACCCTCTTCTCTTTTCATTCGGAGACACAACTAGAGTGCTGCATTTTTCTTCAATTAAAATATTGTATTACTATTGCAACTACTCTCTTCTCTTGCTATCTGGCGACACTACCAGGGTGCTGCAAAGATCTTCAATTAGAGTGTTGTAATTGCCCACTTGTCTTTCCATCTAACGATACAACTAGAGAGTTGCAAAGACATTCAATTAGGGTCTTGTATTTGTCTTGCTACTATCCTCTTCTATTTCCATCCGGCAGTATTACTAGGGTGTTGCAAAGACCTTCAATTTGAGTGTTGTATTATGGTTGCAACTTCCCTCTTCTCTTGCCATCTAACAACACTACTGGAGTGCTGCAATGGCCTTCAGTTAGAGTGTTGTATTAGGGTTGCAACTACCCTTTTCAATTAGAGTGTTGTAATTGCCCTCTTGTCTTTCCATATAACGACACAAGTAGAGAGTTGCAAATACATTCAATTAGAGTGTTGTATGGGATGCTACTACCAACTTCTCTTGCTATCTAACGACACAACTTGAGTGCTGCAAATACCTTCCATAAGAATGTTTTATTAGGGTTGCAACTACCCTTTTCTCTTTCCATCTGGTGATACTATTAGAGTGCTGCAAAGACCTTCAATTAGAGTGTTGTATTAGTGGTCTAACGACACAATTGGAGTGTTGCAATGAACTAGAATTAGAGTGTTTGTGAGTGCCGCAATGAAATTCAATTAAAGTCATATTTGGGTTGCAACTACTCTCTTGTCATCTGCCGACACTACGAGAGTTTGAGAGTTTGAGAGTTAGAGGGTTGTAACTACCCTCTTCTCTTGTCATCTGTCATCTGCCGACGCTAAGAATAAAACCAATCATTAAAATGTTGTAATGGTTAACCCACCGTTGTAATGAAATAATTTAGCGTTATAACTCTCAATAAGCGTTGTGTAACGGAATAAATTGAGTTTGAGCAGTTTCAAGTTAGAGAGTTCCGTTGTGAGAAGCGTTGCAACGATTATAAGCATTGTTGTTGTTTTCATTGCTTTAAATGCATTAAATACTGCAAATTGAACTAAATTTTCATCAACCGTTGCAACGGTTTATCAACCGTTACAACGGTTGTTCCCAGGAGATGCGGCACTATATCTTCGTTCTTTTTCTTTTTCATTTCATTCCTTTGCTACCCGACCTCTCCTCTCTTCTTTCTTCTCTTCTCTCCTCCGTCGCTTCACACCTATCCTAGGCGTTCTAAGTGCTCCAGCCACCAACTTGTACTAGAAAACTCCCAACTTTCTCTCCTCTCTCCTCTCTACTCATCTCTACCCTCTATTTTCAATATCTCCTCTCCATTTCCTCTATCTGCCAAAACCCTAGGTCTCACCTCCACTCCAAATTCGGTGATCCGACCGTTGGATTGACGATCCAAGTACATATTCGGCATCACCTCGATGATCTCCACCGAGATATCAACTTCTTTCATCAATCAGTAAAAGTTCATTTTCAACTCTCTAAAATGCGACCAAGAAAGAGGTCTCGGAATAATACCGAAATTATAGAGGATTGGGAAATTGACTGTGAGAACCGGTATCTCTTTTGGGATAGAGATGCCTACTCTAGGTTTGTTGGTGGTCTTGATTCTCAGGAATGGTCTAAATGTTTCTATTTCACCAAGGTTCTTCCTTTCACCGAACCCGAAAACAGTCGGGTCGCTGAGTACATCAATCATTGGAACTAGAGACCTTTGATTGAATATGATGTATCATTTTCCGAATTGCTAACCCGGTTGTTCTATGCAAATTTTGAACTTGACATGTCACCCTTTGTAGCTATCACTCATGTATGTGGTAAGCTAATCAACCTGTCTTTAGAAAATGTTACTGCATGGTTAGACCTGGATAATAATGGTGAAGAGGTGTACCTCATGCGAAAATGGCCATGACAACCACCAGCACTTGGTAATGACATTGCTTACAAGTGTTGGTTCAACCGCAACAATCTGTTAGCACCTTTGTACTCTACCTCCCTTCCGGCTCTTCATTGTTTTGCCTATCTACTTATCAATAACATTCTCACCCCCAAATCCACCATCAAAACCAACATTGAGTTCGGTGGCCTCTTCTATTTGCGTCATCTCATCATGCGAGATGACTTGACTCTCAACATACCCTACATAATCTTATGCCACATGAAAACCATAGCCCATGGTTCCAAATACAATCTCCCTTATGGACACCTCATTAAAAGAATTCTATTGGCTCATGACATGGCCATTCCGGGAGACCAAATATTGATTCAAACTCATGAGCTCACGAACTATCTAATCTAGGGTGGGTTGAGAAGCCTATTTAGGGAGTCATGCATTATACCCCTGTAGACCGTTCCATCAACAAATGGATTTGGGCACCAAATGCCCTACCAAATCAATATTGGGAATGGGCCAATCCTAATTCGGAACCTCCTAACTCATCGGTCCAAACCCAAGGTCAATCATCTCAACAAATATCGTACGAAGAACCAATGGCACAACAAATGAGATGGATGATGGAGCAAATGGGAGGTCTCACTACTGGCATGGGCAATTGAATACAGGTTTGTTGAAGGTGCAAGAGATGGTTGCAAATAATCAAGAAATTACGGATAGCCGATAAGAAAAGTTATAGAAGCAACTGAGAAACATGGGCATCGTGTAGACGAGTCTTCTCAAGAAGGTTACCAAGCACTTTCATGAGTCCTCTTCCGATGGTGGTGACACATCCGGTGAGGAGGCATAGAGGTGGTTTGATGGAAATACGTTGACTGTTATTGTTTTTTTTTGTTTAGCTTGATATGGTCCATTGATTGCTATTCTCCGTGAACTGATTTCATAGGTACTTGAATTTCTAGGATTATAACTTGCAAGCATGAACTAAGTAGGATGGTAATTTGATAATTTAGGAATCTTACTTGCTAAATCTTTATCTATTGCTTGAATGGTATATTGTATGTGTGTTCTATTGGATTAAGTAGGATCGATAATTTTGGATCACCTACAACTCAATCAAATCCATTTGATGAACGACTCGCTATTAAATATTGAGACATTATATAAATATGCATATGCATGAGTTATTCGTATATATATACGTACACACATATTAGAGTTTATATTAGTTGTTCTTTGAGTAAGAATATTTCCACATTAATTCAATATATATAAATAAAACACAACTTTCTTACCAAATTTACATTTCTTTTTATGTTCTTGCATGATGTATCTTAGGTTCTAATATAAATGATATTTATTTTCTCTAAGATGACTAATTAATTTCAAACATCTTGCTTACATCATGTGTTCATAGTTATGATTGAATTCCTTAATTGCAGTATCTAATCTTGTTCGATCAATTATATATTGTTGAAATAAACAAATAGTTTCAATTATCAAATGAAAATTATCTTGACCATTTACACACATATTGCACACACTAGTGGAAAAACACACAACAGGGTCGGTTATATACGCACATTAGGATCGGACACCGAGGCGATGCTGCCCCAGGCGATGCAAATACGGTACTAATCTGGGTCGGTTAAATTGCCGATGCTAAAATATATTATCAGGATCGGTTATTATATTAACTGATGCTAATTAAGACCATTAGAATCGGGTATAATTTTTAACCGATGCTAATAGTAACCATTAAGATCGGTTATTTATCATTAACCGATGCTAATGGGTAACTATAATAACCGATCCTATTGGTTACCATTAGCATCGGTTAAGTTTAATAACCGATTCTAATAGTCTTCAGATCTGTTTATTTCCAAATATATTTGAATAAAATCAGGATCGGTTATTAACCATTAGCCGATGCGAATGGTGATTATTAGGATCGGTTATTAGTAAATAACCGATCCTAATGTGTTATTTTATTTTAAAAAATAATTTTTAATTTGAATCTGGATCGGGTAATTAAAAGAATCGATTCTAATTTGTTATTTTATTTTAAAAAAACATTTTTAATTTTGACCAGCTCCTATATATTTTGCTGGCATATATAAGAAATCGATACACATCCTAAATTGTCACAGATCGATACACATCCTAAATTATCACAAATCGATACACATCCTAAATTATTACAAAAATATCATGTTCATGCAAAGTTTACACCACATCCTAGAATTAAACTCCTAAATTATTACAAATTATCTCATCCTAAATTGTTTTAGTTTTTTGAATAAGTAATTCCTTTAAGAAAAATTTACCCCACAGCATGCGAATGGTGTCCATGTTTGCGTTACTGTAGCTAGCGGGAAAGTCCTGCATTTTTTAAATGATAAAATAGCACAATTAATCGTGTACGAACAACATTTTTTAAATGATAGAAGAGCAACTATGCTTACTTTTAGAAAATATATAAATGCATATATATACCTTTAAATTCGGAAAAACATCGAGGAAGCGAGTTATTATGTCATGCACGAACAACATGACATAATATCCACATTCCCAACCGTCGCGTTGTTGTGGGCACTATATTATACATCAAGACAAAGTTAAAAAAATAAACAAGTTTTAAAACAGCAGTTTAAATATGCAGTTTTCTCATTTTAAAATCCAGATTTGAAATTAGCTAAAAAATAGCAGAAAAATCCGAAAAATGCAAAGTTTGGCTTCAAACAGACTGTGTTTTTGTCCTCTATCTAACTGTCTTTTTGGATTTCTGGTTTGAATTTCAGATCAATCTGCACTGATCAATCTGTGACAGTGTGTTATTTAGGGCATCTTTGGTACCTATGTGCAGTTTTTTTTGGTAAATATGTACCAGTAATGATTTAGGGCATCTCTTCACATTTCCTTAAAATATAAAATGGTAAATGTATACACACACATTATTGCTAGGAAAACAAAATATAAGATTAAAACTGGATTTTATTTATTTTAAAAGGAGGCATCTGATTAACACAAAAATAACAGAGAATTGTATGGTGTTAGAATGCTAGGGGAATAACAGAGAATAGTGGAAGGAAGCTGGCTAGGGGCAGAGAGTAAAGAGCAAAATTTTAGGATCATATTTTTTGTAAAGCCAAATTAGGATCATATTGAAAATCTGCTAAGCCAAATTAATAGCAAAATTTTAGGATCATATTTTTTGTAAAGCCAAATTAATAGCAAATTTCGTAAATTAGGGATAAAATCTGATAAGCAAAGAGAAAAATAATATTTTTGTATGTTTCATCTAATATTTTATAAAAAATTAGCAAGTAAGAGGGTCTTAACCAAATTTTCACCAATTTTAGCATCTAGGTCCCTATAATCATATCTTAACCAAATTTCACCATTTTTTACATCTAAGTCCCTCTGAGTAGTTTAACATCATCAACTTAGCAATTTACAAACAATGAGAAAAATTCAATAATAACTATTTTACCTTGCAATGCGTAACCTTCAATCTAGCAGTTTTTCCAGGTCCTCCTGAACACGTTTCCAATAGGAAGGGACTGTTCGAATATCAATAGAGTGAACAATTAGTACTTACAAGAGATATCTAAAATGATTATCAAATGAAAGTTTGAAGAACTTACTCCGCGAGCGCATCGATGATCTTCAGTCTTGTTGAAATCTTCTTTTCAGAATTGAACACGAACAAATGACTTTCTCTTGGCATAAGCACGACCAATACCCAATGAACACTGCATGTTAGGTTTGTAGCAGGTCATATTCTATAATTTCTATGAAATGAAAGAGATTTAATAAAATTAGAATATATATATAGATCTAACCCCTGATGATACAGTATGAATATCAATTTCTTGTCCCGGTTTTCTTTAAGTGCGTTCTTTAGGTATGCATCGACATATGCTCGGTTGCAATCATCATCGTCCAACAAGGTGGAACATGTTTTCGAGGGGTCCATGAAACCAACAAGCTCATTAGGAAATTCTTTCTTGTAGTGTTTGTGCGCATACCTGCAAAAAAAGGTATAAAGGTGATCTCAATTTTTTGAAATTTGAAATGAAAGTACTAAAATCTGCCATTATTACGAATATTTACTCACATCATGTAGATCCGAATAATATGTGAATTGAGCCACGTCTTTGGTGTAACCAAATCCAACAAGTCATCTGCATGAACAACTATGGAGCTTTCACAATGGAAAAGGTCAGGAGGTAAATCGATACAAAATTTATTGTCCTCTTGGTTCAAAAATCGTTCACGTAAACTCTTGAAATTAGGTCCCAGCTTGTCAAAATTGATATCATCAAACTTCTTGTAGCGACTTAGTTGTAACATTTCAGAACGAAACAAGTTCTCACCCGTAAGAACTTGTAACTCTTTGCGTGGTTCCTGCAATTAGAATAAAAAAACAATTATAACTCTACCTTATAGATACAAATTTATAAGTATAAGAACTTCTAATAATAATATACATTTTTTACCTCATCTAAAGATATCATATTCATCGGCCATGCAGTGAAACTGCCGACGGCTGAGCGAATGGTTACCAGCTCGTCATTTAGTACAGGTAAGGGGGTGTCTTCTTCACCCGGAAGAAAAGCATCAACCATTACTTTTGCATGGTCGAGCGGCATAGCCCTACAGTGAATAATTTCGTCTTGTACAACTGGAAGATGAATTGTCCCTACGGCCACTTCAATCTTATTCCCATCTCGAACCATGTGGAGTTTGCACCTTCGTTCTTCCTTCTGTACAAATATATGTATTTATTCGAATGAAATAATATGTATGAAACTAAGGCATGCAACAAAATTCTTTTTTTTTTGTTCGAATGCAATAATATGTATTTATTTGCATTACCTCAGTCGAATCGAGAAAGTGTGGTGGTTGGACTGACTGGCAGCTGCTCTCAATGGCTCTTGGGCTATCAACATTGCCATTTGCTGCTGAACCATTTTACTCAATCTCTCCTCCATTTCTCTATTTAATCTCTCCTCCATTTCTCTATTTAAACTCTGTACTTTCTCCACTTCTCTCTTTAAACTCTCCTCCATTTCTCTTTTTGTACTCTCTACTCTCTCCGCTACCTCTCTCTGTACCCTCTGTTCAAAGTTCGCTTCAGGCTCCACAACAGTGTTTCTCCTCCTTTTTCCGCACCCCTCATATGTTCTTTTGATACCCACCAGAGCTCCAATGCCTCTCACCCTCCCAGCATGTTCCTGATTTAGCAGAGATTTTCCTATAACATTGTCGTATCATTCGACGGGCAACAAGCCTTTGTTGAAATCTGCTTCTTTTTCTTCCTGAAATGACAAAGACAATGCCAACATGTTATAACATAATAAATTAAAGTTGAATTTCAATGGATGACAATATCTAAATCCTCACAATTGTCATAATGGCTGCTTTTGTTTCCGAGTTAGGATAAACGACTTCTTGGCCATCGTCTGAGAGCTTCTGTCTTCCTAGTTTCCATGGGACATGCCTATGTTGGACCGACATATCAACAAGCTGCTCTTGTGATAGTGCATTAGTTGACCCTTGGGTAGACGGATCACTACCTGATGCATTTTCGTTTGCAATCGTTTGAAAAGCATCTTTAAGCCTACTCTGAAATTTCTCACCACTATAACCTCTGGATCCTAAGAAATGTGGATACATGTTGTTGGACTGATTGACCCTCCCCTGTGTTACACCAAAAGGTATAGTACAAAGTTTCAGTACAGTGAACTGTACTTTTTAACCTTAAATACACTTTTCGATTCAGACTGCAAGTATACAATCCTATCGAGTAGTATATTATCGGGTATCGATCACAGGGACGGTTCAGATTTTATCTAGAATTCTACCTAAATTAAATAAAGACTAGAAGTTGGAAAAGGTTGGTTTTGGTTCTTAAAGTTCCTAACAATTCAATCACAGTAATAAAAATGCAAGAAAGTAAATCAACTGGGTTTAAATCAGATGTAAAAAGGCATTTCCAGGGTATGACTTCATCTCAGTTCTGCCTCGAGGTGCTCGATCCGTGTAGTGTCCTACACGGGCCGCGTCTAGTGTACACGGGACGGGTACTGTCGTACGCGGTCCGTGTGGCCCTCGAGTGAATGCACCAGTTATTGTTTATTTGTGTTGTTCCTTTGTGTAGGGTTCTACTGACCAGACCTAATGTCTCTAAACCTCAACTGTCGTCTATTGGTTTATTAACTTGGTATGGAATTGCAATATGTGCCATCGTCGGGTTCTAGACCTCAACTGTCGTATATTGGTCTGAATTACCTAGTTGCTTGTTTGGTATACTAAAGGTAACCTCATTCCGTCGTTATGAGCAAATGTTCACCTGTCGGTTACTACTTGGTTTCACCTTTCGGATCACTAATCCTACCTCATGTAATTAGTTTGGTTCAGAGATTATAAGGGCCAAAGTACCTTCTAGATGTGATCATTCATCTAGTGGTAAACCAATAAAAATCAAACAACTTACACTAAGCAATTAAAATCATTCACAATCAAGCAAACACAAATTTCAACAAAAGAATCCAATAACTAACATGCAAAACAAAACATTCGATTACATCACAACCCTAGAAACTAAGAAATCTACTCAGACATAGTTCTAAAACAGATCAAAGAAATGATAAAAGAAATAGTCATGACAAAACCCGAAGAACAAAGAAGATCCGTCGAAAACTCGCGTCTTTTGCTTCTCAACTTCGCCTCCAAGCTTAGCCGTCAAGTCCAAACCCTAGGAATTGCTTCTCTGCTCCAGAATGTGCTCTCTGGTGCAAGAAATCCCGCTTATATGCTTTTCTGGCCGACTTTCCATCAATTAGCCTTGTTTCCAAATTCTGGATCTGTTTCCGGAAATGCTTGACATGGCCCGTGTGGAATTCTACACGGACCGTGTGCCTGTGTTCCTTCTGTGGTCGAGTCAGCGGTTGTCTGTGGTCGTGTCATCGGTCGAGTCGAGGTTGACACGGTCCGCATAAGGTGGTACACGGACCGTGTAGAGACTTCTAAATTCCAGATTCCTCCTCGATTTCGCCCGATTCCTGCAGAATAAGAATAAACTTGCAGCAGTACCACATTTTATATATATTCAATGAATTACAACCGAGTTAATAGATTTAAACACAGGTTTTGGGACAAATTTAAGGTCAAAATATAGATATGAATACGAGATATCACCCTGCTTACTTAGGTTCTACAATTTGAACAAAGAAACAATTGGCTTTGTGAAAATATTTGAATTCTTAATTATATATAATGTAGGTGGTCCCTAGAAAAAACATACCCTGAATTCTTCTGACTGGTGAGACTCGACAAAGGCATCCCAATCTTGTTGTGTGATCGAGAGCTTCTCAAGATCGGGAGTCTCACCCCTGTTGACGTACTTTGTCAGATTGGTTCTGAACCTTCGGTGATAAACAGACATTTGCGAGATGATCTTCTTCTTAAAACTTTCCTCATCAGGTAAACTCCAGGCCATCTGCCAAACAAATATAAATCAAGGTTGGAGTCAGGTAATGTCAAATGAAACTTTGTGAAATTAGTACCATATCGAAGTTACCTTGATTTCTTCCCAGCACCTATTCTTCTTCGAATCTTCCACCTTAGACCAGTCTTGGCACGTTATAGGAACATGCCTTCTTACAATTATCCCAAGTTGCGATGAAAAACTTGTTGTTTGCTGATTAACAATAGGCCTCCCAAGTTTATCAAATCCAATCTTCTTGCCGGGCTGAGCAATCACATTAGTAATTTGGGACGGCCCTCTTCCCCGTATCTTACCCGAGGCTGGCTCACTATCACCGCCACCACTATCACCACCACCACTCGACATGATAGAAACTGCTCTCACCCTCCTTCTGCAATTATAAAATCAGATTTATAGTGTCAAGCACAAGCAACAACAATCATGACCCTTTGTAACAGATCAGTCAGTGCAGACTGATCCAAAGCCCAAATCAAAAGTTTAGTTACACAGTTAAATAAAGGACAGAAAAACAAATGGTTTAGAGCCAAACGTCGCCTCATTCGGATTTTTCTACTATTTTCTAGCCATTTTCAAAGTTGGCCCTTAAAAATACAAAAACTGCATATTTTGCTGCACACATGACTTCTTTGCCTCCAACTTTGCATGGTCATTAGGCATAAGAAAATTCGTAAAATCATGAAATTAACATGAAAAAAAATTCCAAAAAAATGAAAAAAAATAACTTCAAAAATAATTAATAACTTGAAAGTAACATATAAATTAAGTAATAACATGAAACTAACATGAGAAAATAACTTGAAAAAAAAATCTAATTACATATAACAAAAAAAAATAAGGTACATAAAACCTATTAACATGAAATTAAAAAGACCATAAATATTGAGGCATAACTTGCATGCATCCAATCGTCCAGTAATTTTAATGCATCCTGGAAAAAATTAATAAAATCTTTATGTCATAAATATTGAGGAATATTAAAGCTATTTTTTATATTTTGAAAATGATGAAAAAAAGTATAAATATACATATAGACCAATAAAAATTTATATGTATGACATACCATTAAAAAATTTAGATGGGAGTTGTTTCAATCCATTCTCCTTCATTATGATCGTTGCGCATGTGACTTGTTTCATTATCGTCACCAGTTGGTAAAAATGTCATGCCAATGGAAAACGGAGGTATCTCATCAAAATGATCGTACGGTTCTTCGTCCTCCACATTATCAATGCCGATGATACATCTTTTTCTAGAGAGGACAACATGTCTTGAATGATCGGCCGGATCAGTTATGCAGAACACTTGTGTTGCTTGTCTTGCAAGTATAAATGGATCATCCTTGTATCCAACCTTATTGAAGTCCGCCAAAATGAAACCATCGTTATCAACTTTAACCCCCTTACGGTTATCGACCCATTTACACTGAAATAACGGGATCTTGAATTTTCTGTAATCTAGCTCCCAAATTTAAACCCGTAATACGACATCGATGCATGCGATGGTCCGGCACCTTTACCTCCTGAAAAACCACTCGAAACGGCTACTAACGTCACTCCACTGTTTTGCACGGTACTCTTTAAATCTTGACTTCTTGTGTAAAAAGTATACCCGTTGATGTCAAATCCTTGGAATGACCTCACGACATGGACTGGACCAAGAGCCAACAATTTGACAATTTATTTAATGTTTTCTCCCTCCAGAGCTTCCATGACTCTACGTGTAAACCATTCTTCGAACTTTTCATTGTGTTCGCCAATCAACCAATTATCAGATTTCTTAGGATTCTGTTGCCGCAAGATAGTCATATGCTCGTCCAAAAAAGGATGAACGTCGGTGAGGTGTTGCAAAACATGGAAATGTGCTAGTGCCAACGTTTTATGTTTGGGCACGAGTAATTTTGAACCGATTGTGCCTACCCCGTGAAGTCTTCCCTCGTGCCGAGATTTAGGGATGCCGATAGCTTTTAAATCATCCATATAATTAGTGCAATATTCAATAACCTCTTCGGCAACATAGGCTCTTATAATGCTGCCCTCAGGACGATATCGGTTCCTCATATATCCCTTTAACAATCCCATGTATCTCTCGAACGGATACATGTACCGCAAGAAAACGGGTCCGCACATCTTAATTTCTCTAATTAGATGAACAATTAAATGAACCATGATATCAAAAAAAGACGGCGGAAAATACATTTCAAGATGACAAAGAGTGACAACAACCTCCTTCTGCAAAGCATCTAAGGTTTCAAGATCATTTACTTTGCAACAAATGGCGTTGAAGAAAAAACAAAGTTTTGTGATGGTCTGCCTAACACACGGTGGCAGTATGCCCCGAATTGCAACAGGAAGAAGCTGTGTCATTAAAACATGACAGTCGTGAGACTTCATTCCTGTCAATTTTAAAGACTCTAGTGAAATTAGGTTTTTAATATTTGAAGAATATCCAGATGGAACTTTGACACCATGAAGGCATTCACAGAAGCTTATTTTCTCGGCTTTCGACAACGTATGTATTGCGGGTTTTATATATGTACAAAATTTACCCTTTTCTCTTTCCTTCTCTGCTGGTTGTAGATCCAGCCGTATGTTCATGAATTGCATGTCTTTCCGAGCATTGATACCGTCCTTAGTCTTACCTGGAATATTCAATAATGTTCCAACCATGCTATCGCACATATTTTTAACCACGTGCATCACATCGAGATAGTGCCGAACCTCTAAATTCTCCCAGTATGGTAAATCCCAAAATATTGACCTCTTCTTCCAAGTAATTTTCGGAGCCCCTTTCTTTCTCACCGCTTTTTTTTTAAATTTCCCAAATTGAACTTTGATATCCTTCACTCGCGAATAAACTTCTGGACCGGTCAACGGATAATTTACTGTGATATTCTCGGTCTTTCCATTGAATGCTTTCTTTCTCTTTTGATGTGCGTGGTTGAGAGGTATCGTCCAGGCAAACAGGGCACGCTTTTTCTCCTTTAACACTATAACCCGACAAATTACCATAAGCCGGAAAATCATTAATGGTGCAGAAAATCATGGCCCGTAAAGTGAAATTCTCCTTGCTATATGCATCAAATATCTGCACTCCTGGACACCACAATTTGTTTAAATCCTCGATCAATGGCGCTAGATACACATCTATGTCGTTTCCGGGCTGTTTGGGTCCTGATATCAGCAGGGTCATCATGATGTACTTGCGTTTCATACATAACCAAGGCGGAAGATTATAAATGCACAATAGAACCGGCCAACTGCTATGCTTACTGCTCATGCTACTGTGCGGATTCATTCCATCTGTACTCAGCCCAAGCTTTAGGTTTCTTGGGTCACCGCCAAATTCGGGAAACTTTCTGTCAATATTTCTCCACTGTGGAGAATCAGCGGGGTGCCGTAATTTTCCGTCTGTTTTCCAGTTATCGGCATGCCAACGCAATAATTTTGCATCTTTAGCATTTGAGAACAAACGTTTCAATCTCGGTATCACGGGGAGGTACCACAATACTTTTGCCGGAGGTCCTTTATCCAGTTTATAATCATCACTTTTATCGCTGGTTAACTGCTTTCTACTGTAACGCGATGCACCACATTTTGGACACTCGTGAAAATCTTCGTACTCATTTCGATATAATATACAATCATTTGGACACGCATGTATTCTTTGAACTTCCAAATCCACTGGACACAACATTTTCTTCGCTTCATAAACACTAGATGGTATCTCGTTTCCATCTGGAAGCATTTCTGTCGCACCCCAAGACAACCCGCCACTTATTTAAACGCAAGGCGTGTGCACATCACATACATTATCAATAATAAATACTCATGCAACATTTTAAAATCAAACTAAGTCTTCTAACACCACAAATAATTCAAGTACATAACACACATTCAACATGAGATCAAGACAAACATGGCAAACAAACCGACAATTGCCATGTTAGTCAATGTATCCACTTTCAAAGAGAGCAATTAAAGTTTAACTAAAAGAAAATAAAAAGATACTTGAGCCGTCTGCTCATTGACTTCCTGATCCGCATTCCTTCTATTCGTGCTCCTCGTCGGCTTCATTATTTCCTGGAACCCACATAAGAGTGGAACGGGTGAGAGATTGAACAGTCTCTCAGTACGGGATTTAGTTCCAGTCCCGGAGTTTGTCAAATTGACTTATTAACACAAACATGATATTATATCCTCACATGAAATCTTACTAATGCATATTTAAAATCACACATGCACACACACACACACACACACACACCCACACCCACACTTCTTTAGTTATCTTTCAAGTTTTCCGTTAGTCCATTCATTTGCCAATCCAATGGGAAATCCATCCAACATTGGAAGACCGCCAACCCGCTGGGAAATCCAACCAACAACGAGAGGCTTTCTCACTAGACGGGGAATCCACCCTACGCTAGATATTGGCTGTCGCACTAGACGGGGAATCCACCCTACGCTAGATCTAGACCCGTGACGGGAAATCCAACCAACGCTACGTTAACGAGAGGCCTAGTCAAACCAGACCCAATGTATACATTCCAACGTACGTTCAACACATGTTGGCCCCTTTCCTTTACTTATCTGTTATCTTCCATGTTCTTTTCATTTAACACTACACAATGTCATGCTCAACACATCCTACTTACCAGTCTCATGATCGATATGAATAATCCTATTGTATTTCTAAACAAACCAAAGGGATCGTTCGATTCAACATGCACAATTCCAAAACTAAATAAATAAAAGCACAAAACGGTAAGTAACAATTTGACAATGTCCAAGAAATCCGTACCTGATGTCGAAGTGAATCCTTGATTGTCTCTTACGTCGTTTAAATCTTTAAACTTCGAATCTAAAACATAAACATATATTTTTAATTAACGCTGTTTAAATTTCATATATAAGATGTTATATATCTTCTTTATTAAAACTCTGACAACTTAAATTTGGTAAAATAATTTAATATCTAACCTCAGTTTTTAGTATAACGAGGATGAAAAGATTAAAATAAAATAAGATAAAATTATGATAAATGATTTTGCTTCTGTCACTTTGATCATTTTTATAACCGACAGTTTTGACTAGATCTAATAAAAAGGATATCCAATTAAATATGAGTAGGTTTGAACTTCGAATATAATAATATGATTAATTTATTTATAGGTTTACATAGCATACTTTTTGTAATAAAAATAACTCTAGGGTTATCGGTGAATAATTTCCTAGGGTTATCGGTGAAAAATTGCCATCAAATAAAATAGTATATGCAACTCTAGAATTTTGACATACTTCGGTAAAGTTTCAGAAAATATGAATAGATATAAGATCTTAAAAAAAATAATTACTAGATTATATTATACGATATAAACCTACCAATTCGTACAATCATGAAATTCGGATAGTTGAATCTATAAGAATTTAATTATTCTTTAATCAACGTAAGACAAATTTCTTACAATCCATAACCTCCCGGAAAAACAATTTATATAACACAACCTTTCATTAATCTTTTTAGAAAACATAAAATTCACCTTCATGACAGAAATTAAACAATAAATTCAAAAGTTTGCCCACGACTCTAGATTATATTATTATACAGGAAGATTTCAAAATAAATTAAATCTATATATATATATATATATATATATATATATAGAAAAATATTACTTCGATCGTTTTGAATTGCAACATAATTTTTCAGAAATTTTTCCATCGTAAGTCGAAATAACCAATATACATATAAATTCAGAAACTTAATCAAATAAATAAATATAAAAAAACTTATTTAAATCTAGGGATGATATCAAATAATAAATATAAGGGATTGTTTAATCTACTTGCCACACAATAATTGAACATAATATTAGAATACCTAGTTTTCACGGTTTGAGTCTTTGATGAGAGAAATCAAGAAAAGAGGAAATAATAATTAACGGAGTATAATGGGAGATATGAAGGAAAGAGGAATTAATTAACTAGTCTAACCTTTTGCTTTTGGACTTCTGTGAGGAAAGCGGAGAGAGACAGAGACATACAGATTAGGGTTTTTAATTATATATACAGAGAGAAACGGTTTTTAATTTGCATACGGTTTCAGAGAGGCGGCAATTGCCGATGGGTTATTTTTGGAAGTTGTGATATTTAATTTAGGATAACTGCTAATTATCCGTGGCTATTGAATCAATTGATTAAATTGGGCTTCATTTCTAGGGTCCATTACACGGACTACTAATTTCATAATATGAATCGGAGCATATGAGCTTTCTATTCACAGTATTTCTATTTAGTTAATTTATTCAATTCGATCTATTTAAATACGGACAGAAGAAATTAAAATAAAAATAGAAGGATAAAAATTATATAACTATTTATGTCGTACCTTAATTTAGTGTTTTAATTTACGTGGCGTTACAATTTCTTTTAAAGTTTTTAATAACGCAGTAAAACTTTTATCACTCCAACCATTAGATGCTTTCAGGTTATACAATTTTAATACACCTTTCAATCTTGAAAATTTTGAACAACCGGGAGACAATTCCTTATTACAATCTTCGTACAAATTCTCAAATACACCATATCGCTTATCATTATCAAAATCCTCTTCTAAATCAAGTAACATTTGATCAAAATTAGCATCTTCATCTACCACCATATCATCATCGCCTGGCACATCACTTCCGTCACTTCCACCAGTATGATATTCCGGATGCTCAGTACCAGTACCTATGTCGGTTTCCAAACTCTCGCCATGCCATATCCAACGCTTATATTGTTGTTTGAATCCACGACGGATTAAGTGGTTCCTCACTTGGATGGGGTTGGAAATTTTTTTCATAGTGTTACAATCACGACAAGGACACGACATCAGCCCATTCCCATTATTCGCCATATCTTCCGTAGCAACTTTCATAAATTCATCAACACCTGTCATATATTCATCCGATAGACATGATGTTCCGTACATCCAACCGCGGTCCATCTGCAATTATAAGAAAACAAAATTAAGCATGTGGTTGGGGTTAAATGTTCACACTAGGGCTTACATGGGGCCGGGCTACCATCCTATCCCACTCTTTGAATACTTTGTCTCAGTAGTGACCACATGTTAGTCGTGTTTTAGTATTTAAGAAAATTTCGGCAGCATTTCCCCTTAGTTTCCCAAGATTCGGGGAACTGATAAGAGGAAATGCTGTCGAAATTTTCTTAAATACTAAAACACGACTAACATGTGGTCACATTCTAATTGAGGCAAAGTATTTAAAGAGCAGTCCCAAAACGGGGACTATTCAAAATTAATCTCTAATGGATTAATTTTGAACGGGTATCATGACCTAAAGGCATTAATCATTCGGTTGTGGCTCGAATGCAAGACAATACTCTAGCTAGATACATTTAATTAACTATATACTCTTATGAAAATACACATCCATGCACAAAACTAATTAAACATGAGTTTTATAGTACTTACATTTTTTTTGGATGCCGGATCGAGTGAGATGAAGATCGTACGTTGCACCAAACCCCTCAATAATAGCCAATCTACAAAATTAAGATTTTGGTTTTTCCATGAAAATCCATATAGCACTACAATATACTAGTATGTGTACGAAAATTCAGAATTTATCGCAATAAGGAGCTATTTTAAATGGTCCGTAATACATATCGGGTATAGTTTGGGGGACAACAAAATGCATGCTTACATTTACTCAAAGAAATGAAGCAAATATTATAAACTAACATGAAATATGTGTTTCAAACCGAAATATGTGCTGCTGGTACAAAGGAACACACCAAAAACAGTAAAAATGACCAGTTCAGCTAAAACAGTCAGTGTAGACTGTCACAGGGACCAAAATACAAAATAAATTACACTGGCATGTAAAGGACTTCAAAACACACAGTTTAGCCCTAAATTTTGATTCAATTGGATTTTTCTACTATTTTTAGTGAAATTTCAAAGTTCAGCTTTTCAAAATTCTGATTGTTTCCTTTTTCAAAATTCTGATTACCAATTAAATCATGCATGAAGTACATATCAAATATATGAAGAAATAAAAGTTTCATGTAGCCAATTGATCATAACGGGTATAAAAAAAATTTCAGATCCGAATATTTCTGGTTTCAACCGAGATACAAAAATGAAAGAAGTGAAGGAAAATAATTTACCTCTATCCTCTTCTTCTAAATTGTGTTTCGTGCAGAGATCAGAGAAATGCGACAGATATCGTGTTTTCGCATACAGAGAACAGAGAGAACAGAGAAAACCGAGAAAACCTAGAAATTAGCTTTATTTCGCACTATTGGTGACTAAGAGAAGAGTTATTAGTATCGGTTAAATTTTAAAAAATGATGCTAAAACAAATCAGGGTCGGTTAAATTATAACACCGATGCTAATAAGTGGCTAAATCAAGATCGGTTATTAAATGGACCGATGCTAAAACAAATCAGGGTCGGTTAACTTTATTAACCGATGCTAATAAGTGGATAAATCAAGATCGGTTATTATACGACCGATGCTACTAGTATTTAGAATCGGTTAATAAATAAACCGATGCTAATAATTGGCTAATCAAGGTCGGCTAATTATATGTCTGATGCTAATGATAATCAGGATCGGATATTTAAGAGAACCGATGCTAATAAATATATAATCAGGATCGGTTCTTTGTAAAGAACCGATTCTGATATGGACAACACTTATAAGAGCGGTTGTTAATATTTAACCGACCCTGATTGTTCCTTTCAAGATCAGTTGTTTAAAAAGGCCGATCCAGATATAAATCAGAATCGAATTATTGAAAGTTCGATCCTAATAGGCCGATGCTGATGTCCGTTTTTCCACTAGTGACAATATTAAACTTCCATATTATTGAGTGGTGCATATATGTATACTTTGATTGCTATATCCTTTTAATTATGCCTTAATTTACTATTTTATAAAATTAAGGGGAGTGCATGAATTGAGGGGGAGACCTCTCATATTTTGTTGAATTAATTGTGATAATTCCTCCCTTTTGGCAATTTCAAAAAAGGGGGAGAGATATTACAAGTTCGTTAAAATTGGTATTCACTAAACACATGGGAAATTAATTTTTTTGGGAATATCCAATTTATGCACTCACGTGAGATATATGTTTTGCAAATTGTCAAAAGTGGAAGATTATTGAATTGTGTAATAATCTACTTGTCTGTTTGACTAAATTTGCAAAACATATATTTGTTGAATTTTACAGTTTCTTGTCTTGAGATATGATGGAGGTTCATGAAGATATAAAGTTTCAATAAATATCAAGGATGCATGCACAAATGCTACAGATATCAAGAATGTGCTACAATGAACCAAAGAATGAACTAAGAAGACTTAGCTCAAGATTAGTGTTAATTAGAAATCTGCAAAATTGGTAAAATATGCTTGAGATTGAGGTAATTTAGATAAATCGTTACAATGGTTATAATAGCGTTACAACAGAATAATACATATGCCGAAATCCACAGTGTAATCGATTTATTTCGTCATAATGGTCAATTAAACGTTGCAATGCAATAAATCAATTTCAGACCCCAAAACTTCCAGAGAGTTTTGTTGTAGCAGCCGTTGTAACGCTTGACAAGCGTTAGGGTTTCCGGCGCACCCAAACCTATTAACTGGGGCTAACCGTTGCAACGGTTGACGCCAGTTACCAAGTTTTGTTTCTCTCTCTATAAATAGAAGCAAAATCTAGGTTTGAGGTAACAATCTGGCCACCCCCAATTGCAATATTTCGTATTCTTTTTCAGATCTAGAAATCTCCATGGTTGCTTGTGCATCAAATTTCAATATCTTTACAATAATCTCAAGCATACTCCACCATACTCAATCTCGTGTAAGAATTAGAGTGATTTGTATGAGAAATCTTATTTGTTCAAATACTAGAGCCTTTAGTGCTCAAGAGCCTATTTGTGTGCTCGGGCCGAGTGACTTGCCAGAGTTTGTAAGGGCTCACTGGTTCCACCTTGTAATCCTTTCTCATTAGGTAAAGAAACGTGCGCTATCAAGAAGGTCGCGAAGCCCCAGAGACGTAGGCGTTAGTACCGAACTCTGTAAACAACTCTCGTGTCAAGTGTCTCTTAACTCTTCTATTTACTTTATGTACACTTGCTTAGTTTAAAATTTATTCTTATTTCCGTTAAGAATAAATCACGCACACGTTAGTTGAATTCATTAGTGGTGAATATTAATTTACTTAAGTATTAAAATTTAAAAGACCCCATATTCACCCCTAGATGCCTTTAGGGACCAACACTAATGCTATGTAATTTCCTTTGATGAATGAGCATGCCTACGGGCTTTTCCCTCAAAAAAAGAAAAGAGAACCACTGACAAAAAGTCACTACCTTTATGAGACAATACATAAAAAATGTGCAATTATGACCAATTGCAACTTAATTCTGCATCACTAATTTATCTGACATGTGAAAAAGCAAGGAGATCATGAAAACTGGGTTGGAAATTGTGAGTTAGATGTGAAACAGGGTTGTCACGGCATGGTACAGGTACGATACTGCTCATCACCCTGGCATGACACCGTTCACTAAATTGAGTCTCTCTCAGATTTCTTAGTTTGAACCGACTGATACTGACCTGGAGAGAGATTTTTACAATTAAAAAAGTTGCCTACAAAAATCGTCTTCTTTTGGCCATCATTATTTGCTGCAATATAAAAAGGAAACAGTTTAGACAACATGTACATATCCAAAAAGCACCACATTGCAGTTTGTAGAACTCTAAATAGATAACATTACTAAAGTTCTTACATTTAGTTTTATAACAAAAAATTCAAAGTACATCCAGCTACGTACTAGCTAATAAGTGCAGCTCTTACATTCATATCTTTAACATTTTACAATCTTCACTGTGTAACCAAAGTTTCAACAAAAATATCAAAATAGCCCTCATAGCCATATAAGTCTAAACTTTCACCCTTCATGCCATTTTAGACAGTCTTAGTTACATGTTTACGCATAAGAAAAACAACAAAATTATCAAAACAGTCCTCAAATTACCATAATGATTACAAGTAAAGAGAAGTAAAAAAACGAAAACCAGTTGGTATATGACATAATTTGGAAATTCTGTATAGAGCAAGATAAGAATTACGAAATATAAAGGTAAGCAAAAGAAAAACCCTGATTCACAAGAAGTGGAAACTAACCTTAGTAATGTACATGTACAAAATAATTAAGATAAAAGAAAACCTACATCAGGATAATGAATGCTTTGCTGCAAATATAGTGTTTCATGGGCAAAGCAGTGACATGAGCCACAAGAATTTTGCGGTACCAACCTAAATTAAAATCTTCGATGTAAACAAAATAATGACAAAAAAGTTCATAAATTTGGTAACAGTACGATATTTAAGTATGGGAAAGTACAGACATTGGAAGAAAATGAGCATGGATGGTAAAAAAATTATATACAAGCTGTCTGACTAATAGAGCAAATTGGGCAAAAATTCATAAGCCCTGTATTGCCCTAAAATTATTTTGAAATTAAATCGGCATCAAATTCTAACACCAAATTGTGACCTAAAGTATAAGCAAATCAACAATTCCAACACCAAAAGATCACATACAGTTGATTAACGAGTAGACTTGCTAAATTGCTACTAAAGTTCCAAACAAACCTAATTGCAACTGAAGTTCCAACTTGTGAAATTATTCTTCAGTAGAAAAAACACAAATTCGCTATTTGAAGTAGAATGGCGGAGAATCAGAGAAGAGAGAAGAGAAATACCAGTCGTGATTTGCTATCTGGGGCTTTGCTTGGCTGATTGAGAGAAGAGAGGAGCGTCGCAGATGACTTGAGGTGTTGCGTGGGAGGAGAAAGCGGCGCCAGAAATTTCTCAGCAAAAGAAATCGAGGTTGGTGCGGAAAAGAGAGGGGTCGGAGAAGAAGAGGGGTGGCGTGGAGAAGAGACCGGTGTTGCGCGTTATTTTTTTTTTGAGAAATTTAGTTATATCCCCATCAAAACTTGTCTTTTTAGATATTTCCCCATCACAATTCTAAATTTAGTTATATCCCCATCAAAACTCCATTGTTTTATTTATATCCCCATTTCTTCATTTAACCATTTAAAATTTAATATTAATATTATGAAAAAACTTAAAAGATGGTTTTGCCCCTAATTAATTACTGTGCTAATCTCTTCCTTTTTCTCTTCACGCTAATCCTTGCGTTTCTTTTTCCCGCCTTTCTGCCCTCATCAAGTACTGTGTACTGTGCTAATGCTTCCCTTGGAGCCCGCTCTTTGCAATTTGAATATCGAAAAGTGTCACAATCTCATAATTTGGTACTAGCAGTTGGAGCTCTAAACGAAGAAGAGGGGAACAAAACGACGGATAAGCAGCAGACGGAAATAAATAGGGCTTCGATCTCTGCTGGTGGGCCTGGGTTAACGGAGCAATACATAAAACCGTTAAACACTAAACCACTGACAAATGGGTCCCAAGCATGTAGAGATAATGCTGGAAAGGCCGTTAATCAAATTGAAGAATCCATCGGCATAGAAAAGCTCACCTGACGCTGAGTGATGCAATTGATGAATCTAAACGGTGGATGTCGCTAATTTCTTCAGTACTTCATCGCCTATATAAAGGAAACTAGATTAGCCAAATGGATTATGTAATTTCATTCTAATTTTAGGCAATTTGTCTCATAGGCTAGCGACAGCTATAGTTAGCTGAAGCTTGAATTGTATCCAAACTCTTTCCACTATAATACAAAATCATTTGATTCTTGTTTGTTTGTCTCTTCTTTAGCGGGAAGGGAAAGAACGATGAAGAGAAAAAGGAAGGGATTAGCATAGTAATTAATTAGGGGCAAAACCATCTTTTAAGTTTTTTAATAATATTAATATTAAATTTTAAATGGTTAAATGAAGAAATGGGGATATAAATAAAACAATGGAGTTTTGATGGGGATATAACTAAATTTAGAATTGTGATGGGCTAAAAAGACAAGTTTTGATGGGGATATAACTAAATTTCTCTTTTTTTTACCACCAAACTTTCAGCGTTATTTTATTTCACCACCGAACTTTCAGCGACCGGTGTTGGCGCCGGTCACTGAACCTGTCGCTGAAACAATTGGTCACCAATGATTTTCGTAATTTCATTTTTTTTAAAAGAAAGAAGGCTTTCGTGACCGGCGAAACTACCGACCACTGATATCGGTTGCAAATACCCTTTTTTGCTGTAGTGAAATATATATATATATATATATATATATATATATGTATATGAGTAGAACTAAGGTGCTCTTAAGCTCACCAAGCCCTTTGTGAGCTTAACTCAAAAGCCTATCGGATTGACTTCAAACGACATTTTCAAACCGTTAGATGTTCAATCTATATTAAAATGTGCTTGGAGACCAAATTTTACATTTCTTAGAATTTTTTTACTATTTATTAAGCTAGTTTGAAAACCGCTGTTTTTATTAAAATTCTGCACCATTGAAAAACAGCAATTTTCAAACCATCTTAATAAATAGTAAAAAAATTCCAAAAAATGTAAAATTTGGTCTCCAAGCACATTTTAATATAGATTGAACATCTAATGGTTTGGAAATGTCGTTTGAAGTCAATCCGATAGGTTTTTGAGTTAAGCTCACAAAGGGCTTGGTGAGCTTAAGAGCACCTTAGTTCTACTCTATATATATATATATATATATATATATATAGAATTGTGCTATTGTACTTCGCGAATTAAAACGAAGTTTTACTTCACGCTCATATTCCCATTTTCAAAATCCAAAACGTCGATCCAAACCGTTCAAGTTGTTATCCATATTGAAATGTGCTTGGAGATCAAATTTTACATTTTTTGGAATTTTTTTACTATTTATTAAGCCACTTTGAAAATCGCTGATCCATTGGTCCAGAATTTTTTACTGTTTTTTACTGTTCATAATGGATCAGCGATTTTCAAAGTGGCTTAATAAATAGTAAAAAAATTCCAAAAAATGTAAAATTTGATCTCCAAGCACATTTCAATATGGATAACAACTTGAACGGTTCGGATCGACGTTTTGGATTTTGAAAATGGAAATATGAGCATGAAGTACAATAGCCCTACTATATATATATATATAGAGAATGGCTAATATCAAAACGTTTGTTCCTAAGCTCAGGAACAAACGATTCCGTTCTCCAATTTCCGAAGTTCAAACAACAAATCTAAACCTTTAGATGTTCAATCTATATTAAAATATGCTTGGAGACCAAATTTTACATTTTTTGGAATTTTTTTACTATTTATTAAGCTGGTTTGAAAACCGCTGTTTTTATGAAATTTCTGCAGCATTGAAAAACAGCGGTTTTCAAACTAGCTTAATAAATAGTAAAAAATTCCAAAAAATGTAAAATTTGGTCTCCAAGCACATTTTAATATAGATTGAACATCTAACGGTTTGAATTTGTTGTTTGAACTTTGGAAATTGGAGAACGGAATCGTTTGTTCCTGAGCCCAGGAACAAACGTTTTGATATTAGCCATTTTCTATATTATATATATATATATAGAGATCGACTATGGTGAGTTGTGAAGTAAAACGTCGTTTTACTTCACGCTCATACTCCATTTTGAAAATCTAAACAACCGATCCAAACCGCTCAACATGTTCTCCATATTGAAATGTGCTTGGAGACCAAATTTTACATTTTTTGGAATTTTTTTACTATTTATTAAGCCATTTTGAAAATCGCAGATCCGGGTGAACAGTAAAAAACAGTAAAAAATTCTGGATCATTCGATCAGCGATTTTCAAAGTGGCTTAATAAATAGTAAAAAAATTCCAAAAAATATAAAATTTGGTCTCCAAGCACATTTCAATATGGAGAACATGTTGAGCGGTTCGGATCGGTTGTTTAGATTTTCAAAATAAAAATATGAGCGTGAAGTAAAAATGACATCTTACTTCGCAACTCACCATAGCCCAGCTCTATATATATATGAAACTTCACATATAGTGTCCTAAAATTTTCATGATATATATTGTGTATCTCCGCGTCCTTTGTTGTATTAGATTACACAACCTGCACAAGGTGAAAAATAAATTAGGTTCATGGATGTGTAACAGACTAACCCCTTTTAACTATATTTAGTTATATCTTCCGAATTATACGGTGCATCAGGATAGCTCTGCGTCCGGATAGCTACATCTTTGCATCATACAATGCTGGACCAGATGTTTTTCTGTTGGATAGAACCTTCTTTCTTTTATATATAGCACATAAAATAGATCATTCCATGATAACTATTTTTGCATGTGTTAAAGAGAAAAAAAAAAGCCACCTTCTTCTACTTAAAAGAGATCAGAGATAAGCAGATATACAAGAGGAGCATTTTCTTATCAATCAACACCTCATCAACTGAGGTGTTGATTGATGAACTATAAGGTGCTCAAAGGAAATAAATGCAATTATAACAGATATTTCGGCATCTTCCACTGTTTTTTAAGGTATGTAATTGTTATTATTTTTTGAAAAAGAAATGTGGAGGTCAAGCTTTCAGATTGCAAGATATGCTATTTAAAATGAATATTTTGTACTTCTCAAATACATGAAATCTAATCGTACTTGGATATGTATATTCTCAAATATGTGAAAGCTAATAGTTGGATCTCTATATGTAGACTATACGTAGTACAAACATGATGATGATGATATTTGTTTGCTAAATCATAGAAATAAAGCTTCACCTGGTTGATGATGTAAAATGGGTGGGTCTGAGATAATCTATTAATACATGGCTCCTGTACTGGTTTATTCTGACAGTTAAAGCTAGTATTTGATAGGTTGTCGATGAAGGATGAGTTGTGTATTGAGAACACTATATTGCCTCAGGGGTTATTAGTTTTGGGAATGGTTTTACTAAAAAAGTCAATAGAGTATGTTATAAGTTAATAATAATACGTGCGGTAATGCAATGGATATATATATATCCATTGACTTTAAAAAAAAAAGAATAAATTAACACCCATTTAATTTATTTACATATTTAACATTAACTAAAGTAATATATTTGATTGTGGCACGGATATTAAATACACTGTGGATCACATATCTTGCCAAAATTATTTGCTACTTCAGTTGGCTATCATAGAAATTTAAGTGCAAAGTGAAACACTGAGAGAAGTTTGACATGGAATTAGTTATCAATTTGCAGAAGAAAACAGCCACAAGTGGAAGTTTGGTCATTACACTGTCAAAGTTGTGCATGTAGTTAATGCTAGAGTGATCTAACAAACAAAGCTTGCATCTAGTAAGAGGAATTAACTGGCAAAGGAAAATAGAAGGAATTTTTATAAAAGAGCTTGATACTGGTACTCATCTAAAGGAAAATAAAATAAAGATACAAGTATGGCGATGTTGTTGAAAAGCTATCAGGTGCCAGTGCTGTTTGTTTCTGTACTCTGTATATTCATTGCTACTGCAATGAGCTCTGAAATGCAGACAAGGTCTGAAAGAGTTACTTTGCATGTAGAAGATAGCCAGGTATGTTATTATTGACTTAATTAGTTATTTATTATCCCTTGCGCACATAATTGTATAGCAAATCAAATTTGTTTTCGGGAGGTACTTAATTATGCACAACCAATCCTTTTCTAGAGTTTTATATTTAATTATATTGATGATGATTAGAAGTTTTTCTATCGATAATAATTTATGGTGTCTTTCAAATTTAAATTTGTGAGCTATCCACTAATTAAAGTTTGATAGCTTTCTGGGTACTGACTTTATAAATTTATATTGGTCGTCATACCATCACAACCCATAAATATTTACATCATATGGTGTAGTAATTTAACCTTCAAGTCACCTTTAAGATTCCTGCCCTTTTTAGGTGGTGATGGATAACGGCATCCTTCAAGTAACCCTTTCGAAGCCCTATGGCCGTATGATTGGCATCAAGTACAATGGAATAGATAATCTGTTGGATTACCCTCACGCACAGAGCAACCTAGGAGGGTCACTACTACAGAAATGGTCATTGTACACGGCACATTGTACACGGACTTGGCAATTTTATAGAAAAACCGTGTAGAAGTTGTAATTTTTTGGATGCCTGAAATATCTGTAGGATCTCTACACGGATATTTACAAAAGAATCAGTGTAGAAAGACGTGAGAGAGCTACACGGACGTTTACTAGAAAATGTACACGGCTTATTGTTTAAATAACAGTGGAGAAAGCCTTGAGAGAGCTACACGGATATTTAATTAAAGAACCGTGAAGAAAGGTAATAATTGTACACGGATGTTTGTTTAAATGACCGTGTATATAACCCGTAGGAGCTACACGGATGTTTAATAAAGAGCCGTGTATAAATGTCGAATTTGTACACGGTTTTTTGTTTAAATGACAGAGTAGAAAGCCTTGAGCGAGCTACACGGACGTTTAATAAAGAGCTGTGTAGAAAGGATATTTTAGGTTTTTTGTTATATAAAAGGCCTTCTCCCCAGCGCCGTTTTGATCAACTTATACTCTCCCCTCTCACAGTTAACAATTGGGTTGAGATGTAGGTTTATCAATTGTTTCAGATCGCAAAATTAGATCGATATGAGCTACTGTTTTGGGAGCTCACAGATGAGCGATCTGGTACAATTGATAACCTACATCTCGAATTCCCATGCGATCGAAGTATTGAAAAAAAAATTATCTCTCTATTCTGATCAATTTTACTGGACGAAGAGTTGGGTGAAGAGTTGGGTGAAGGACCTTCAGAGCCGGATTTGAAGAGGTGAATGTGACCTTCAGAGCCGGATGAAGAGTCGAATGAAGAGTCGGAGATCATCCGACTCTTCATTCGACTCTTCATCCGGCTCTGACAGTCCTTCATCCACATCTTCCCTTTGCTCTGAAGGTCCTTCATCCAACTTTTTACTCAACTCTTTCTTTAGTAAAACATGTATCTTCATATTACCCTCTGTAAACCCTACTGGCACCAAAAGGAAAGAACCACCCTATTCTAGTCCTTAATGGAAATTTTTAGTTTACAATATGACTTTTTATTCCAACTTTTGTAATGCTCTAATTTTGTATAATTTAGGGTACATGAATTTTTAGTTTAAATGTCTTCCTCTGTTTTGGAAATTGTTTGTTCTGAAAAACATAGGGAAAAAAACTAGCTGACAGACAAAAAAAAAAAAAAAAAAAAAAAAAAACAAATGATACACGGACGTTTAATAAAGAGCCGTGTAGAAACGAGAAATAGTACACGGATTTTTGTTTAATTAACAGTGTAGAAAAATAATTCGATGACTGTTTATATAAAAGTCTGTGTGTCTTTCTACACGGATTTATAGCTAAATATCCGTGAAAACAAAGATACTTGCTCGAAATAATGGAAGGCTAAACCAAAAAAAATAAAACAAAAATTAGGGAAAAAAAAAGAATTCTAAATGTCCGTGAAGAAAATTTATCTTTTATATTACACACGGTTGTTTATATAATTGTCCGTGTATAAAGGTTATCTTTTATAAACGGCTACATATGTAAAAGTCCGTGTAGCTCTCGTAATGCTTTTTTTACACGGATTTATAGATTATCATCCGTGTAGAAAGGTTATTTTAGGGTTTGGAACTATATAAAAGGCCTTCTTCCGGCGCCGTTTTGATCAATTAATACTTCTCTCTCTCTCTCTGTATTGAATTGGTCTGATTTCTGCGCACAAGGAACGAGGCCGGATCTGAGATATAGCTTGGAAGTTAATTCGCATTCTCCTCTCTATTGCCAAGGTTAGTCATACATATATATATTTCCCTCTTCTTTATCTAATTTTCTGTTACTGATTAATATTGCTTAATTATTTCTGTCAATTATTATTTAATGCTTGATTTGTTAAGATAATGTAAATAATTAGTGTATTGTGGTCCAATAACCGACCTACTGATGCTTTTAGGTCCATGCCCGTTCAAAATTAATCCAATAGGGATTAATTTTGGATAGTCCCCCGTTTGGGACTGCTCTCTGAATATTGTGTCTCATTTAGGATGTGAACACGTATTAGCGGGATTTAATTAGTATTTGAGGAAAGTTCGACAGTATTTCTCCTTATTGCTCCTACGAGTATGTGGTTTTTACGCATACTTGGGGAGTTAAGGAGAAATGCTGCCGAATTTTTCTCAAATACTAATTAAATCCCGCTAATATGTGTTCACATATGAGGCATAATATTCAAAGAGTGGGTTAGGATTGTAAACCGGCCCTTTATAAGCCAAGAATTTGGAACAATATATATGCTGACCACCATATATGTTTAATTGGAATTTTTTTTTTTTTACTTTAATTTACAGATGGATCGAAGTTGGATGTACGAATTGCGACGTGATAGTGCAGAATACTTGGCTCGCGTTGATGAGTTCCTAAAATTTGCTGAGAGTTATAGAGTGGACAGAAAAGAGAACGACATCTTGTGTCCTTGTAGAGATTGTAAAAATTATATAAGATTTGGGGATTCGGAAGAAATTAGAGCTCATTTGATTTGTCGGGGATTTAAGAAAAACTATACATGTTGGTTTATGCATGGTGAGAAAATTGGGGAATGTAGTGGAACCAATAGAAATTTTGTTTTGGACGAGAATGATGATAATGTAGAAACTGTTGATAATTTTGAATTTGAATGCAACGATGATTTTGAGAATGTCGAAAATTTCGATAATGCTGGGCTTGATTGCAACGAGGATGATGAGGTGGAGATTGATGAAAATGCAGAATACAATTTTACTGAGAATCTAGAGGACATGTTACGTGATGTGGAAGATGAAATTAGTGATAAAAATTTTAAAAAATTTCAGTATCTGTCTAATGAATCTAAAAAGCCGTTATACCCCGGGTGTACCAAATTTACAAAACTATCAGCTGTGTTGAAATTATTGAACTTAAAAGCAGACAACGGTTGGAGCGATAAGAGTTTCACGTCCTTATTAAAGCTTTTACGAGAGATGCTCCCAGATAACAACGAGTTACCCTGTACAATATATCAGGCGAAGAAGCTGATCTGTCCAATGGGTTTGAAGATTGAAAAAATACATGCATGTCCGAATGATTGTGTATTGTACCGTGGCGAGTACGAGGCCATGCATGTTTGTCCTAAATGCGGTGTTTCACGGTATAAACGCAAGGACCAGGACACTGACGATTGTGATGGAGGAAAAAAGGCAAGGCCTCCGGCTAAGGCGGTGTGGTATTTCCCGATAATACCGAGATTCAGACGGTTATTTGCAAATCCCAAAGATGCGAAATTGTTGCGTTGGCATGAAGAAGAGCGCAAAAGAGACGGTAAACTAAGACACCCTGCTGATTCAATTCAATGGAGAAACATTGATAGACATTTTGAAGGATTTGGTGGCGAATCACGAAACCTTAAGTTAGGGGTGAGCACAGACGGAATGAGTCCGTTTGGAAGCATGAGCAGTCAGCACAGCACTTGGCCAGTTCTTATATGCATCTACAATCTTCCTCCTTGGTTGTGCATGAAACGCAGGTACATAATGATGTCATTACTAATCCAAGGACCCAGACAACCCGGAAATGACATAGATGTGTATCTCGCACCATTAATTGAGGACCTCCAGAAATTGTGGCGTGATGGCGTCCCGGTCTGGGATGCGTACGGCAAAGAGCAATTTAATTTGCGGGCCATGGTATTCTGCACCATAAATGATTTCCCCGCGTACGGTAATTTATCGGGTTACACTTGTAAAGGAGCAAAGGCGTGCCCCATCTGTGAAGATGACACGCAGGTGCTGAGGTTGAAAAATTGTAAAAAGAATGTTTTTATGGGGCACCGTAGGTTTCTTCCTGTTAATCACCCATACCGTAAGAAGAAGAAGGTATTCAACGGGAAAATTGAGCTTGGAGTGGCGCGTCGTCCGTTAGATGGGAAGAATGTCTTCATGCGGGTTAAACACCTTGCTGTTGCTTTTGGAAAACGTGCCAAAAAACCACCGAAAGATATTTGGAAAAAAAAGTCCATATTTTGGGAGCTACCATACTGGGAATATTTAGAAGTGAGACATTGCCTAGATGTCATGCATGTTGAAAAAAATGTCTGTGACAGTTTGATTGGCACATTATTGAACATTTCGGGGAAGACGAAAGACGGTCTTAAAGTTCGAGAAGACATGAAATTAATGGGAATACGACCCGAGCTTGCACCGCAGGATAAAGGGAAGCAAAAGGCATACCTCCCCCCGGCAATGTGCACAATGTCGAAGATCGAGAAAACGAGCTTTTGTAAGTGCCTTCATAGTATTAAAGTCCCATCAGGGTATTCTTCGAATATTAAGAAGCTGGTGTCGATGAAGGACCTGAAATTGATTGGTCCGAAATCCCACGACTGTCATGTTTTAATGACACATATGATTCCTGTTGCAATTCGGGGAATTTTACCGAAGCCCGTGCGGCAAACCATTACGAAGCTTTGTTTTTTCTTCAATGCAATTAATTCCAAGGTGATAGACCCGCTCAAATTGGACGCTTTGCAGAAGGAGGTCGTCGTTACCCTTTGCCATCTTGAGATGTATTTTCCGCCATCTTTTTTCGATGTTATGGTTCACCTTGTTGTTCATCTCGTGAGGGAAATTCAGATCTGTGGCCCCGCGTTCCTGCGGTATATGTATCCATTCGAGAGATTCATGGGTATTTTGAAAAGTTACGTAAGGAACCGACATCGCCCCGAAGGTAGCATTGTGGAGGGATATTCCACAGAAGAGGTAATTGAGTTTTGCACCAACTACATGACCGGTGTGGGTCCTATTGGCGTTCCAAAATCTCGATACGAGGGAAGGCTACAAGGAGTAGGGACAATAGGGTTGAAAGCCATAGTTGCTGATAACGATGACCTGCGAAAGGCACATTTTATTGTACTGCAGCACATGGCTGATGTTGCTCCATATATAGATGAGCACATGACGATCCTTCGACAACAGAACTACACGAGAAGTCAGAAGTGGCTTACTGACGAGCATAACCGTTCTTTTATAGGATGGATGAAAGACAGAGTGAAATCACACCCCGAAATGTCCCCCGTAAATGAAACTGTTAAATTGCTGGGCGAAGGACCCCAAATGGTTGTTAGAACATTCCAAGCATACGAGATTAACGGATATACATTTTACACTAAATTACAGTGTGATAAGAGCACGATGCAAAATAGTGGGGTGACGTTGGTGGCGACGTCCCAAGAATTCAGTAGATCGGGGGATGCCCGGCCTGTAATAGCTTCAAAGTCTTATTACGGCGTTATTGAAGAAATTTGGGAGCTCGTTTACAATCCTCACCTTAGCATTCCCTTGTTTCGGTGCCAATGGGTCGAAGACCGGGGTGTTAAAGTTGATAACGACGGGTTCACCCTCGTTGATTTTGACAAAGTCGGGTATGTGGATGATCCGTTCATACTTGCCAAGCAAGCCACCCAAGTCTTTTATGTCACTGACCCGAGTGATGATAGGTGGAGTGTCGTCCTATCCGGAAAAAGAAGGATTGTTGGGGTAGAAAACGTCACCGACGAAGAAGAGTACGACCAGTTCGAAGAGATACCTCAATTTTGTACCGATGTGCAAGCTGAGATAGCAACAATTGCAGAACAAGACGAAGCAAATTACATGAGATCTGACCACAATGAAGGATTATGGGAAGATGTTCAAACAGTGGAAAAAAAGAGAAAAAGGCGAAAAAAATCTAATGTATAATATTTACTCCTTTTAAACTTGAAAATTTTAATATTTCTTATTTGGAAAAAAAAAAATCAATGCATAATATATATTTCTTTTATAATATTTCAGATAGCCCAATGAAGCTAAAGACTCAAGGCCGGTTTATCTCTGGATATTTCTGTCTCATGCATTGTAATGTTTTTATTTCGTTTCTAATATTTCTTTGTTGCATCAGGAGCAAGAACCAGATAGATTATTTTAGATATGTGGGCAGAGTGGTTTCAACAGTAATTTTTTTAAACTAGAAATATGGATTTGTATAATTTAGTGTAGGTTTTTTTGTATTAATTTTTGATATAATCTAGACATGAATTTTTGTATCATTTCTGATATAATTTAATTAGTACGTGAAACACCCATCTTTCTAAGAATAATTTTTAATTTCATTAGAAATTCAAAGGGAGCAACACGGACATTTAATTAAACATCCGTGTACAAATACATTTATACGTTTCATAAAATGTCTTAGTAGAAATTCAAAGGGAGCTACACGGATATTTCATTACACATCCGTGTAGGAAGGTATTTTTTCCCCTAAAATTATTCTCAGAGAAAAAGTTATCGAAACGGGGGAGTGATTATTTGAATTCGTTTTCGTCTTTTCAGAATTAAAAAGATAAGGCAACTTCTCGAATTAAACGTTTTCTATAGTTGGACACGGACGTTTAACAAAAAATCCGTGTAAGAAAAGTTTTCTCTACGGTCGTTTAATTTTCAATAGTTTTTTGGCCTTTTAAGAAACGTACACGGGCGTTTAATGAATAATCCGTGTACAAAAGGGTTCCTACACGGATATTTAATGAAACGCCCGTGTAGAAATTGAAATAATTCAAATTACATTATTCTTGAAATACTTTACTTGAACAACAGGGACTAAATTGCATGTTATTTTGAAATATTTTGTTGTAAAAAATATTTTGAAATAATTACTTGAACAGAAGGTATTTTTTTTCCGAAAAATTATTATATGGTTGTTTTGTAAATTTGTAAACCCAGATAAGGTCATATCAAGTAAAGTGTTCATTTATGTTTTCAAATCGGATTATTTAGAGAGCATTAGGCATCCTATGATATTATTTAGACAGATTATTTAAGTTAATTTTAAATAATTTACTTTTTAGTGATTACCCATGAATTAATTGTTTGTTGGTTGTTTTGTACTGCTAATTCATATCTATAACAGTACTTATTTAGATAGCATGAAGTATTTAACAAAATAGATAAACGGAAAGAAAACAAAATGCTGATTAAATTAAGAAGAAAAATATATTACATCAAAACAAAACGAAAAAAAAAAAGCTAACTTAATGAAACACTCCTTCACTGGCCTGGCTGGATTGCTCCTTGGCCTGACCCCGTCCTTTTAATCCAGGGTCTCTTTGGCCTGATCCAGGGATTGCCCCTCCTTTTGTAGGGCTTTGGTGGTGGGTGCTCCCTTGGGCTTCGTCGTGGCACATTTGAGGGCGGCCATGGCCATGTCCTCCTGTAGTTGGGAGGAGGCATTTCATAGCCGGGAGGGACTTCGGGAGCATCCTGGGGGGGCAATGGCCATGGCACATTTGCGTCTTCTTCCGGTGGCACCGAAGCGGCCATTTGTTCTTCCAAATTCTCAGAGAAAAGTAATCGAAAAGGGGGAGTTTCTCAGATTATATTGAATTTTGAAGTCGTTTCGTCTTCTTAATTAAAAAGATAAGGCAACTTCTCGACTTCCGTGTACAAAAAGGCTTTTGAAGGTCCTTTAATTTTGAATTTCGTCTTATAAGAATCATACACGGTCGTTTATTTAAAAATACGTGTACAAATGGCTTTTAACACGGTCGTTTAATTTTCAAGAGTTGTTTCGCCTTATAAGCAACGTACACGGGCGTTTAATAAAAAATCCGTGTACAAACTGTTTTATACACGGATATTTACTTAAACGCCCGTGTAGAAATTGAAATATTTATTTGCATTTATTATTAAGTTCTGCTAGATACTCGAAGATATAAAATAATTTTCAAGCTAAATAAAACTGAAATCAGGTTCCTTTTTATATTTTGGAATTTCCATTTTGAAAAATATGGAATTTGAAAAACATGAAACTTTGGAATTTGAAAAAATTAATCTAGAGAACCATATGTAGGCGCGCATTTCATAATTTCGCGTAACCTAATTATACACGGGTGTTTAATTAAACGTGTAGCTCTCTGACGTTTCTACACGGGTGTTTATTTAAATGTCCGTGTATATTTAGTTTACGCGAAATAAAGTGCGCGCCTCGTCTCTGTCGCTCGATATCTTTTCAAAATCTCCTCGTCTCCCCTAAAACCTAAACCCCCTAGTCTCCTATCTCTTTCTGTGGTGCTGCCATCGTTATCTCTCTCGGTGCTTGCTCGGTCTCCTCTGTCGCTCTCCTCTGAACTCGCCAACTGAATCTCTAAGCTCCTCTCGCGCGGTTGCTGTTCTGTCCTTGAAAGGCTCTCTCTCTCTCTCTCTCTCTCTAAGTTGCAATGCTCCCTGTATATTGGTTAAATCAAAACCCTTATCTCTGATTGTATTTTGGTTAAGTGAAAAGTTTCCTCAACTGACCTATTCTGGTGACATTGACACCTAATTAATGTTACAGGGACTAAATTGCAAAACCAACACTATGATTGAACAAAGGACCCAACAACACATAAGTTAACCCTAAATTTTACATTTCATAGCATTTGTAATAATGTTTCTTTTTTGTAGAAAGAACCATGTCACAGCCAGGTGAGAATGCAGATATGGTTTTGGAAACAGTGGAACCGCAGGTAGATATGATAGTGGAAGAAGAGGACCAGCAGTCTCAGACAGAAAAGAGGAAAAGAGGTCCGACAATGTGCACGAAGACCTCAGAGGCGAAGGATTTGCAAATCGAGTTCGACAAAACCGGATGTCCGAAGGGTCCACGTAGGGCAGAGTACACAAATTGGTGCAACAATTTGGTGAAGCAGAAGGCATCTATCTTGGTTGAGAGGTGGGACAAATTCGATGACGAAGATAAGAACGAATGGTGGAACATTGTGAAGGTAAAAAAAAAAAAATGTACATGCATTATATATTCATTTTTCGTATTCTGTTTGTTATTTCTTTTTTTGTTGGATACAAGTTTTCTAGCATGTCTTAACCTTTGGTATATTTCTAGGGGTGTAGGTGATAATTCTTGCTTTGTAGGACTATATCCCAAATTCTATCATTTAGCAGTTATATATACAGATATAGAAAAATTCAAAACCAAGTATATATTACCTGCTGAATGAAATTAATCAATGTAGCTAGTGTAGTGCACCATGCTTGAACTGGGTACCGCCACCAGGAAAGGTAAGGTAATCGCCAGACACCTTGACCCAATTCTGGTGCCCTACACTATTATCATGACAGATAGCAAAATCAGCAAAGAAATATCACTAACAAACTCAGCTAAATACAACACATTATTTCACTTTGATTTGGTCATAAAGGTTAGATTGCATGTAGGTAGTGACATAGGTTGTGCCCCAAAGTTTCCTAATATACAGAAAACAATTTGGTAGAGCAAGTGAAACACAAATTATTTTCAAGCTACTTATTCCCCGTACTTTTGGTAAGTGCAAAGAAATATATGTCTATACCTGACCTGAAAACTTGAATGAACTTACATGCAGTAATTTTGTTGTCAATCATGCAGGCTCATTGGAACATCCAGGATGACGACCCAAAGTCCGCGAAAAAGAAAAAGACTCTGAGGAAAATGAATGAAGCTTGGAAGCAATTCAAGAGCACGTTGAAGACGGTTTTCATGGAGGAAGGGAGAAATCCGGTAGGCTACTATAAATGGCTGAAACAAGAGGACTGGGAGGCGTTTCAAGCTTTGAAGTCCACAGAAGAGTTCAAGGTATATAAATTCAGCCAATTAACTTTCTCTCTGTTCTTTCTCGATATGTACTTATCTTCCTTAAACTAGCTAATTGATGTGCCTTGATGTGTGAAGGTAAAAAGTGACGAGGGCAGGAGGATCGCGAAATTGAACAAGTACCCGCACAAATTAGGGTCAGGTGGCTACGAGGGTAAGTCACTCGAATGGGCTAAGGTACTGGACCAAAACAAACATTCTGACTCACCTGTGGTTAGGATCCAAAATCCTAGGGCCCAATGCTGGCTCATGGGAAGATCTGAGGTAACCGCTGACGGGACGATAGTACTCCCAAGTGACGTGCAACCCGTGGCTCAGAAAATGGTAAGAGTCTTTGTGGTAACTTCGTGTACATTACTTTGTCTTTTGCTATAACTAATTTTTTTTTTAACAGTTGGATGTGGAGGAGGAGGTAAATTCGGGCTCCATGACTGTCGACAGAGTGGATGATTCCTTGTCCGCAGCGCTCGGGACTAAAGAACACACGGGTCGAGTTAGGGGTGTCTCGGTCTACTGTGGCTGGAAGGATGTATACGACGGACCGAAACCAAAAAGAAGACCGCGTGCCAAAGTTAGCACGGAAGAGATGGAATCAAGGTTGGCGCAGGTACGCCAGGAGGTATGCGAGGAGTTCAGAACGGAGTACGATGGAAGGATTGCTGAATTCGAATCAAGGTGGATCAACCATATTACATCTCTGACGCAGCAATCCGAGCAACAACCTCCCGTTTCGCCGGGATTTCGGCGAAGCAGTCAAGCATCCGGGACCGAAGTTCTGGGCGTGTTGGACAATCTACAGGTAATCACTACTTGTTCATAATCTACCCGTAATTGTGACTTGTTCATTAACTAATTTCTGATAATTATTAATTGCAGGAGGCCACATCATGCGACCTCGTCATGTGGCACGACAAAACTCCTCTGACCCTTGCTAAGGGTATTGTACATCCTCCAGCCGGTTCTCAGCTAAGGCCCAACCACCTCCCCGTAACGGTTGACATGATTGTGGCCGATTGGGCTGCCCGCATACCTCTTCCTGTCCCTACCGACGACATGGGGGTGCTTGATGATGCCCGTAGACAGATCATCCAATGGCCCAAGTGTCAGATTATTTTGGATCAGGTAATCTCTAAATAAAACACGGATATCTTATGTTACGTTCAAATGATTATTTTGAAATACTTGAAAAAAGGTTCAAAATCTGATACAGACCCGAAGAGGCGTTGGAAACGCTGCGGACGAAGCTTTGTCACCGGTACGGCGAGGCTTCGAAGTAGTAGTCGGGGCTGATGCGCAAGAATCTCCTGCTGCGCCAGCGGCGGCACCAGCGGAAGCGCCAGCAAATGCGCCAGCGGCTGCGCCAGCGGATGCCCCAGAGGCTGCGCCAGCGGCTGCGCCAGAGGCTGCGCCAGAGGCTGCGCCAGAGGCTGCGCCAGAGGCTGCGCCAGCGGCTGCGCCAGAGGCTGCGCCAGCGGATGCCCCAGTAGACCGTACGGGGCTCTCTGAAGAAGAGGTTAGCCGTTTGCCCGAGGATTTGCGGAATCTCCACGCCTGCCTGGTTAAGGCACCAGATGATATGGAGGACGTAATGTTCGAAATCCCCCCCGAGGTTCTCCTACACAAAGGCAGGACGGTCGTGCTGCCTTTCAAAGAATTCAAGGACTTTCTACATGCCTCATCAAGCGATAAATGGCTCGATGTGGGAGTCCTCACCGTTTTCGTCATGTTAGTGACCAAAAAATCATATATCATGTGTATAGCACTCAAATATATATTCTAATGTGAAATGATGATTTTTCAGGATGATACAACGAAAACAGTCTGTGGCTCATGGGAAAGATAGGGTGAACTCCTGTGCATTCTTGGACCCCGCTATTACTAGTGGTACGATGGTGAAATATCAGGAGGAAGATACTGTCCAGTACATGCGTTCAGCGATGCGTAAGGCTGTTTCGGAGAATAAGAAATTTATTCTCGTGCCATACCACCAGAGTGGCCACTGGTGTTTGATTGTGATTGTGCCACTTGAGAATTTGGTTTTCCTCATGGATTCTTCATATCCCGGACCGGGCATCACTCCTCAGGAATCCAAAAAGATCTGCATTCCAATAAGAAAGTAAGCAATAGTAATTCACTTGGTTTGATTTTTTCCCAATTACATATAACAAATTGTGGAATTGCTAATTACATTCCTCAATTTTGTAAGGGCTTTTCTGCAATATCTTAAAGATGGAGGAAGGCAAAGCACGATTCCGAAGCGTAAAAATAAGTTGTGTTTCAGGTGGCAGCCGGTGAGCACATGCACTATAATTTTTATAATTTCATATTTTTTGTTCAAAAATTAATTGTCATTCTAACATAGGCTGCTAAATGAAAATTTCAGTGCCCGCAACAGTATCAGGGTTGGGAATGCGGTTATTACACGATGATTTATATGTTTCACTTTGTTGAACGCTTACAATTCGATTGGCCAGATTATCCGGTATGTAATTCATATGTTTGCCTTGACTTGTCCATATAATTAATATTGATTTCCTCTAATATTTTATTCTACTAAATTTGTTTTATTAGTTGCATTGTTATAATTACAATATTTATTTTTATAAAGCAAAACAGAGATGCAGTTGTTATATTGTATTTTTCTAATAACCTACATATTTTGAATTTTTGGCAGCATAAATCGAACGAGAAGGCAGGGCATTACAGCAATGAAGATATAGATTATTTTAGATGTATGTGGGCAAAGTGGTTTCAAAATGAATTTTGTAAACCAGAATATGGATTTGTATAATTTTGTGTGCATGAATTTTTGATATATTTAGTGTACATGAATTTTGTTTAGGGGTTGTATTCTGATATATTGGAAATTCTTTGTTTGGAATTGATTTTTAATGGCTAGCAAACTGGAGGCTAGCCAAAACAAAAAATAAAAATTGAAAAAAAATATAACCATTCTACACGGATGTTTAACAAAAGTCCGTGTGGAAATCCAAATAAAGAGCAAATAAAAATATAAGATAGCTACACGGCTGCTTATGTAATGATCCGTGTAGAAATAGTTATTCTACACGGATATTTTGATAGACATCCGTGTAGAAACATGATCGTACACGGCCTTTTAGTTAAATATCCGTGTATAGATCTCAACTAATGTACACGGTTGTTTATGTAATGAGCCGTGCAGAATAACTATGTCGACACGGATATTAACCTAAAAGTCCGTGTACACAGAGACATCGTACACGGTTGTTTATGTAGTGATCCGTGTAGCTCGGCTTTGGAGAGCGCCACTTGGCAAGGAATTGGACACGGTTGTTTATGTACTGATCCGTGTAGCTCGGCGTTGGAGAGCGCCACTTGGCAAGGAATTGGACACGGTTAATTATGTAGTGATCCGTGTAGCTCGGCTTTGGAGAGCGCCACTTGGCAAGGAATTGGACACGGTTAATTATGTACTGATCCGTGTAGCTCGGGTTTGGAGACCGCCACTTGGCAAGGAATTGACCACGGTTGTTTATGTAATGATCCGTGTAGCTCTCAGGAATTGCACACGGTTAAATATCCGTGTATAATTTATTCAGGGGATTATACACCCTCGCACTCCACACGGCAGGAAATCCGTGTAGCTCCCCTGTTTATGTCCGTGTACAATGACCATTTCTGTAGTAGTGGGTACGCACAATTAGTATCTATTTAAACTATTTAATTCCTGTTTATTTCAGTGTTGTTATTATTTTCTTATCATTTTATATTTCAGATGAAATTATGAGAAAAGTCAATTATAACAGAAGATAAGATAAATAAAGGGGGGGGGGGGTGGGTGGGGAGTGGATGAGGGACAGTTAAAGGTTAAAATCAGTACTATGGTGTTCTTGATGGAGTTGAAAACTTGAAATTCGTGTTGAAATGTGATGAAATACTAATGGTCATTTTATGCATATATTAGGTTTTGGGATGTGGATTGGAACTATCCTGGATCCACAAATGATGCCGGCATGGACATGTAAGTATTTTTGATATAAACGTATTTGCTCCATGTTTTTACATGAGTTGAATGGGTATGACCCTCAATCTCATGCCCCAAAAAAAAGGATTTACAAGTTCATTGCCTCATATATTGTTAACCAATTAGGTTTAGAACATGTGAGAATTTAAATATAAAAGATCTTTCTTTTTGGTACAGAATAACTCATCCATTTTTATTAAACTCTAGAAATATATATTACTGAATATTAGTTACTGTCATGTTGAGTAGGTTAGAAGGAACCGAGTTTAAGGCGATAGTGGAAACAGATGAGCAGGTAGAGATCTCTTTCAATAGACGCTGGGATGTATCCCTTCGAAATAAGTTAGCTCACCTCAATACCGATATCAGGTTAAGTTTATTCTCTATTATTTTGCACTATATGTTCCTTTTTCTTTTAAAAATTGGCATAGATGCAATGTTTTATCAGATAATATAACCGCATATCCTGAATTCCTTGTTGTTACTACAATTATAACAGAAAATGGGAAGGTTGTGCAATCATTTAATAATTACCTGTATACTTTTATTGTTCTTGCCCGGGCTTTTGTGTAAAAGTAATATGCTTTGATTTGTTCTAGGTACATTATGATGCGTGGTGTTTCGGGATTTTACACATATTCCATATTGGAGCATGAGAAAGGTTGGCCGGCCTTCGATATTTCTGAGGCCAGGGTTGCCTTCAAGCTTAATGGCGATAGGTAAAATTTACCAATGGCATAGAATTTGTTGTATCTAACATGTGTGCTACCAGCACAATGTGAATAATAATTGATATTATTCAATATATATATATATATATATCCTAGGTGGATATATGCAAATAATAACTAGTATCCAGCAGTATTCTCAAGATTAAATTAACTTGTAAATATTGGTTATACCAGATTTCACTACATCGCAATATCTGATAATAAGCAAAAGGAAATGCCAGCATTAAGTGACAGAGATCCACCTAGGGCTGGGCTATTGGCTTACAAAGAGGCCGTACTGCTTGTTAACCCAAGTGTCCCACAATTAAAAGGAGAGGTAATTTATCAACCATCTGCACAAAGTAACATAATGACATAGGCATACTATTTAAATGAAGTAGGAGGGGTAACTAAATATCAATAACTATGATCATATAATAAACATGGCATATATAAAACTCGGATCTTTATAGGTGGATGACAAGTACCAGTATTCACTGGACAACAAGGATAACCAAGTACATGGATGGATCAGCGACAATCCATCAACCGGTTTCTGGGTCATAACACCAAGCAACGAGTTCAAAACCGGCGGGCCTCTCAAGCGGGATCTGACCTCCCATACAGGTCCTATTTCCCTTGCGGTGAGCAAATTCACTCGAGTCTTGTACCCGTTGAGTGAACATTTCAATTTCAATTCCATGTAGGTCTATGGTACAGCGCCAGTAGAGTAACAAACTAGCACTATAAAATGTCAGTTATAACAATTGAGTTTCAGTTAAGAAATTAGACGGGAAAAAAGATAACTGGTGAAACAAATTAAGAAAAGTGGAAACATAAGACATGAAACAAACAGACAATATATTCAAAATTCTAGAATGATATCAGCATTATTTATAGCTGTAAGCCAGTTCTTTTGACCGTTCATACAAATGAATTTGTATTTACAGATGTTTATAGGAGATCACTACGTTGGTAAAGATATACACTTTAGTCTACAAGATGGAGAGTATTGGAAGAAAACCTTGGGTCCTATTTTCATCTATGTAAATTCAAATTCAAATCAAAATCATAGTGGCAGTTCACGTGATCTTCTATGGCAGGATGCCAAAGCACAGGTTGGTTCTTCGGTAGTATAAATATAAATCATTCATACATAAAGGTAGAATTTTAACAAAATTACAGATGCATATATATATTTAACAGATGCAAAAGGAGGTCAAGAATTGGCCTTATAACTTTCCTGCTTCAAAGGATTTCTTAAAACATAATCAAAGGGGCACGGTGACCGGAAGATTTTCAGTTTATGACTGGTAACTTATTTATCTTATCCAAACAAAAAAAATGTAGTTGGAAAATATTTAAATTGAATAACTTGTTAGAAAGAATTCATTTACCTTACTGTGATATTCAAAATTGTTTGTACTGTACTTGATTATGTAATTATGCACCAAGGATTTCTGTAATTATATCAATATCATGACAAACAAAGTTTCTTTTACAACAATTATAGGTACAATAAAACAAGTATGCCGAGTGATTTTCCTTATGTGGGACTGGCCTTACCTGGCCAAACTGGATCTTGGCAATCAGAATGCAAGGTAATATATGTCCTAATTTGTCAACAAATAATTTACAATAGTACTAATATTAATTGGATCATCATCAACATGTCATTATTATTAGTATTATTATTAGTATTATTAATATAATATGCTACTGAAAAAACAAAACAAAACAAAAACAGAAAAGTAAACAAAAATGAGACTAGATTACACTAAGCAAGAATTAAAGCAAAGATTTTCTTTCCCACATATTGGCACTGACCCTTATTTCTGTTTCGATTATTTATTGTTACATCTTTTTCTATGTCATAATCTACATATTTTTTTCAATTTCTCATGAACATCAATATTTCATTTCAATTTTTTCATGATTAGGGCTACCAATTTTGGACGAGAGTTGACGCAAAGGGCAATTTCACCATAAACAACATAATACCCGGAAATTACAGCTTGTATGCTTGGGCCCCAGGATTTGTTGGTGATTTCATGCATAATGTTACAATATCCATCTCTGCCGGTAAAATTGTTTGCTTTGCATTTGCTTATTATTTCAAATCTTGAGACACAAGATAACAATAGAATTATACGTACCATTTTCCATAGAAACTTATGATTCACAAAACCAAAAGTGAACGTAATTATTTGGTATATATATTCCATGATATTATAATTGGTTCTCTTCAAACTGTACTATCATTTATATGGACTACAAATACTTGTAATTTTGGAGTGTTTTTTATTGTTTTCCACTAATTTGACACTTTATGCAATTAGGCTCAAAAATTGATCTTGGCGCACTCACCTTCAGACCACCAAGAGCAGGACCCACTTTGTGGGAGATTGGAGTCCCTGATAGAAGTGCAGCTGAGTTCTTCATTCCAGACGCCACCAAAAATATCAACAAACTTTACATAAATGTTGAGAAGTTAGTTGCCACTTATTTGAAACTTCTGAGTTACATTTTGAAAACAGGGATAAATACATACAACTTTTCTTCTTTGAAGAAATACCTTTTTATTTAATAAGATGTTCTTTTATACTTTTGAACTTTTTGAGGAAGTAGGATTTTTTGTAATGTGTAAAAGGCACCTTAAAAGATTACCGGAAGGCTATCAAATGTTTTCCCCTTTCAACAATATGCGATTAATTTTTTTCTCTATTTTTTTATCCCTCCTTAAGAAAAGATTCATGTTTTTTATTATCTTTTTGTTTCAAATATCTCAGGTACAGACAGTATGGTCTCTGGGAGAGGTACACAGACTTGTACCCAAAAGAAGACCTAGTTTACAATGTTGGTACCAGTGATTACAAAAAAGATTGGTTTTTTGCTCAAGTAACAAGGTATCATCAAGCACTACCCTGCTTTATATACATAATCTTCCTATTCATTTATTTTGTTCGGTTGGTGACATTTCGCAAACGTTATTTTTAGTTATGCCTCTTTGATTTTTAGTGTGTTATATAATCATCAAAACTAGTTTATTTGGCCAAATTCATTGTGTTTTTTCTCCTTATATAGGAAAGTTGGAAATGAATATCACCCAACAACATGGCAGATCAAGTTCTCCCTCAAAAACATACAACAAAACAGCACTTATATGTTACGTCTAGCTCTTGCAACTGCTCATATGTCAAGACTAGAGGTTATATTCTCTTCTCATGAACATAATATTTCCTTACTAGCAAGTACCATATAGGTTCATGGTACCGGCCATGTATTAATTTGATTGATAAATGCACAACTTTGTCTCACCAATAACATTATTCTGATTTTAGGTTCAAGTGAATAATCCCAATGGAAAAGCGCATTTACAAACACATCAATTTGGCGACGGGAATGCAATTGCACGGCATGGAATTCATGGATTTCAGTGGAATTATGAAGTACCAATAGATGGAAAATTGCTAATTCAAGGGGAGAATACCATTTATCTTACACAGTCATTTGGAGGCTCTATGTTTAGTGGTATCATGTACGACCATCTGCGTTTTGAGGGACCCTATGTTGCATAAATAGCAAGAAAAAATTACTCTGTGTTATGAATATATTATAAATCTGTGGACTCCATTAATTTTGTAACTTCCAATAATCCTCAATTCATTTCCCACTACCCCACTACTATTGGAATTCATGCCCCACTACTATAGGAATTCATTTCCCCATTTATTATTGGATTTTTAGATGGCTTTTCATTTACAATTTATAGCCTATAAATAAAGGCTTTGTAATATTGTATTGGACATATGTAAGACACATGAGAAATATATGAATAAAGAGATTGCCATCTTTTATATGTCCTCTCTATTTTGATTATTCTTGTTTATGCTTGTTTATCATTATTTTATAACACGTTATCAGCACAAAAGCTCTACTAGTTGAAGATTCAAGGTAATTTATTGATATTTTAATTATTTTACCTTTTATATTATGTTATGATACTATTTTGTTTTATATTATGTTTATTTTTTTACATTATTTTGTGTTAAACATAAATTATATTAATAAAATGGCCCGAAGCCATATGAATAATGTGTATCAAAGTTAATGTTATCTTTATATTATATTAATATCAAATGGTCCAAAGCCATCTGTTAATAATAAATATTCAAATGGCCCGAAGCCATATGTTAATTATAAATTCTCAACTTTATCAATTGACCCGAAGTCATTTGTTAATAATAAATTCTAATTTTATCATATGGCCCGAAGCCATTTGTTAGTAATTTTTCTATTGCTACCAAATAACTGAAAATGTGAGGTATCAATCTAACTAAATATGGCATCATATTAGTCTGTCATTTAGTTAGATAAATTCATTTTATCGTATGGCCCGAAGCTATTTCTTAACTATTCAATATTAATCTGACACATATTAATATTTTTTTGGTGTACTATATTTCTTAACATTTTATCCCAAGAAGATTTTAAAAGATATTAAGAAGGTCTTCTTGAAGAAGATTTCAAGAAATTTTATATGGTGCGCAAAATTTTTATGATATACATTTTAATATTATTTTTCAATAATTTTAATCTTCTTGAAGAAAATTTTGAGAAATATAATTTGTTCAAGAAGATTATAAGAAATTTTCTTGAAGAAAATTCAAAAAAAACTATATGATGCGCAAATTTTACATGATGTTTATATTATTTTTATCTACAATTTAATTCTCCTGAAGAAGATTTCAAGAAATATTTTGAGTGAATTTCTTGTCTTGTTATGGTTGAATAAAAATATCAAGTTGTTGATCGATGAAAAATCATGACTTCTGTCTAATTAGTTATGCTTAATTCTCTGAAGTGAATGCATCAACACATATAATAAAAACAATTTCTTGACATACTCGTAGATGTTGACGTGATAATGAAGAAAAGACACATCTTTCCACCGGAAGTGGAGAAATAATGAGAAAGAGAAAAATAGACATAATTGCAAATAGGGAATTCATGTTATCGTTGTGGTGATAAATGTTATTGGCCACGTACTTGTCGTACGCCGAAATATGATGTTAACCTATATCAAACATCACTAAAATAATAGAGGGTTCAAATGCCTCCATTTTTTGTGTCTCCACCATGCCTCCATTTTTGTAAACTTTAATAACTCAAAATTTACAACTTAAAAGTCAAAATAAAAACCGTTGGATGTGATCTATGTTATTTTCTCTATGTGCTCATAAAAAATTATCACATTTCAATTTTGTTTTTATGTGAATCAATAAGTTGAAAAATCAACGTCTAGAAATTTTGTACATTAGTACGTTTTTTGCAAGCTCTTGATGACAACCAAAAAAAAATTGAAATGTTATAATTTTTTACATGTGTATAGATAAAATGATGTAGATCATATCTAATGGTTTTATTTTGACTTTTAAGTTTTAAATTTTGAGTTATTAAAGTTTAAAAAAATGGAGGCATTTGAACCCTCCTCAAAATAATAATAATAATAATAATAATAATAATAATAATAATAAGGAGAAAAAGATCGAGACAAATTTTATTTATGAATGTGATCTCGATCTTAGTCAAATTAATTACTCGTTTGTATGTTGAAGATTTCTTTAATAAGAAAATAAAAACTGATCACTTAATTGTTGAAAGTAATATTTATTGCATTTATTTTTACAAAGATAATAACATTTTACATACTTATTATTTTCGACAGTGCACTAACTTATTTATTTTTTGCTTTTATTTCTCTTTCTAAAATATGTATACCTTTGAAAACAAAATATTTAGTAATTTTGAAGGATGGAATAAATTTATTAATTTATACTAGATTGGTAAACCCCGGTATCTGGACAAACCAGTTGACCAAGACCCTCTAATTGTGTTGTTGTTTATTGGGAATTTTTTTTATCTTTGATTTACTTTATAATAAAGCTTGATGAAAGCCTTAATTGTTGATATGGTAGCTACCTGTTAGATCCAGTAGCAATTCATGTATTGACAAAAAAAAGTTTGTAATAAGAAAAAAATTGATTAGGTTAATCCAAGGCCAAATTGCTATTATATGCTGCCAAGAATTGATTACGAGATGCCATAATTGATAATTATTTGGGGATTTTACATACACTGAAATAGCAATGTAACAATTGTATGGATTTTAATTTTTTGAACATTTTAATGGAACATTTTATTTACTGGTTAGTCAAACTTTTGATCAACTGTCCTAGAAACTCCCAGTTTAATTATGTGAATTTATGTTATCATACTTAGTTGTCTAATTTTCTTGAGCTCAATTTTCGTCAAGTGCATGCATAATATTTTTCTTATTTAGTAATGCAACAAGCAAATGTTAGTACTATTTCGTGTTGCACAAAATTAATTGAAGGCTCCGGAAGAGCTATCTTGTTGTTACATGAAGGAACACAAATTTGTACTGATGATGCATTATATTCTTCTAAGTCTCAAAGAAATTTATTATGTTGAGACAACCAATGAAGAAATTGTTGAATATATTTATATTACTAGCATAATCTACGATAAAAAAATGCATATTAGGAAATTTGCCTATGTTTTCTTCTGGCTTGTACAACACATATATTAGTATAATTGAAGCACATGTTATTGTGAACCAGAAGTTTACATATAAGAATATGTTTATATTTTAGCATTATCGTTTGGGCCATTCTGAATCAATAATTATGCGATAAATAATAGAGAATTCATGTGGACATTCATTAAAGAACTAGAAGATTATTTAATCAAATGAATTGTCATGTGATGCTTGTTCTCAAACAAAGTTCATTATTCGACCATCACCAGCGAAAATACAAAATGAACCTCTTACATTTCTAGAATGTATACATGGTGATATTTGTGAACCATTTAGATAGTTTATGGTTTAAATTGATTCATCTACAATATGGTCACATGTATTCTTATTATCAACTCGCAACCTGGCGTTTGCGATATTATTTACTCAATTGATTTGATTAAAAACATAATTTTATGATTATCCAATTGAGAAAATACGTCTAGACAATGCTGGTGAATTTACTTCTAAGACAATGCATGTATATTGAAATTTTGCATTGGATTGCAAGTTGAACATTTGAAAAATGACATTTTTATGTATTAAGAAAATTATATTACAAGAGTGCTGAAATGATTTTATATGGATAAATCACATTCTCTAAGCACTCCAATGGCTGTAAGATCATTAGATGTAAATAAAAATCCTTTTAGAACACGAGAAAATGATGAAGAACTACTTGGTCCTCAAGTACCATATCTTAGTGCAATAGGAGCACAGATGTATCTTGTTGGAAATACAAGACATGATATATTATTTGTTGTAAATTTATTAGCAAGATATAGTTCTTCTCCCACGCAAAAACATTGAAATGAAATTAAACATATACTTCGCTACCTCTGAGAAATTTTTGCAATACACGAAGTAGCGGAGAATGTGTATGGTTAAGATCTGTGATTCAGCACATTCGTCAGACATGTGGCTTGTCTTCTGGAGAACTGATCCTGACGATCATATATGAGATAATACTACATGTATTACTCACTTAAAAGAAATATACATTAAAGGGGATAAAACAAAATATATTTTACCAAAGTTATTTTTCACACATGATCTTCACAACGATAATGTTATTAATGTTCAACAAATCCGTTCAAGTGGAAATCTAGCAAATTTATACACTAAGGTGCTCCAAACTGCAATATTCGGAAAGCTAGTTCGTAATATTTGGAGTTCGTCGACTTAAATATCTTGATTGATGTTGTCATGAGGTGAGTTAATATGTACTATATTTTTCTTAACCATAATTTTTCCCACTGGGTTTTCCTGGTAAGGTTGTAGTTGCGTATTAAAAGAATAATGTACTATTTCTGCTTCATTAGGTTTTTATCCCATAAGGTTTTTTCTAGTAAGATTTTAATGAGGCATATTCTTATGTAATGGACATCCAAGGAAGAGTGTTATGAATATATTATAAATGTGTGAATGCCATTCATTTTGTAACTCTTAGTATTAATCTCAATTAATTTCCCACTACCCCACTACTATTGTAACTCATATGCCCCACTAATATAGGAATTAATTTCCCCATTTATTATTGGATTAATTTAGATAGTGTTTCATTTACAATTTGTAGCTTATAAGTAGAGGCTTTGTAATATTATATTGTACATATGTAAGACGCATGAGAAATATATCAATAAAGAGATTACCATCTTTTATATGTCCTCTCTATTTTGATTATTCTTGTTTATCATTATTTTATAACATTCTGAAATTTATGTATAGAAAAGAGACAAATTCATTTTATTCTTGTTTTTCTATTTTGGAATAGAAGAACGAAAGAAACAAATGCATTTTGTTCATTATCATTAAGTGGTATGTGATTTTTTTTTTTTTTCCCAATTGTAACCCAAAGTTGGACTACTTGTTTGCATTAGTAAACCGCAGGAAGGAGTCGTTACGATGGATATAAGCCCAAACATCAATAATTTAATATAAGTTCTATTAATTTACCTTAGCAAGAGAACAACCATGATGAAGAACACAAAAATCCTTAATGGATCTTCATCCTTTAGGTATAAAACTCAATTCTTGTACCATGCAACTCGACAATATCATCTTTGGAAAGAAAAGAAGTGACAGTAAATGTTACATGTTTCATTATAAGCATGAAACAAGTTGTTCATACAATCAAACAACTTACCAATATCTATATCCTCTTAAACAGGATATCCTTAATTCAAGTTTGATAAGATGAGGATATAATAGAAAAGCTAATTTTGAATATAATAAGCTAATTTTTAGAGAATTAGGTAATTTGGTGATAAAAAGTTCATAACCTCATTCTACCACGATGATAAGGAAAAATGATAAGGAGATATTTCTATTCCTCCAAATCCTACAGGTGACCCAAATTACTACAAAATTAGAAATTCAAAGAAAAGATAATTCCTTCTTCATTATTCTATTTCTCCTTCTCCTGATCATCAGTCATCATCCTCTTCAGTAATTCCGACAGCAATTATCCATTTTGTGCCTGTAACTTCGGCTTCATTCTGTCCTCAATGGTTAATACGCATGTAAATCGCATGTGGGTCGTGTGTGTATCCTTTGAGATATCTCATATTTTGCATGACCAATGTGTCTGGTGCCTATTCGGGGATAGCATAGGGGGGCCGGGCAGTATAATTTTAGCATTGAGATTCATGCAGAACGTATTGGAACAAGGGGTGTGATACGTCCTATCCCAGGGGAGTTGGAGAATAATTCTGGGCTCGTTCCGTCTCGAGTTGACGGGTTGAGGTTGTGTAAAGCGTGAAGTTGTGAAGGTATTAGTGCTCTATCCTCTATAATACCTTGCTTAAAGAATTAAGCGACCCGGAATTCAAGGAACTGTTTGCCTTAAATAGATCGTCTTCTGACCACTAATACGCATTGTCAGAGCTGTTAGGGAGTTCGCATAAAAGCAGTGACGTTCGCATAAGTGGAGGTGACGGGAACTCAAGTTCGAGCCGGATACCTCCCCAACCGCCCTACTATTAGTCGTCAACCAATGCCTAAACCAGGAACAGAGGCATATGAAGAGCTAAAGGAAAACCCTGATAAGGTCTTTTTAAAGACAATAACAAGCAAGTTGCAAACCCTATTAGGAATTTCGTTGATTGAGATCTTGTCTCGGCATTCGTCAAATGAAGTCTACCTCGGGCAACGCGACACACCGGAATGGACATCTCATGAGAAGGCACTAGATGCTTTTGACCAGTTTCGTGAGAGATTGATTGAAATAGAGGAGAAGATCACCAATTTGAATAAGGATTCGACATTGAAGAACAGAAATGGACTAGTAAATTTTCCGTATACATTGTTATACCCAAATACTTCTGATAAGAGTAACACTGCGGGGTTAGTTCCAAAGGGAATACCAAATAGTGTGTCCATATGAGAGGTAATTTGTGTTTTCTATTTATTTTATTATTATGAGGTTGTTTTTGTTGTGCCCCGGTCTCATTTAAGGGCTTATTCACAACTTATGTTGGGTTTGTAATATAGGTCTTTTGTTCGGACCTCACAGTAATTTGTGTAGAACAAATGAACTGTGTAATTTACTTTAGAAGTAAGAGAGAAATCAGAAAATTAGCTTAGGCCTCCAAATTGTGTCTTCCTCCATTGTGTTGTGTTGTGTGTGTGCTTGATAATTCCTAACAAGTGGCAGTGGCGAAGCTAGGATTTGAGTTAGGGGTGGGCAAAATTTGGATTCGGATTCGAATAAATTAACGGTTCGGGTTCGGATTTGGATTCAAGATACAATTCAAAAAAATAGCAAGCATTTCAAATATTGTAAAAATAGAAATGGTACATTGGACTTCTTGGTCAATTGAAAACCTCTTTGGTGTTTATGAAAGTCAGAGTTCAAAAAGCCTCTTTGGTGTTTATGAAAACGAAAACAAGAAAAGAAGAATTGAACTTCTTGGTCAATTGAGTCAAATGTTCATACATACCATCTCATCAGTGACTTTTAATGCTGATTTAGGAATTAGGATCCCGATTTATAAGATGAGCATCAACAATCAAAGAGTAAGTTGCAGCGATTGGTTTCACCCCGATTCTCACTAGATGCTCAAAACCATCACAAGCTTCAGTTGTCTGCCATAAGAAAAAATCACCTCATAAATTAATAAAAATTGATAAATACAAAAGGAAAACCAAGAAAATATCAGGATGTAAGCAAAATAATCGTACAGTACCTTTTCATGCTTTCCAAATGCATAGAGCAACGCATTATAAGAATGAATGTTAGGTGTCACACCAATCTTCTCTAAGGCCTGGAAGGTCTCGTATGCTCAGTCTATGGGGCAAGATGCATGCAAAAGCCAATAATGATTCAGCGGGGCATTTCATCAAACACCTCGTGAGCGTAGTGGAAGTCGGCAGATTGACCCAACTTGGAGATTTAGGAATCTCAAATGTTCAGGTGCGGCAGCGGCAGCGGCGAGGCGCGGCGACAGGCGAGGCGAGGCTAGTCAGGAGAGGCGCGGCAGTGGCAGCGGCTGGTCAGGCGAGGCGCGACAGACCCGAGTAACCACCAGCAAGCGAAGGGCAAAGGCGCGGCCGCGCGGTACACAGTCACTTCTTCCCTTCTTCTTCGCGGAGATTCACTTCCCTTCTTCCTGCGCAGCTGCGCGATATTTCCTTCTTCCTGCGCGGCGCGTTCTTCAGTCGCGTTCTCCATTTTGTTTTTTCTTTTCGCGCAGGAGCAGGGGTAGGCAAGGCCCGTTATCAGGGGTAGGCAAAACCCAAAAATTTCCGGTCTATAAAAAAAAAAAATTTTCCAGGGGTAGGCAAGTGCCTACCCCTGCATGAACGTGGCTTCGCCACTGACAAGTGGTATCAAAGCTGATTTTTGTCGCCGTTGGTCCGATCAATGGTTTCATAATTAAGATCACTAACCATTGCTCCGTTGAAGTCCTAGTGTTTTCTCCTTGCGATCCTGAGCTGTCCCACAACCACTCGCTCTCTCATCTTCACGTTCTAATGTGTGCACTGTGAATCTAGACCAAGATCGCCCATCCCTGTGCACCACGCAAAGACCAAGTGTGGTCATTCTTCCATTGTTATACACCACACGTAGACCAATGGGAGGCACTCCCATGTAGACTGTGGCAACACCATCAAGCCTGGGATCTCTTCTGCGTCAGCATGTCAGCCGCGTGAATGCGGGATCCCTAATCTTGTTTCTCTCCAGCGTTGTAGCTCGTGTTACTAAACTGAGAGGAATTTTGTGTTGTGCGTGGAGACTGCAACAACACCCTTCTTCAAGGTGCACCATGATCCACGCAAGAAACAAAAAGCTTCTGTGTATTGGGCATTTGTTTAAGCCACTCCTGGACCAGCTCTGGTCGGTTATGGAAAATCTGGTAATTTTTCGGACTGATCTGAATTTACCAGTAAAGTTTCTGAAATGGATGGTAAGAGTGGTGCCATTATTAAGTTGTCAACTACCAATTACTCAATCTCGAAGTCCAAAATGGAGGATTTGTTTTATTGTAATGATGCCTATGAAACTAGTACGAAACTAGGGGATACCACCGATGCTGCTTGAACCACATCCTACCGAAAAACAGCTGCTTAGTGGGATCGTATAATTTTGTCCTTCTTTTCTAACAGAAAAACGGTATAGAACGGACATGGATATGATCGTGAGTAAGAGGATTAAGGAGATACATCTTGGGATTTGTCAAGTAATAGGCAAGTAAGTAGCGGCATGCTGGGCCCTGAGCCTGGCACGAAGGGATGTTGGACAGGTGATAATATGGACTATACCTGACAAGAGGTAGAAGAAGCGTATAATGGTGTTTTCTTTGAAGTATTTACGACACTCTACAAGCCAGGGGAGTTGTGGAGGAGGATCGTCGACTGGGGCTGATAACTGTCAGTGCTTGCACATAGCACGAAACCGTATGAAATTAGAGATATCATGTAGCTTTTTGTAGAAGAGATGGAGAATGTCTTCTTAAAGTTCAGACCAGCTTCTCATGGCTTAGGACACCATCAGTACTGCTTCGTTCTCTCATGGTAGAGCTTTTTATCTTTCGCATCCTTATTTTTAGAGAAAACAAGTGTAGTTAGTACTATAGTTAAGAAGATCTAAGTTTGTTATTCGCACTTAATTAAGCATGATAGTGCCATTACAAAAAAGATAGTTACTTAATATAAGTCTTCTTTTACCTTCTCTTTCTAATTATAAGATAGGAAATCTTCTAGTCATTTATACTTAATCGATCAGATATGCTAATCACTCACAAAAACTTTAAAGTTCTAGGCATAACTGATAAATAACTTTGCAACTTCTCCTGAGCAATTCGTGCTGAGAACATGTTGTGTTGTAAATTAAAGAAAAAAAAAGTAAACAAGATATTGAATAAAGATGACTATCTTGTATTCATCTGCCTTTTGTTATGTGTGTTTCATATACAAGCTTACAAATGATATATTTATAGGCTAGGAGAAGTAAATTACAAGCCCTTTAATTTAATTCTATTGTTAAATGTGGAGAGATCAAATTCATTGCCGACAGGATTAAAGCAAATCAAATTTGAGTATTCTTATCTTAATAGTTCTCAATAGTGATAATTTTTTTCTCTCCCAATTTGTCTTCAAGCCAAAAAAAAAGGAAATATACTTTTCACCTACTTTTTTTTTCTCCGATCAATATTGTCGTTCATTTTTTCGACGATCTATGAGGAAATTTTGCGAATCTAAAACTACAAACGTTTTTTATTCGATTTTTTCTTTCAAATACGATTTATGGGGACCCTCTGTATTGTAATTTATACTGGATGAGATGTGATATTTATTTCCTCCTTATCAAAAGATATTGTCCTCTTTCTTGAGTGAGTATGGGTACAATATTTCCAGACAACCGATCGAGTCAATGTCTTTCGAAGCCAATCTAAAATATTGTAGGATCTGTTTTAAAATTGGTACAAATTTTTTTTAGTTAAACGGTCCGGATCTAATTTGACATAGAATCATATACTTCATCTGATCTCAGAGACCAGGAGGATCACTATTATTTGGAGGTAATTCGCTCTATTAATTTAGATATGGAACCTAATTAAGAGTCTATAATTCAGCCATTTCAGTACAAATTCGAATAAAATGGGATAAATTGGGTCTGAATTTCTGGTACCTAGCCTATATATTTTTTTTTTTTCAAACGCCGGAATACATTAATTATTTTGTCTAATTTGATCAAGAGATGTTTCTCTCGAGAATGTTTCAAAGTCAACCATTCGTGAACATTCTGTGAGGAAGTTTCTGTTTATTTTATTTATTTATTTTCCATGGATAAGATGGAGGTTTAATCACTAGTATTGTTTAATACCTTGACAGTTTGTATTAAAAAAAAACAAAAACTTGGAATTTTTTATTTCATGTTATCAGTTAAGTATGTACTACAAATTAAATAGTCATGTTTGCTGATAGAGATCCATTTCTACTTGTATAAGAATAAAAAGAAACAAAGAGAACATTTCCCTATATTTATTCAGTAATATTGTAAATAAATTGTAACACGCGTAAAATTAACAATATTTTTTTAAACTTAATTTTCTGAATTTATTCATAAAATTAGATAACTAAAGTATTCTTTTGTTAAAAAGAAAATAACGGGTCATGGAGGCCACTTGGCATGCATGCAAATTCCATTCTTCCTTGTTTTTACCGTAATCATTTTATAAAAAGTCTCTCTCACTCTTCATTTTTACCATTATTTAAAAAGAAAAAATAATAAAGAAAATTGGAAAGTAAACGAAAAAAAATGAGACAAAAAAATAGAAGAAATAAAAGAAAAATTGATAATCTGTCGAATGGAGTTTTGATCCTATGTCGTGGGTGATTCTAAATAGTCGATTGAAATCTGATTTGAATTTTTGGAATGTCTCTCTATGAGGTAACTGGACTTCTCTATAATCTATATTTTCGTTTTGCTCCATTTAAGTATATAGTTATCTGAGCATCAGAAATAGAGATATGATTCATTTTCCTCATAAACCGATCGATTAAAAGACTGATATTTTTCAGAAGCTTGCTACATAACATTTTTTATGATATTATAGGAGGAACAAACTTCACAAAAGTCAAGAAAATATGAGGGCGTGCAACCTTTTAACTGCATGAAGTTTGAATCACTTGAGGAGGCTATTGTTTCTACAAACTTTATGCTATAGTCAGTGGATTTAACATATGCAAACGAAATACTGTTACTTTTCCAAGAAGTAATAAAGTAAGATAGCGCCGATATGTATTCTCATGTGAGGGGTATTGTTTGAAGAAAAAATCAGTAAATGCTGAAGAAAGGAGAGAGAAAAGAAGTCCGGTAGCATTTACTATGACGCGAAAGAAAGGGACAAATGATTGGGTGGCAAAACATGTAGAAAATGTGCACAACCATGTATTGGCTAGCCCTAGAAGTGTTGATAACCTAAAAGACCAAAAACATATGTCTTCTCTTGCAAAAAAACCTTGTTGAAAAATTTAGTGAGGTGGGCTTCCAACCGGTAGAGTACCGGATATTTTGAATGATGAACTCGGTGTGAACTTTTCAAGTAGAGATTGTTCGAACCATGTGAGAAATCTAAGAACAATAAATTTGGATATGGGTGATGCGGAGAGTGATTTTCATTATTGTAGAACAAAGAATGTTCAAGATACGAATTTCTATTATGAAATTTTACTTGACAAAGATTCCCGAATGGTCAAATTTGTTTGGGTGGACTCTAGGATGAGGTTATGTTATGAACATTTTGGTAGTGGTGTTTGACACTACATACAAAACCAACAAATATTGCTTGCCACTAGCTCTCTTTGTAGGTGTCAACAACTATGGTCAATCCATATTGTTTGGTTTTGCTTTGTTGTAAGATGAAACATAAGAATCATGGACATTTTTATTAATATCCATAATTAATTATAAAATAATAATTATACCCAGTTTAGCTGGGTATTTTTAAAAATGCCTAAATCGGGGCTGGAATCTCCTCGGGGGTGGAATCTGCAGTCAGACCGGCGCTGAAGTGCTGTCGCAACTTGGTCATATGTATATGGTAATTAGATGTCCCACCATTCCCCCGTAACTCGCTTGGATCAGCTCCCAACAACGAGTCGATGTACTCAGAAAAATGAGTATCGTTAGATACACCACCGACGGGTGTACCACTGATAGGCAAACCCCATAGGGCACTGACATCCTGAAGTGTCACCGTCATCTCTCCAAATGGTAAGTGAAACGTATAGGTCTCGGGACGTCATAGCTCCACTAGTCCTGCAATGAGAGATGCGTTGATGATGCCACTCCCACTCTGCATAGTTGCATATGAATGTGTCGAAGCTTGACATCCAAAATCATCGTGTCCTGCATTTAAAAAAAGAATCCACAGTATATTATAGAGTTAACACACCCAAATTTAAACTTTAAAATTAAACCACAAAAGTAAAGTACCTCGCGAGAAGCTAGTGAGACTCGGTGATCATTATATGGCATTCATAGAAGAGGACTGAAATGCTCTCATCATCAGCAGCTGGTACCAGCTGAGGTCGAGTCATGGGCTGTCCTCTAGCCATTCTAATTTCATAACAATTAACGGTAAATATAAGTCGATTATTATGCTAAATTACGCTAATTATACTAAAATATACCAAAATATGCTAAAATATGCTAAATTGTGCTAAATAGGCTAAATTAGGCTAAAATATGCCAAATTAGGCTAAAATATGCCAAATTAGGCTAAAATATGCCAAATTATGCTAAAATGTGCTAATTATGCTAAAATGTGCTAATTATGCTAAGTTAAGCTAATTATGCTAAGTTAAGCTAATTATACTAAACTATACTAAATTATGGTAAATTATGCTAAATAGGTTAAATTAGGCTAAATTATGCTAATTATGCTAAAATGTGCTAATTATACTAAGTTAAGCTAATTATACTAAAATATACTAAATTATGCTAAAATATGCTAAATTATGCTATAATATGCTAAATTATGCTAAATTTGCTAAAGTATGGCAAATTATGCTAATTATGCAAAAATGTGCTAATTATGCAAAAATGTGCTAATTATGCAAAATTACAGTAATTATGTTAAAATATACTAAATTATGCAAATTATGCAAATTATGCAATATTAAAGTAAATTATGCTAAATTATGTTAAATTATGCTAAATAGGCTAACATATACTAAATTATGTTATTAATATGCTAAAATATGCTAAATTATGCTAAATTATGCTAAAATGTGCTAATTATGCTATATTAAGCTAATTAAACTAAAATATACTAAAATGTACTAAATTAATCTAATAAACTAAAATATGCTAAATTATGTTAAAATTTGCTAATTATGCTCAATTAAGTGAAAATATGCCAAATTATGCTAATTTAACTAATTAAAACTAAAATATACTAAATATGCTAAAATATACTTAATTAAACTAATTAATTATTTTTAAACTAATTAAACTAATTAAACTAATTAAAACAAAATTATACTAATTTTGGTACATTTGAAACAAATTCTATCAATTTACAACCATTAAACAAAAATATACTTAATTAAAACTAATTAAATTAATTAAACTAATTAAAAACTAATTAAACTTAATTAACACAAATTAAAACTAATTGAGAACTAAATTATACTAATTTTGGTACATTTCTAACAAATTCTATCAATTTATAATTATTTTGGACTTCAAATAAATTAAAAAATAAAGGGACTTACTTGCAAATGTGAGAAGAGGAGGAGAAAATTTGGAGAAAGAGAGAAAGTGAAAAGAGAGTGAATTTTGTGAGAAAAAGTTTTTGAAAAAAACAGAACCCCTACTATTGTTTTATATATCTGAACCGGCCATTTTTTGGCCAGTTGGAATTTAAATCGTGCCCGGTCATTTTTTGGCCAGTTGGGAACAAAATTGGGACCAGCCAAAAATGACCAGTTTAGGCATTTTTAAAAATACCCAACTAAACTTGGTATAATTAATAATTTGTATTTAATTATGAATATTAATAAACATGTCGGGAAGAATCATTTGAGTGGTTGTTTAGAACTTGTTTCACTTAAAACACCAATAGCCTAAGAGACCGGGTTTCAAACGAACCCAGAACTCTGCATTCCGTACTTCACTAATTGTTTATACAAGAAACAATTGATTCATTAAATTACAAATACAATCAACCGTTTATTTTGCCCTCACCAAAAAAAACAGGACGGGCTTTATCTAAATTAACCTAATAAATACATAAAAAAATATATATACAATTTCTAAAATGCCATGTCAAATGGGGCCCACATACTCAGGCCCAGATGGCAAGCGACGACATAGATAATGCACCGACAAAAAGTGCAACATAAGCTGCGACTTGTAACCTAAAACTTGAGCCTATTTTACCAGTCAGAAAATCGGCTGCAATCAAATCCACCAAAGCCATGTAAATTAAAATCCCGGCTGAGACCGAGTCTAACAACCCTTCAATTATCAGAGCTCTGGGACTGAGTGCATTGTAAAATGAGGAGATGCCAATGCCTATGCCGATGCCCGCAGGGGTCGTTACAGCAAAAAAAGAAGCCATGAAATAGGATTTCAGGTTAGTGAATTGAGCTTGCGAGATGCAACCACCTAAGGCAAACCCCTCGAAGAATTGGTGGAACGACAAGGCAGCGATTAAAGGCTTTATGGTGCATGAGCTCTGAGACACGCCTAGTGAGAGCCCAATTATTACTGAGTGCGACACAATCCCGAGTTCTAGTATCTGTACATGTCGTGCAAAATGTGAAATTAATAAAAATTCAAGTTGGGTATGTAATAGCTAGTAGATCCATGTTCGGTACAATCTGTACCAGTAATGGTAATTTAACAGTCAGCTAAGTCTGGTATAGTACCAGCACAACAGTCCGCCTAACCAGTTATTTTATTTTACACCTGAAACCAGAAACCTCCCTACAGTTCTGTATGGGCATTAAATTTTAGTCATAAACAGGAACATAGTCTCTAATTTACTACCGGAAATATATCAAGTTCTAGTCTTGTGCTGGCCACAGTATTATTAGCAATATTATTATTATCATTATAGTCCTAAACTTTTCTATTTACTGTTCCTTCAATTACATCTCTTTTATTAGTATCCCTTTGTTTTGATAACTGAAAAGGGTATTAAACAATTCTAACTAATTATTCTTAACTACCATATTTACCCCGACCCCCTTCTTTCTCTCTCCCCTTCATATTTTCAGCAAGAGAGAATAAACATTTAAGACTAATTCTTCTTCCTTATTCTAAATAATCCCCACAAGTTACATGGTTTCAATTAGATAACATGAGGTGGTAACCATAGGGACAGACAAGCAGTTAACTCTCCCTTGGACAATCATGGATCGAAATCAAGCTCATCTTGAGCTTAAATTTATTCAAGTATTTTGTTCAAGATGATTGAATTTTTCATTATTTAAAAAATTCTGTTCAAGATATTTTGACTTGCAAAATTCTGTTATTAATTTCTTAAAATCCCTCTATTATATATACATTTAGGAAATGATTTCCCACAAGCACTTTTATGTCAGTGTTCCTATTACAGACCAAAACTTGCAGTTTAAAAGTCCAAGAACAGACTAAAACCTAAACAAGGAAATACATCAAAGAAATTTGGTTAAATCCACACAATATATTTAGTACAAAACTGGAAATTACCTGTGACACAACCACATGCCGCACATACGAGGACACCTGACCCTCCCCTCCATGCGAATGCACCTCCAAAAGAGGCTCCCTCTCTTCATTGATCACCTCCCCTTCCTCTGGCTCGGGAGCAATCGAGATACTCAAACTTGTTGATCTCTCCACTGCCAGTGCCGCAGCCTCAGCCTTCACCCCACTCGTCTCCTCTTGATGCTTCTTCTCATAAAATTGCGTGAATGCAAAGTCTGCCACCAGCGTCGCTAGCGCTGCCAGCATGGCAACAAATCCCGCAAATGGGAACCGTCGCCATGGTATGGAAGGGAGGCATGCATTGGTCAGGGCTGACTGGGCATCGTGAAGCATGTGTACGAAGCCGGTGGCTAAAATTACGCCAGCTGCCACCGCCTTTGCTAGCACAAATCCGGTGTCATCAGTGCGCAAAAGCCGACGCTTCCTCCCGACAAGTGGAATGGAGATACCTACTACACCGGAGATTAGAATCGCGACAATGGCAGTGAGTTTTAGGTGGAAAGCTGAGGACTCGTCTCGGCAGGTGTCAGAGGATGGTACATTGGTGAAGGTTTTGCAAGGGCTGCTGGAGAAAGATGCTGAGGCTGTTTCTGTTTGGAAAAAGAATTGAGTCAGTATTTGGATATAAAAAATAAAAAACAAAGAATATTTTGTTTGGCTGCTAAAATCAGACCATCTGACTTAATAACCCTTTTATTTATTTAATTACTTATATATTTATTTATTATCTATTTATCGATGTATTTATTTACTTCAGTGACTTTCGACCAGAATGATTCCTCAATTGCACGAGGTGTTCACAGAAATAATGAAAGTGAAAAACAATTCTACCAAGCAAAATTGAAAATCTCAATAAAAATTAAGTAGTTTACAATACCAGAAAATTGCCGCAAGTGGTGAGCCAGTAAAAACATCGAATTTGTCTCCTATGAGGAAAAATAAATAAATTGATACGATTAACTCCATTCGGTCGGAAATTCAAGTACTTAACTCCAATTAATCAAATTAGCACAACAATTTGAAAAAGAAAATATAAACAACAATTACTTCCAACTGAAGCGATGTACCTCTGTGAAAGACATAGCAAAGAAACTAAACCCTTCGATCGAATGAAGATTCACTTAATTAAGCCACTTGTTCAATTTCGTTCCCCATGCCACAAACTATGCCAACTCTCTTAATCTTGTGTAAAAGCGCTAAAAAAAGAAGGGAGAATTAGAATTTAAGAAGGAAAAAGATAGAGAACGAGATGCCTTAACTACGTATTCTTCGTTATGTCGTCACACCGCTGATAGAAATTTGGCGGGAGGGTCCCACCCGGGCAAGAGAAAGAGTTGCTAGTTTACATTTTGTCGTCAAGCGCGTGCGACTAACGGTCCAGATGTAATTATTGTTTGATCAGACGGTTGAAATATGGCTTAACTATGTTTTTGGTGCTTTCGGTACTGCACGGTTGAGCGGTTCGCATTCCGTCTTGTGTAATCAATGCGGCCTATTGACACCGTTAGATGAGACACGTGTCATGATCCAGAAGGAAACAGTTGGGCTTGGGAGAATGTCGACATTGTGGCGAGATTTAATAAAATAAAGTAATGCTTTGCAGATCTTTCGTGCTATGACAAACTTCTTCATAAATGCCCAAAGTACTAAAGAAAATAACATTAACCCATAATGTTAGGTGGAGGTCATGTTCGCCGCATCTATAAAAATAAAATGACATGTATATATCTTTTAAAAAAATTCAAATTAAGTATTTTTTTTTTAATTTATAATATCATATTTACATTTCTAATTTCAAAAACTCATAAATTTATTCAATTTATTGTTATTTTCATTAAAAACTCAATTTAAGTTTATAAAGTTTTCATTCGTTCTTTATGAAAAATAAAATAAAATAAAATATACATAGCATGTGTAAATAATATTTAATTAGTGATGGTAAATAGTTCATTTTTTTTTATTTGTGATGCACACATATGTGCCTGTCTAAATATCATTATGTGTGTGTCACAACTAGAAAAATAAATCATTTGCCATAACAAACCGGTCAGTTAAAAAATTCAACATTCCTCTTACACATGCTACGTAATTTTAATTTCTTAATAAAGCAGAAAATAAAAATGTTGTAATTTTAAAATGAGTTTTAATATAAAAGACAATAAATTGGATAAGTTTATGAATTTTTTAGATTTGGTAGGTTCCATGTAATATTATAAATTTTAGGAGAAAAATACATAATTTTTAAAATAGGATGACAAGGACGAAGATAACGTTGACAATTTTTTTCTCGACGCAACAATCCAAAGTTATTCAACAATATTTTCAAAGAAGTACAGAAGTTTTCGAAAATCTGTATTGATGAGATCACATTCTATAAGTTAGTGAATTATTTTGCACAAATGAAGGATGAGAAGCAAATATCCAAATAATTTGGTGTTCCCGGGCAATTGAGCCCTTGTTGGAGAAAATAAATCTAAAGAGATTCATGTCGTAACGCAATATCTAATGAATGCAAAAATAAAATAAAATGAGCGACGTACTGATAAAAAAAATGGAAATTAAAGGTGGTGGAAAGCATGCCATCTGAGAGGAGGTTTGGAACATGCTGATTCGTGCCCCAAGTTGACTAAATAAAAGTGCACTTTTGTAACTTTTTTTTTATTTTTTTGAGATAGCTAGAAAGTTGTTAGGTGGAGATATAACTACTAGTTTCAATTTAGTTGTTTCATAAAGAATTCGGTTTCGAACTCACGACTTTCTACCCAGAGATTCTGTGTATTGTCTTTTAATACTAGATCAAATGTTGGTTCTTTATTTAATACTAGTAATTTTAATATATATACTTCTTTATTTATACTTTAAAGTATAACAACTTATTGAAATTGTTCAACTTTTCTTAATGCAAATGTCTTGGTGGCATGGACAAATTATATTTTTTATTTTTGTATTTATTTATTTATTATTAAGGATATCATGTGTTAACACGGCCTAATATAAAACCAAATGCTTATATTATTTTTTCATGTAAAAATCGTAATGCAGCTTTCAAAACTTCTTCTTACAAGCCTGTTTGATGAGAAGTTCAAAGCAAACTTTATTTTTGAAAATTTGCAGTTGCGAATATACCACTGCCATGCCACTAGGGGTGAAAACGGAGCGAATACAGAGCGAATAATTAATGCTAGTATCAAATTCATATCCGTTTTTCATCGAGCAGATACGGATACGGATATAGTAAACGAATGTCAAAGTCTAAAACCAAATCCACCTTAAACGGATACGGATACGGAGCGGATAATCTACGAATACGGATTCGAATACGAATAATTGAGTTATCAGAACTTTAAGATACAAATACTAATTAACAAAATTTAAATATAAAAATGAATGAATAATTTAAGTTAATTTATTTAAATGAAATTCAATTAGTAATTTGTAAAATATTATATATATGATTTCTTGTGATTCATGGTGCTTATTTAAGAAGTCTTTTGTTTAATTTATATATCTCAAGGAGTTCCACCAAATTCCTCGTGAATTAAAAAAATAAATAAGATGAAGAGGCAGGGTCCACATGCCAAATTACTTGTTTAATTTAAATGACCGGGCCGGGTCCCAAAGCGTGCTTTTCAACAAAAAAATAACTTTATTCCGGATATGAAGTATAGACCCACCATGGGTAAAGAAACTGAAAAGATAGAAAAAAAAAATTTAGCGAATTTGAGGCCCGAAGAAACTCGGAGTATTGGCGGATCCGGATTCATATCCGAGACTTTTGGAGTTATCCAATAATTATTCGGATTCGAATTATATGCGGATGCGGAGGGAATTCGGATCGGATAATCCTGATCTGTTTACACCCCTACATGCCACACTGTGTCTGTTGTATATTTGTTTGAAAAATTGTTGGAACGGTTTAATTAAACACCAACAAGACTTATCCGATTTGATATGGCATTAAATTAGATTTAAAAAAAAATTGGGTTTCATGTGTTAGGTCACTTGCATAATTGTTGGGTTTTCCTACCCCTGAAGATATTTTATTCAAGTCTCACCATTTTTTTTTCTTGTTTTTCTTACATATGCAGAAATCTAAGGATAACAAATGAACTATATATATACAACTAAATTGGAAATTTAAATTCAATCTTAAGGTTTTTAGGGTCGTCTTATGGCTGTTGTAATCATCTTTATTTTCCTATTGATAGTTTTAAAGAGAAAAATATTGCAGCGCAATTAATTATATTGTTAAAGTTACTGTCTGTTGCTTTGTTTATTTTTATTCTAACAATTTTAAGATTTCTTTTTATCATCTATAAAATGGTGGTAATTGCTGTATCATGTCTAATTTCAAATTATTTGTATAATTTATTATGTTCTACTATCACTACGTCTTTAAGTTCGTCTAGGGCGCAAAGGATGTTTGGTTGTGGAATAAAGTTAGGTTGATCTAAGTTGTTTATTTCAATTAGGTTGATTTAAATTATTCTTGTTTGGTATTATAAGAATGGGACAATATTTGTGAGAGTAAAAAGTGACTATCTGCGAGAAAAATGTTATTTCTGAGTGTGTCGGTATTACCGACAGAAGTATCCGCGATGATACCCTCGTAAATACTGTCCTATTCTTGTAGGAAACAAAATAGGTCAGCATAAAGTTAAGAAGCGGGAGTGAGAAAAGAAAAGAAGGGGTAATTGACTAACAGCGAGCCCCACAAGCGTCTTAGATTAGCCTACATATTATGTATATATTTCACGATAAGTATACTTGCCAATAACTAGGTATATAACTGTCACGAGAAAAGTGCAAGTCCGCTGGATATCAGACATATTTTTGGATCCGATGAGTGTCGGAGCTGTCCGATAAATTTTAAAACTCGTGCGCACAAATTTTAAAGTGAAATGCTTTCAAATATTAAAACGCATCAAATGGCTCTGGTATCTATTGAACCTAAAAGTATGTTCAATGCCCATCGAACCTACACTGCACTCAACTATCACATGTTGGATCGAGTTTTGGTTTGCAAGTCATGACTTGACCTGACCTAGGAGTGTCAATGGGTACGATACGGGTAGGGTGGAATCATTTTCATACCCATACTCACTAAGAATTGATCTACCCATACCCTACCCATACCCGTTGATAGGGCCATGTTCCACAGGCCCTTTTACCTAATTAAATTGGGCCATAAACGACCGGGATTCGGACCTCATTAAGAGGCCAACCCGAAGTCATATGAAAGGCCCAAAGATCCACCAAGTCGGGGCCCAGTACAGCGGCCCCAATATGCCTTAAATGGGGATCGTGTTAACCGACATGCGGGATGATAGTGAAAACGGCTAACTTAATACCTCCCATCCCAGTAACGGCTGACATAACTACCCACGTCCTCCATAACTGCCCGAGATAGCAGTTATGGATGGACTATATAAGGCGGTGATTCCCATGAAGCAAGGGGACCTTTTTTCCAACCACGAGAGATCATACATGATAGAGTCAGAATCTCTCACAATCCACCCCGAGTTCACAACTCCCTTCACACCTCGGCCTGCCATCTTTTGGCAGGACGAATCCTATTCAGCCCAAGATTCCATACGGCCTCATCTCCCGAGATAGGATGTATCAACCACCGTGGGGCCACGCCTTTGTTCACACAGAGATTTAGATGGCTCAACAAAACACATCAGTTCCACTCCCACCAGGAGTCACAGTCCCGTTAGGTGCACCGATTACACCACCTCCTCTCGTGACCCCGCTTACAGGGAATCCTTCCCACAGTCGGCCTCAAGCGGCAAGGTCTAACAATCCGATAATACGACCTTCTGGTCCTCAACCAACACACCCTCGCCACACAGGCCCCGACATTGCTACTCAACCTTTGTTTACCGAAGGGTATGCGAGTAGACCATTTTATACTGAGCACACACCGTTACTTAGTGCTTGTCATCCACCATACATACCGCACTACACACAACAGACGCCATTTTACCCTTATGGCGCAACCACTTACACGCCGTATACCCCGATGTACCCTCAATACCCTTATGCGACACCACCTGCACAATGGGGTCCAGGAGGTGCTCAAGGAGTATATCCCATGACAGGTCCAACACCACAGTCCCAACAAGTACCATTGCGACCTGTAATCCAGAACGTGCCATTGACTGTGCCGGCTTCCCGACCTCTATCAGCAAACCGTGTTCTAAGTCGGCCAGTAAAAATTCCTCCTAGAAATCTGAACTCTCAGTTCATAGATGTTCGAACTGGTAGTGAAACAGATACGCCCATCCTGCCAGACCAACAGGTCCAATCCAAACGCCAGGACCAAAACATTCCACTAACAGGAGCCCAACAAACCGAAAGAAGACAGCAGGAAGGGCAAGGCGAAAGTAGGGAACCTGATCCCGAAAGACAGCCCCATGTTGAACAACCCGAAGTTCGTCACAACAACGAGCGCGAATCAGCTAATCATGGCGGAGGTTCCAGACCGTCACGCCGAGAACAGTCGCGCTCCCGTAGGGAACGCGAACGAAGCCCACCCCGAGGTCGGGATAGAACTCGCCGAGATGATCGACGAAGAAACAGGCGATCACCTACTCCGGTCCGAGGTGTAAATATGGCTCAAATAGAAGAATTGATCCAGACAAGGCTTGCGGCTAAACTGACCGAGATGGAGTCCCAGAAGACAGGTGCCACCTCTCGGCCTATGGGGATCAACGATGGCCCACTTTCCAGAGACATCTACCGCCATTCAATGACGGATTTCAAGTATCCAACAACTCTTCTCAGCTTCCGGGGCAGCGGCGATACTCAGGATCCGCATAACTTCGTGTACGGATTCCTTGAGCGACTTCGCCTCCTTGGAGCCACTGACGCCATCATGTGCCGCGTCTTCACCACCTGCTTAACCGGCGAAGCATGGGATTGGTACATGACGCTACCCCGGAGGTCCATCAACAAGTTTGAAGACTTCGCAAAACTGTTCCTGGAAAGATACACGATTATCAAGCCACCGCAAGCTACATGCGAGATGCTCCTCGACATTGTCCAAGGACAGCGTGAAATAACAGGTGCGTTCGTTAATCGGTTTATACAAGCATCTCGGCGAATTCAGAATCTTAACGAGGAATTCGCCTTGGCGGCCATCAAGAAAGGACTTCGCAAAGGGGGTCTAGGTACTTTGCGTTACGAGGCACATATGAAGAAAATGACTACTTTGAGGGAATTTGTAGCCTTTGCTGAGGGTGACATCCGTGATGAGGATGACAATGGAAGTCCCACGAGGTTCCGATCCCGATCTCTCCGTCCAACAAACAAACAGCAGACTCAATATAGGTCTCGCAATCAAAGAGAACCTCGACAAAACCAACCAACCGAGCACAATTCCGGTACCAAAGGGTACCGACAGCATTTTGTGCGATATGCTCCTCTCACTAAGAAGCGGCATGAGATGTACAACATTATAGAGGGCATGTTCGATCTCCCTCCGCCGCTGCCAGAGAGCATTTTTTCAGTGATTGACAACTCAAAAAAGTGCGAATACCACGGTTTCAACGGGCACTCTACCGCAGAATGCCTCCAATTGAAGGACATCCTGGAGAGACTAGCCCGAGAGGGTAAACTAGTCGAATTCATTTTGGGAAGAGCGACCTTGAATAAAATCGGTGCTATTATTTCTCCTTCTCACCTCAAAATCAAGTTCTACACCGAAAACGGGATAGGAGAAGAATGTGGCCAACAGCAGGTGGCTCGTGAATGCTACATGACAACCATTCAAGGTCACGGAGGTTCTGTTCACCAAGTTGATCAGCATGATGCAAAGACCAATCCACAGAGGTTGCGTTCTAGCACTGACTTTCTACCTCCAAACACCGACCTCGCATTGGACCCAGTGGATAAAGCTGAGGCGAAAGCTCCCCTTGAGCCCGTTGATGAAGTCGAGCAAATTGAATTAGGTGATGGTAAAACACTTAATGTAGGAAAGGCGATCCAAGGGTCGGCACGGGCCGAGTTAATCACATTCCTCCAAGAAAACCAATCTGTTTTCGCTTGGACTGCAGCCGACATGCCGGGAATTCCTAGGTCAATTGCCGAGCACCGATTGCACATTAAACCAGGCTCAAAACCAGTTAGACAGAGGAAGCGTAATATGGGGGACGAACGACAGCAAGCCGTCAAACGCGAGGTACAGAAATTACTTGACGCTGGCTTTATAAGAAATGTCGAATGCCCGGAATGGACAGCCAATCCCGTGCTTGTCAAGAAATCCAATGGCGACTGGCGTATGTGTATCGATTATACCGATCTCAACAAAGCATGTCCTATGGATCCTTTCCCTTTGCCCAAAATCGATCAATTGGTCGATTCAACCTCGGGACATGCTTATCTCAGTTTCATGGATGCTTTCTCCGGGTACAATCAAATCCGGATGAGCCAAGCCGACGAGTAGAAAACTGCTTTTACTACCAACTCGGGACTTTACTGTTACCGGGTCATGCCTTTTGGATTGCGCAATGCTGGCGCCACATTCCAAAGAATGGTTAACACGGTATTTCAAGGTCAGATTGGACGAAATGTAGAGGCATACGTAGATGATCTACTTGTCAAAAGCATGTCTGACCTCGACCATGTCCGCGATCTCCGTGAAACCTTTGCGACTTTAAATTCCGCCAACATGAAACTCAACCAGAAGAAAAGCTTATTCGGTCTAACTAGAGGTAAATTCCTTGGCTTCATGGTTTCTATGCGGGGTATTGAGATTCATCCCTCCAAATCACAAGCCATCCTCGACATGCAACCACCCCGAAATCTCAAAGAGTTGCAATCTCTCACAGGTAAACTGGCCGCTCTTAACAGGTTTATTGCGAGATCTGGGGATGTGTGTTTTCCTTTCTTTAAGGCCATGCGCAAGTCGGCCAAATTTGAATGGACAGATGAATGTGCGATAGCCTTTGAGAAGGTCAAAGCCTATCTCGCCAATCCACCGTGTCTCAGCAGACCAACCACAGGTGACACCTTGGTGTTGTATTTGGCAACAACAGGACATGCAGTAAGCGCCGCCCTTGTTCGAGAAGAGGGACGTGATCAGAAACCGGTTTATTTCGTTTCACATGTACTTCGGGATGCCGAAACCAGATACTCTCAAATTGAAAAGGCGGCATATGCTCTAGTCATAGCTGCACGGAAGTTGAGGCCTTACTTTCACTCACATCCCATAAAGGTTTATACCGGGATTCCACTTAAGAAGGCCTTCGCAAATTTTGATTCATTCGGGCAATTGCTAGCTTGGGCGCTCGAGTTATCCGAGTTTGATGTCTCTTTCCACCCCCAGAATGCCCTGAAGTCTCAGATCTTCGCCGACTTTATTGCTGAATACTCTGGATTTCCTCCCGAATCTGAGGGACGCTGGGTAATTCATGTCGATGGTGCCTCTTCATTACAAGGGGCGGGAGCCGGGGTATCCCTCACTGGTCCACAAGGGGAAACCCTGAATTATGCTCTTCACTTTCAATTCCCGGTAACAAACAATACCGCGGAATACGAAGCCATGATAGCGGGCCTAAGGTTGGCTAAAGAGTTAGGAGCCCGCGAGGTTCACCTCCGAAGCGATTCTGAGTTAGCAGTCAAGCAAATCAATGACGAATGCCGAGTGATGGATGACAACTTGCGCAAATACCGACAGCAGTTCCACCAGCTCAAGAGTCACTTCGACGAGGTCAACATTCAACATGTTTCTCGCAACAAAAATTGCCAAGCTGATGCTTTATCCAAACTCGGTGCTTCGGGCAACCTTGACAAAGAACGGCCCGTGATTGTTATGGATGTTCCCGAATCCAGCATTCACACTGATACCACAGCTGTTCTCGCCCTCAATGAACCCGCTGAGTCCTGGTTCACCCCGATGTGGAATTTCCTTAACACGGGGGTCCTACCCACAGACCAATTGGAAGCCCGACGTCTGAAAAGGATCGCGCCCATTTATTCTATTTTCAACAATCATCTCTATAAACGAGGATACGTGCAACCTTGGCTCAAGTGTATAAACGAAGAGATGGCTTCAAAAATGTTATCAGAAGTACATGAGGGCATCTGTGGGAGCCATCAAGGGGCGAAAACTCTTGCAAAACGCATTCTCCGAGCTGGTTTTTACTGGCCAACCATGCAACATGATGCAGCAACTTTGGTCCGAAAATGCGAACGGTGCCAATACCATAGCAAGTTGAGTAACATTCCGGCATACGACCAGATATCCATCTCGGGGGCCTGGCCTTTTGACTTATGGGGAATAGACATAGTCGGGCCATTTCCCACAGCTGTTAGACAGCGCCGTTGGATCATCGTTGCGGTAGAATATTTCACCAAATGGGTTGAAGCCGAAGCACTAGCCACAATTACAGCCGCAGCAGTAGAGAAATTCATTTGGAGGAACATCATTTGTCGTTTTGGCATACCACATGCACTTATCTCGGACAACGGAACTCAATTCAATGCAGCTCGCACCATCGCATTTCTTTTCAACTTGGGTATCCAAAACAATTTCACCTCGGTCAGCCACCCGGCTAGCAATGGATTGGCCGAAGTCACCAACCGTACAATCTTAGATGGTCTGAAGAAGAAAGTTGCGGAGAACAGGAAAGACTGGCCCGACATTCTTGATGGCATCTTGTGGGCTTATCGTACAACACCCCGAGAGGCTACACAGCAAACACCATATTCTCTGGTATTCGGGATGGAAGCAGTCACTCCAATCGAATTGATGGAACCATCTCTCCGCACTTTGGCATATTCCACTGAAGCGAACCGCGATGCACGTGCTGCTGACCTCGACCTCATCACCGAAGGTCGGGAGAAAGCTCGCATACGCACCATGGAATATCAACGACGAGTTAAGCGTGCATTCGACAAACATGTGGTACCTCGTGCATTTCAACCTGGTGATTTGGTTCTCAAAACTGTTGAAGCTACTGGCAAACATGTCAGTAAACTCGCTCCTCAATGGGAAGGTCCCTTCAAGGTCATCCGACCCCGAGGAAAAGGCGCATACGAGTTGGAAGATCCGAGTGGTTTCATCCTTACTCGACCATGGAACGCTTGCCACCTTCAGAAATTCTACACTTAATGTATGATTTTACTTTAACATTGTTTTACTTCCTATATTTCATGTAATGTTATGGGCGAGATAAGCATTTTTTCTGTTACATCTCATGTATTTTACCTAGACCGAGATACAAGTTTTTTGTATGGTCCTAGGCTATTCTCAATATATATATTTGATTGTGTTCTTATTATTTGGGTACAAGATATATGAACGAAAGCCTTTTTGGCAACGAAATAAGTCTTGGTTAACATTCCCGAGATACACAACAAATAAATGTAGTCTTACGAGACGACGACTGTTAAACCAGTAATATGATTTTTATGTTCGCGACATTAATCGAAAACCCTTCGGGGTAACGTATATGTTTCTCGCGACCTCCCTTTTCCCCGATGTCGATAAAAAAAAAAAAAAAAAAAAAAAGAGATGGCGGTTTAAAACTTGCCTATTTTAAAAAAGAACCTGCCTATTTAATGATACACAGTTGGGCAGATGGCGGGGGGACGACTATAAATAAGGTATTTTTTCCAGGAAAAGGACAGACTTTCCCTTGGCTTTTGCGTCTTAGAAAAGCATTTCTACCTCGCGTCTATCATGTCTGTTAACCGACATGCTTTAGAGTTCCTAGCGGAACGTGCAAGGCAACGCCGAGCTATTCAACGTCGAGTTCTCCCATCTCGCCTTGTTGGATCATCCAGCTCCAGCCGAGGTCCCCAGGTCACACCACGACGTATACTTACAATTGAGGAGAGGGAAGACTTACTCCAAGACTTTCCCAATGACTTGGATTGGATGCTGGATAATGAGTCCATTACCATCCGAGACTTTCTAAATTACAAGCTGGCAGTATTCAGGGAGGTGGGCGATGAGTTTAACATCGTCGAATTCCTCGGGCCTCTTCGCGATTGCCTGGCATGTGGGCAATCCGCCCCAAAAGAGGACATGGTTAAATGTCGGGGTTGCCGCACATGGTGGCATCCCTCTCATTTTTTAATTCATGATCGGTCGGATCCCCGACGTCGATTCTTCAGATGTCAAACTTGCCAAAACCGACATCCCAATGCGCCCACATTGGCCACAGCCACTCCGGACCAGATTTGGGAAGACGACCATTTTGAAGATCCTGATAACGAGATGATGGACTTCGTCCCTTCACCTCCGGGATTCGCTTAAATTACTTATGAGAATAATATTCAATAGGCAAGGTAGACTTGCCTTTAGTTTTTTTTATGAGAATAATATTCAATAGGCAAGGTAGACTTGCCTTTAGTTTTTCTTGAATCCTTAGTTTAGCTCGAGTTGTAATGGGTCTTGATTAATATAAGAAGAGTTCATTTATATTTGGTATATTCTTTAAAACATCGTCATCATACATCACACGACGTTATGATCACATCTCGCAACCGAAGATGTTACGTCGCGGATATTGATAACTTTAATAAATGTGCTTTCACGAGTTATTCACCCTCATGTCGAAAGCATCTCGTTGATGCATTCCGACTTCGGGGGCTAATGATAGGGCCATGTTCCACAGGCCCTTTTACCTAATTAAAATTGGGCCATAAACGACCGGGATTCGGACCTCACTAAGAGGCCAACCCGAAGTCATATGAAAGGCCCAAAGATCCACCAAGTCGGGGCCCAGTACAGCGGCCCCAATATGCCTTAAATGGGGATCGTGTTAACTGACATGCGGGATGATAGTAAAAACGGCTAACTTAATGCCTCCCATCCCAGTAACGGCTGACATAACTACCCACGTCCTCCATAACTGCCCGAGATAGCAGTTATGGATGGACTATATAAGGCGGTGATTCCCATGAAGCAAGGGGACCTTTTTTCCAACCACGAGAGATCATACAGGATAGAGTCAGAATCTCTCACAATCCACCCCGAGTTCACAACTCCCTTCACACCTCGGCCTGCCATCTTTTGGCAGGACGAATCCTATTCAGCCCAAGATTCCATACGGCCTCATCTCCCGAGATAGGACGTATCACCCGTTAAGAATTTGTCTTACTCTACCCTACCCATACCCGCTATGATTAACGGGTAACGAAACGGTAACGGACGAATAACGAAAATACTAATTAATAGTTTTACTATTTTTTAAAAATAAACCATCTAAATTCATCATGTCATACATACGCCATCACAATTACTAATATAAAAATACAAATACAAATATGCAATCAATTCTAACTAATAGTTTTTTATAAAGCAAAAATAAAATAAAAATCACAAATATCTCTTCTAACAAATTCAATTCGTTAACTAAATAACAAAACATTCAAATAATAAAGTAATATGTTTAGCATAATATTCTTCTTATAACAAAATGCATACATTTTCTCCCGCATTGATACAACAATATGGAAAACAGGGAAATAAATAAATTGAATATAATATTGTTGGGATAGGCTATCATGCTTTGGGAAGTAAAAATGGTGTTTTACTTCCGGCTCATATCTCCATTTTCAAAGTTCAAATAGTCGATCCGAAGTTCTCCACATGATCTTCATATTGATATGTGCTTGCAAACCAAATTTTACATTTTTATGAAATTTTTTACTATTTTTTTAGAATTTTTGAAAATCACAGCTTTTCATTAAATAAAAAAATAATAAAAACTTCACAAAAACACTGATTTTAAAACAAATCTAAAAAAATAGTAAAAACTTTTCAAAAAATGTAAAATTTGGTCTCCAAGCACATATCAATATGAAGATCATGTTGAGAAGTTCGGATTGACTGTTTGAACTTTGGAAATTGAGATATGAGCGGGAAGTAAAACACCCTCTTTACTTCTCAAAACACCGTAGCATTACTCTAATATTGATATATCTATATATAATTTATTTCATATAATTACCCGTTACCCAATGGGTACGAAATAATCTTTACCCGTATCCATACCCGCTTATCTAATGAAAAAAAATCTTTACCCGTACCCATACCCAATAAGCTAATGAAAAAAAAACCTTACCCATACCCGTCTTATCGAATACGATACGGGTAGGATAAACGGATAAACGGGTGTCATTGACACCCCTAACCTGACCCAAAAGCAGCACAGATCCAAGTTAGCTTTTAGAATGGCTTAATTATAGAAGGAGAAAGAGGCTTCATAAGCCCAATACAAATCTCTTCGGAATATATGAAAGCCCAATCCGATTTTCAAATGTTAATTAAATGCCCAGGTGACAGAGAGGCTAGAATTTCATTTCGTCAAAGAATGCCTCCGTGCCAAAAAAATTGTCAGCACGCTTCGTTTTGCTATTATTATTATTTTTTTTTTCTTTTGTCGGAACGAACTTTGTGTGATGTATTGGTGGGTTGATATTCCCACATAAAGTACTTTTAAAATAAAATTTAAAAAAATATATAAATGTATAAAAAATACAAAAATGTATACCACAAAAAAGACATCTGGCGGTACCTAACTGTAGCCTACTCTCCAATAGTAAACCTAATGATTGAATTTGAAGTGTGGAATCAGATTGAAGGTATTTGTGTGATGTATTTGAATGTTGATAATCAAGTTATGTAATCTGGGCAGATTGTGCTCCATTAAATGAAGTATTTGTACTGCATTTTGTATTTTCTTTTTTCATTGTGATTCTTTTAACTTTTTTTCTTGCAGATGTGCTGCTCTGCTGCATCCGACTTGGTGATTCAGTACAAACCAGGTATACTCCATTACCTTAGCCTTTCACAACAACCACAACAACAAAAAAAAAAAGAAAAAAACTGGTTTGTGGTAGCAATTTGCAATGACATTTGAATAATTTTCTCTAAATAATCTTGTGTGTGATTAATACTTTTCACGGTGTTGTCGAGCATAGAGTGCAGCTTGAAATTAATAAGTGGTTGCCGAGGTCATGGAAGCATGTTCCTCTATTAATTGCTGAATCGATTGATATGAATATGAAAATCGGGGAAATTCCTGAGTGCGCTCAGAACTTGTTCGATGAAATGTCTGAAAGAAAAATTGTAAGTCTTGTCATGGAAAAGTATGCTTTGAGGTTATAGTCAAGTGTAGACACAATGGAAAAAAAAAAAACAAATATTTCACTTTTTGTTAGTTTCTTGTGCAATTGCAACTTGCAACTGTATTTATGTTTTGGAAATCAAATGCAGTTAGAATTACAACTGCTTCTTCCTCCATAAATGTATCAATTGTTTATATTTTTAACAAAATTGTGGGGGTATATGTCATTTTATTATTCTAGTTGTTAATGAATTGGATGATAATTGCTTTGTAAATATTTCTAGGTTTTGCATTGTATCTCACACTGCAAGTGGAATTTACATCAAAGGTAATTAACGATTGAATTTGTTAATAAATATAATTGTAATCAGTTTAATATTGAAATAAATATTTCTCTTAATTATAAATAATGATGGATATATATTTCCAATTTTCAAATGCAATGGTTAGTTTCCCTTCCATCGGAATTATAGTTTTTTTTTTAGGGGGAGGGGGGGATGGGGGATCGGACGGTCAGCTTTGCTTTCTGCACGAATTAAAATGGGCACTACATCCTATCGATGACCCCATTTTACCACATAACATGGCAAAAATGAATTTCATTCATTGCCTATCGAGCATAGCAGAGCTACAAAGTTGGATAGAATAGAATATAACTTTATAATTATTTCAACAATAAGTAATTTTCACAATATTTCTGAAATAAATATAGTAATATAAGCATATTTTTAGATCATGGATTTGTTAATTTAAGAAATTTGAAGCTGCCAGACACAATCAATGCAATTTCTAACGGAAAAAAAAGGAGCAAAAGGCAAATGTAAGAGTTGGTCTAAGTTGTTTAGCAATTATCATAAAAACATGAGAAATCACAACCAATTAACAAGCTCCCAGAACTATACAAAACTTTCAGTATTGGCAGCGACCATCTCATTACAAAAAAAAAAAAAATTGGCTCCTGAAAGTATTTTGATTGATTTTTTTGCAGCTCGACTCACCAGGGTTAAATAACAAACAAATAATTTAGAAAATTTCCATAAACAGGTATTATTTGGTTGAGAATAATCTTATTGGTTCTTGTATTGTAATTAGCTAGATAATATATCATTTATCTTATATCTAGTTGTACAATATAATTCATCTAATGGCCAACAAGATAATTCAAAGTTTTTTTTTTTTTGGAGGGGAAGCATGTTCCTCCAGCACTTTACATATAACCTACTCTTTGAACTCCTACACAAATATAACCGCATGCAAACACAAATATCATCAGCAATTGCAAACTACAAGGGCTTCAATCATATCCCAAAATTTAGCCTTTCTTTAATCTACTTAGCTAAACATACATCCACCTTTAATATACTGTTGTAGTAGCAAGTAAACAGTTTAACAAAAGGTGGATGTATGTTTTTTGAGGAAAAAACATACATCCACCTTTTGTTAAACTGTTTACTTGCTACTACAACAGTATATTAGAGGAATATGTTTTTGGACAAACTAGTAACTTCCTATTTTCTATTAGAATATATAAAGAACTGATGAGACCCTCCTTCACAACCTGCTTGGTATTTACCTGTCCAATAAGAAATCATTGTCATTATCATGAAAAGTTCATGTGATCGTATTAAATACCACTTAGTAGGTAAATTTGTAATACTAAAATAACTTTGCAATAACACTGATTACTAAAGAGTTAAGATGGCAGTCCCAATTAGAAAACTGAACTAAATTTCTATCAAATTAAACAGAACACAAAATTAGTACTCAGTGAAACTTACTTGATATCGGAGACCTTTACCAGACTAGGCACAAACCAAGTCCCCACTGAATCAAAAGGGCAAGGCAGCACCTCAGTTGTACGATCTTCTATGTCGTATCTACAAAGATATTTTGTGGTTTCTAAGAAGTAAATGCAATTCCCTTTGAATCCAACAAAGTTACTCGCACAAAATGATAACCCACGATAATTTTGCAAAAACAACATTTGGTCACCGATATCAGTGATTTTCACCCAACAAGGTTTCCCTTCACCATCACCAAAATAAAGACAGTATATATCAAAGTGGCACTGCTCATCCTCGTAATACTGGAACAACCTTAGGATCTTTCCTCCTGACTTGACCATAATTGTGGTACCCTTTAGAAGAGGGTTTGTGCCTTCTGGTGGTTTGACTTGATAAGCCAATTTTTTGGTTGCAATATCAATAACATTCGTAATGCCAGTTACAAAGTTGTTGCTGAAGTATTGTCCCATATAAAATACACTACCATAGGGGTAGGGGTCGATCCCTTCTAGAAAGACCCAATCGTCAGAATCAAATCGCCAAAAAGCCATCCTTGCAGGTGGGATATTCTGTTCCATGTCAAAATAATCCACATATCCTGATATAACCACAATATCGTCGCCTTCAATTGGATCTGGACAAATATAGTTTAGGGCCCAACCACCGAGTACATTAACAGAAGGGACATAGATCTGATCATTTGTAAGAGGATTAAGGAGATAGCTCTCAGAATTTCCCAAGTAAGAGGCAAGTAAGTAACGACATCCGGGGCCATCAAGATATGCACGACGGGAACTTAGACAATTGATAGTATGAACTTTACCATCCAAGAGGCAATAGAAGCGTATAATGGCGTTTTCTCGGTCTTCTTCATGGCGGAGCTCTAGAACCCATGGGAGTTGTGGAGGAGGATCATTGATTGGGGCTGATAACTGCCAAGTCTTGCACACAGCACGAAAGCGTATGAAATCAGAGATATCAGGGAGCTTTTTGGAGAAGAGATGGAGAATGTCTTGTGGAAGTTCGGACCAATTTCTCTCACCATTGGTAGAGCTTTTAGTCTTTTGCTTGGACATCTGAATTTTGGAAGAAGGAAACAAGTGTAGTTAGTACTAAAAGGGGTTTTTCAATTATGTATTTTAGGGTTTCTGGCTGGGATCATAATGCATACAAGATAGGGCTGCTAATGGGTAGGCTTTAGCTACAAGCCTAGTCCAGTTCAATAGGATTGGAAAAAAGCTCAAACTCGGTTTTAGCCCAAACCGCTCAAGCAGTCACAGTCAAATAACTATGACAAAAATGTGAGTAACAATGTTTATGCAACTAGACCACCACATTAGGCTCACTTTAGCCCAAATTAACCTTCAATAAAAGTACATAAATATCAAACAACCCACCTTCAATTATATAAGGTATAACAATCTTTTTATGACTAATAAGTCAGAACATAACACAAGGAATGAACGGCTATTTTTACATAGATTTACAGGCACCATTTAGCAAAACTTTTGAAAAATGCACTTTCCCATATGGTAGTATCAGTTTTTACTGGATGTTCTTCTTTTCTATAGAATATGTTTTTTTTTTTTTCCATATGAGGATAAAATTTGGGAATATGAAATCAAAATTCTGGTAATTAAAAAGACCAGCAATCATATCTTACTTCAACTAGAATGAAGTTGACACTGTCAACTCTGCAAGTTTACAGTTTTTTTGTGTTTACTCAAAAGCCAAAGCCGGACAGTAGAAATTAGAGACAGAATTATATGATAGTAACAAATAACATTAAAATTTATCCTTTTGGATATCGAAATTAGCAAAGATGAGGCGTTGCTGTTCTGGATGATTCAAGCCAAGAATCAGGTCAAAATGTTTATTACTAAATTAAACTAAATTTTAGGTGGATATCATAATCGGCTTGTATATGTACTAGAGAGAGAGAGAGAGAGAGAGAGAGAGGAGACTAGCCTTGACTGAGGGAGAGGGCCTTGTTGAAGTTTTCAGACGCGGCCGTGCAAGAGAAGGGGATATGGATATTAATTCACAAGCTCAAGTCTCGGGACAACCCTGATTTTGCACCATCTATGCTTCTAGAAATATGGATATTCTATATATAGTAAAGAGTATATAAAATTAGATAATCAGCAAATTATTTTCGTATTTTTCAATCTATATATTACTAGGTTCCAAAACATTTTTAAATTTAGATTCTTTATTACTCCGTGCTTTTTTGTTTACTAAAAAGTTGTCTATTCAAATTAAATCACATATCAAATCCAATCTGCATGGAAAATAATATTTGATCCGCTTGCTTGTAGCCAACTTTTTCATAAGTAGATTAAGACACATCTGTCTTGATCAATTAAATTATAATATACATAATTAAAATTTTAAAATTATAGGGGTGGCTTAGCACTCTTATGAATGAATGTTGATATGTTCTTGGATTCCAAGCAAGCCACGAGCTACGAGTTTTTTCACCACCCCTACTGAATTGAAGTTCAAACGGTCGATCTAAACCGCTTAGCATGATCTCCATATGAAAAAGTACGTGGAGTCCAAATTTTATATTTTTTTAGAATTTTTTTACTATTTTTTAGATAGTTAGAAAATCTCTATTGTTGTTGCTCCATAATCTTTAGATCAAGTGATTTTCAACATATCCAAAAAAATAGTAAAAAATGTAAAATTTGGTCTCGAAGTATGTTTTTATATGAAATTATGTTGAGAAATTCAAATCGAATATTTTAAATTTGAAAATGAAGATTTGAATCTTATTAGTACAGAACGATGTGTACTATACATAGTGTCATAGCCTCATATCTAATTATGTTATTTATCTCTGCATAAGTTTTATGAATTCGGACAACACTAAAAATTTAAAATTATCAAAATTGACATTACTATTTAATTTATGTTATTTAACTCTGCATAAGTTCGTATGTGTTAAATCAAAAGTAAATAGATCAAATGTTACACATAAATTTTTATTAGAATGCATTTAAAGTGTGTTATGTGTTTGCATTTATAATTTTTATTACTTTATGTCATATTTAAAATGATTTAATCTTAAAAACTAACATATGAAATATAACATGTAGTGTTTCAACATGCATAAGTTTATGTGCGTTATATCAAAAAGATACATCGATCGAGTATTACAAATAAAATTATTCTTGAATAAATTTAATCAACTACAAGGTGTTTGTGTGTATTTGTTCATATTTTTGGTCAATCGATGTCATAATTAAAAAACTAGATATGAGAGTTGCATGAACCCAATTTGGGCTCAAATCTAATCCTTACCCTTTATTGCATGTGCTGATTCTTAAACTCCTAAGAAGTTATTAGGGTTTTTTCTTTGTTAGAAAAGAATGATTCGATCTCATAGTTATTACTTATTAAGTGGTAGTATATATTAATATCCTAGAAAAAACAGAAAATAATATTTTCACTAATTTGTTGTCCCATTCAAAGTGTTCTTAGTTGCACATGTGACATCAAAGCTATGTTCATTATCCTGACATATTTTGGCAACCATTTAAGGACCTTTTTTTTGTAAGATTTGCCTTTTCTTTGAAAATGCAACAATTAGTTTACATAACTATTTAAGGTGTTGTATGTTTACAGTGGCCTGGAACTGTAGTTTAATTAGAGGAATTTAGATATATGGCAATCACAACTTCTTGATTTATATATTTCTCCATCAAAATATCAAAATTAGATATTTTTCCCATCTAAATTCACTTATTTTTATTAATATCCTTATTTTTAATTTAATCATTTAAAAATAAATAGTAATATTAATCAAGTTTAAAAAGACAAATTTGCCCTTGCTTCAAATTAATGAATGTTCAACTCTGTAAAAATAAATTAATATTTGTAGCGATCAGGCAATCATAATGTGGTAGATAGACTAAATGATTGTCAGCTTTGTAAATAAAAGTTATTCCATTCAGACAAACCTGATCATATACATGTGATAGATAGACTAATGAATAATGTTAAACTTTGTAAATAAAAGTTATTCCATTCAGACAAACCTGATCATATACATGTGATAGATAGACTAATGAATAATTTTAAACTTTGTAAATAAAAGATATTCAATTCAGAAAAAGTACCCAGTTTTGGAGGGTAAAAGTTATATTGGCCTCACCAAATAGCCAACAAAATACTAATTATAGTATATTGAGAAGGACAAATTTTATAAAAGTAAAATTTGTTTAGCCTAGATGGTATATATAAACCAATTAAGGCAAGAAAAGAAAACATAACTAATTAAAAATTACTAAAATTTTGTGAAGGCAGTATAATATACCGACAATGCATGCATTTCAAAAACAAAGTTCAAATACCCATAATTATTTGTTCAATATTCACATAACATGGTTCTTATACTAGCTATGTAATCATTAGTCTTTAGAATGGTAGTTTAATTCATGTAAAACCCAGTTGATAAAGAAAATAAATCACAAAGCTATGATAACAATTAGTAATGCACTAACTACTGCATTGATAATTAACTATTTCAGATCACTCATATTTAATTAATCGTATGAAATACACACGGGCATGCTCCAAAATAAGTACTAAATACTAATAACTACTATTTTGTACCATCACTAATTAATGGTACCGAAACCATAACCAACTAGTTGATTTGAAGTGTAACACAAATATTCACTACAAAATGGAACAACATTATCACTGACTAATCGCGCACCATCTCATCGGAAAGAATATCAAACAACTCGGCCATGAGCTTCTCCTTCCTTGCGTGCGATTTAATTTCGTTGATCCTCAACATCTTGGACTTAGCCTCTAAATCCTTCACTTTCGACTCCCCGATCAGCGTAACCACGTCCTCAACTGTCGAAAGCCACCTCGAACATTGTTGTGTACTAATCATGTCGTTGATCAGCCCCGCAAGATAAAAATAGGACCTCGCCACCTCACCACCATTGAGCACAGCACCACCATTTTCTGCCATTAGCAAACCTGTCTCTGTGATTCTTTTTTTTTGTTTACCACTACTCTCTGACTCGGTACCACGGTTGGTTTCCGGTGAAGCCCTTTTTTTTGATACCTTGCTGCTACCTTCAAACAACTTGGCGTACATATCAAACATAATCTTTTCATGAGGCTGTGACAAATTGATATCAATTTTTTTCTTTTTCTTCTGACTATAGATATGCCTCAGTTGGCGAATCTTGTAAAAGATTTGCGTCTCAGTGACAGGAAAGCTGATCAACCCACTTATAGCCGAGAGAAAGGAAGCGTAATCCTTTCTAGGAGGAAGTTTACCATTTCTGATCTGGAACTCAGATAAGGCCCGGAGGAGTACCATCTCATCATCCAGACTCCATATTCTGTGGATTGACGATGACTTATGGGAGGTAGCCTGATCTGGCACCGAAAGCTTCAGCTTCTTCTTGTCAGGTTGAGATTCAGGTTCTTTAGCCGGCGACCTCAGCTTGTCCATTTGCTCTTGTTCCTCTTCCTTGTCTTCTTCGAAAGAATCCTCTGATTCTAAGAGATTCTGGGGAGTTTTTAGGGTCATCGCTGGTAACTTTGGATTCTCCACTTCCTCTCGTTCCTCCTCCTCATCTTCTTCAGAAGAATCCTCCAATTCTGAGGGTTTTTGGGGAGTTTTTTGGGTTTTGGTCAGCGGGTTGGTATCGGTCTCGAATCCGAAGTCGGAGTCTGATTTATTGTCATCACGCTCGGTATGGGGAGGGTTGCGCTGTACAATGTACTGCGCTTCAACAGATGAAGAGTCATTGTCAGACGAGGAAGACAGAGCGGCGGCAGGTGGTGGTGACATTTTCCTCTTAATCTCCATGAATTTATATTGTTAGAACTTCACGAAGCAAATAACAAATTGGGTTTTTATAGAGGAAAAGAAACGATGAGTGGTGATTTTATGGCTTATTCTACAGCAGCGGTTATAAGTAACTTCTATTTTTTGCTTTATGACAAATTAGGCCTTATTATTATTATTATTATATTATTCTATATTTCATATTTATCTCATAATAGGACTTTTATTTTTACATTGCCTATTTGATGCACGGAACATATTAATATCTCGATCTTTTCTTCCCAAATTTAAATTTTGAGATATCAGTACAAGCTGGCTCAACTCGAAACCAAACCAATATAATGAAAAAATTAAGATTATATAAATAAACTTTTGTAATGTATATTGTTTTATACATACGAAAAATAGATGACTGAATTTTTATTTTGTACATTTTACATCAAAAATGATACCTCTCTTTATGATGTTTGCGGGTGGACCTCTTGGTTCATGACAGCAGTGGTATTTCTCCATTTTCTTTCGAGTATCTTTTATATTAGTTAACTGGTTATTCTGACTAATATGTCGATCTCATGCTTGGACATGCATAAAAAGGTTCTCATGGATAACCTCGAAACCTCGATGATTTGGTAAACCACAAATTGGTAGTAGGGGTGTTAATGATACCCTTTTAACCATATAACCAACCCGTACCATATTCAATAAGGCAGGTATGGGTAAGAATTTTTTCGTTAGCTTATCGGGTATGGATATGTGTAGGATTCGTTTTCATTAGCTAAACGGGTAAGGGTACGGGTAAAGCCTATTTCGTACTCGTTACCCTATAGGGTAATTGTATAAAATAAAATTTTATAATAATTTTTGAATAATAATTAGTGATGGTGATGGACTTTTCTCTTGCTTTATAAAAAAAAATTAGTTGGAATTGATTGCACATTTTTTTTATTAGTAATGTGATTGTATATGTGTGAAATTAATAATTTTGTATGTTCTATTTGTAAAATATAATAAAACAAATTATTATATTGGTATTATTCGTTATTGATCTACTACCGTTTCGTTACCCAATAATTTTAACGGGTAATGGCAGGGTAGGGTAAAGTCAATTCTTAATAGGTATGGTTAGAATATGGATAAGGTCAATTCTTAGTGGATATGAGTATGAGAGTATGAAAATGCTTCATCCCTATCCGTATCGTACCCATTGACACCCTTACAAATTGGCTTCTCTCTCTATAGCCGGTGTGCACTTTTCTCCCATATGTAAACTATAACTAGCATGTTTTTGTTGCTTCATGTGTAAATTATTACTTGCATAATATGTAAACTGTGAATTATGTAATAAATCACTGCCGAAGCAAAGTATGGTTGTTTTCTAGTGTATTAAGACACGACTCAATCTCGTAAAAAAAAGGGGAAAATATTTCCTCATCTATCAACTTAGTTTATTCAATAGGACCAAAAACATTGAATTACTAACTATTACCGAGTAATTTGCACCAATTTACTTTTTATTGTAATGGTCTAACATGATGCATTGCTATCATGTTTGATTTATATGTTAAGTTTTATTGTAAATTTTTTGTTTGTTATGTCTATTTTTAGTTCATAAGCTTTATATGCTTTTAAATGATGCGAAAATAGTAAATTACTTTTACTTTTCTATTTAGCATTTAATTATAAGAAGTTTTTATTTGAAAAATAATACACATTCTTTTTTCATATCATTATGGACCATCTAAAAATAGTAAATCTGTACCTATCCTACAAATTAGTAAAAAATTATAGAAATAAATATTTTGGTCTCCAAGCACATTTTACAATAAAAATCATGTTGAATGGTTTAGATCGTCTGTTTGGACTATGAAAACAAAAATAATGATGTAAGACATGATTGATGCACAACAACAATGGGACAATTCAAAATGTTATAAACGTAACCAAAACAATCTTTCTCATTTAACTGAATATAATATTGAAGGAACAAAAGTTACATAATTAATGAAGAGAACTGAATGCGTTGTTATTTGAGAAACAACTAAGCAGGGTATAATTGTCCACCAGCTAAAAAAATGATTATTGTTATGTAACGCAAAATGTTTTGTGAATATCAGCTCCAATAAATTGGATATGAAGAAGAAATTTTTCTTTTTGCATGCAACAATTAAGCAATTTAATTGTTGCTTTCAAAATATCACATTTCAAGAAAAAAATATAAGAGCGAGGCGTGCTTATTTGAGTGCTCAACATACTATATGAAAAGAGAAACTCAATTTATAAATGTAAGATTAGTATTGATAAAAAAGGTAATCCCTTATATTCTTAAACCATATTCAATTTAGAAATATAGAAAAAAAAAATAGATAGACAAACCATCGTTCCCTCCTCAATTTCTAGATAAAAACAGACATTGACAACAAATAGACATAGATAAAAATATTTTCCCTCAATTTCCATTTATAAAGTCTCTTCCTTTCCGGCTCCTGTTTTTTGTTTCTATCTCGTTTCTTTCCCTCTCCTCCCTCTTCCTCAAAACCCTAGTTCGTCGAAGAGTTGAGCGATGTTTAATCAACGAAAGGTCTTAAAGTCTCATTACAAAAAAAAACATTGGCTCCTGAAATTATTTTGATTGATTATTTTGCACCTTGTGTCACCAGGGTTAAATAACAAACAAATAATTGAGAAAAATTCCATTAACAGGTATTATTTGGTTAAGAATAATCTTATTCGTTCTTGTATTGTAATTAGCTAGATAATATTTCATATTTTTCATTTATCTTATATCTAGTTGTACAATATAATTCATCTAATGGCCAACAAGATAATTCAAAGTTTTTTTTTGTAGGGGGAATGTATCATATGCCTGCTTCATTGAATAAATGATTGTCCTGGACCTTACATATAACCTATTCTTTGAACTCCTACACAAATATCATCAGCAATTGCAAACTACAAGGGCTTCAAACATATCCAAAATTTGGCCTTTCTTTAATCGATCTACTTAGCTAAACATGCATCCGGCATGACCCATGTTTTTTTCTCAAAAAAAAAAAAAAAGATAAACATGCATATATTAGAGGAATATGTTTTTAGACAAACTAGTAACTTGCTATTTCCTTTTAGAATAAAAAACTTATGAGACCCTCCTTCACACACTACTAGAATTGTATCTTTTTCTAAGGGCAGAAAATGGCTTGTTCCATGGGCTTGCCCTCGGAAAAAGCCCTGAAATCGGTTTTTCCGTGCGCCACCCTTGGAAAAAGTCCGTGGCAAAAGCCTTCGATGGAAATAGCCAGTATTTCCGAGGGCGCCGTTAGAGGAATATGTTTTTAGACAAACTAGTAACTTGCTATTTCCTTTTAGAATAAAAAACTTATGAGACCCTCCTTCACAGCCTGCTTGGTATTACCTGTCCAGTAAGAGATCATTGTCATTATATATCATGAAAAGTTCCAAGTGATGGTATTAAATACCACTTAATAGGTAAATTTTTAATACCAAACTAACTTTGCAAAAGCACTGATCACTAAAGTGTTAAGAAGACATCCCAATTAGAACAACTAAACTAAATTTCTTAACAAATTAAACAAAAAGAAAAGTTAATACTCAGTTAAACTTACTTGATATCAGATAGCTTTACTAGACTAGGCACAAACCAAGACTGCACTGAATCAAAAGGGCAAGGCAACACCTCAGTTGTACCATCTCCTATGTCGTATCTACAAAGATACTGCATGTTTTTCAAGAAGTAAATGCAATTCTCTTTGAATCCAGCAAAGTTACTCGCACAAAAAGATAACCCACGATAATATTGTAGAAATAACATTTGGTCACCGATATCAGTGATTTTCATCCAACAAGGATTCGCTTCTCCATCACCGAAACAAAGACAATATATATCAAAGTGACACTTCTCACCCTCATAATATTGGAAAACCTTAGGATCTTTCCTCCTGACTCAACCATAATTGTGCAACCTTTTAAAAGAGGGTTTGTGTCCTCTGGTGGTGCGACTTGATAAACCAATTTTTGTGTGGCAATATCAGTAACAGTTGTAATTTCAGTTTCTTCATTGTTGCTAAAGTATTGTCCCATATAATATGCATTACAACCATCGTTGATCCCTTCTAGATAGACCCAATCGTCAGCCTTAGGTCGCCAAAAAGCCATCAGTTTGGGTGGGGTACTCCATTTTGCCGGTCCTGGTATAACCACAATATCACCACCTTCAATTGGATCTGGACCAATATAGTTGGGGAACTCAAGGACAATAGCAAAAGGGACATGAATCTGATCATTAGTAAGAGGATTAAGGAGATACATCTCAGAATTTCTAGAGTTTTTGGCAAGTAAGTAGCGGTATGCGGGGCCCTCGAGCCAAGCATGACGGGAACCTGGGCAGATGATAGTATGGACTTTACCAGACGAGAGGCAGTAGAATCGTATAATGTCATTTTCTTTAGGTTTTTCATGTTGCACTAGAAGCCAGGGGAGTTGTGGAGGAGGATCGGTGACTGGGGCTGATAACTGCCACCTCTTGCACACAACACGAAAGCGTATGAAATCAGAGATATCAGGTAGCTTTTTGGAGAAGAGATGGATAATGTCTTCTGGAAGTTCAGACCAGTTTCTCTCATGGCTTAAGACGCCATCGGTACCTCGTCGTTCGCTCGTGGTAGAGCTTTTTGTCTTTCTCTTGGGCATCTGATTTTTGGAAGAAACAAATGTAATTAGTATTAAAAGGAATTTCAAGTAGTGGCATCTAATAGAATTTTGATTTGGGCCTTCTGAAAAGCCTTATCCAGTCCAATAGAATTGAAAAAAAAAAAATCAAACTTGGATTCGGCCTGAACCACTCAAGTAGTCACGGTCGATTAACAATGTCAAAATGTGATTAACAATGTTTATGCAATCAGACCATCACATTAGTCTCAATTTAGCCTAAATTAACCCTCACTTAAAGTACATAAATACCAAACAACCCATTTTCAATTATAGAACAGACAGATAAATTATAATACAACAGTCTGTTTATGACTAATAAGTCAGAACATAAAACAATTTTACAGTTTTTTTGTTGTTTACTCAAAAGCCGGACAGTAGAAAGTAGAGAGTAAATTATAAGATAGTAATAAATAACATTACAACTATCCTTTTAGATATCGAAATCAGCAAAGATAAGGCGCTGCTGCTCTGGATGATTCAAACCAAGAATCATGTCAAAATGTTTATTACTAAACCCTAAACTGAAATTTAGGTGAATATTCAAAACGGCTCATGGCTCGCCAAGATGGCTCGTATTCAGCTCTTCAGCTTGCCGTTGTATGTACTAGAGAGAGAGAGAGAGAGAGGAGACTAGCCTTGACTGAGGGAGATGGACCTGCCTGCCTTGTTGAGGTTTTCAGACGTTTGATGCTTCAGGGCTTGATGCGTTTGCGCAAGAGAATCAGAGAAAAAGAGAAATGAGAAGGGGATAGGGGAGTCGGGATATGGATATATATGGATATTAATTCACATCTCAAGTCTCAGCATGTTCCTAATTTTGCACCATTCTCAAATTACTCCATATTAAATGAAGAATGCCTTTTGAACTAAAAAATAATAAAATTAGTAAAAAAAAAAACATGCTTGTTTTTTTTTTACTAATTTTATTATTTTTTAGTTCAAAGGCATTCTTCATTTAATTACAAATTTTTATTTATTGTTTGATGCGTGGAAGGAAATTTTCACTTCATTCTAATTTAACACCAAAAATTGGGGTTATCAAATCATCAAGGTAATTGATGATTTATAGTGAGGGGTTGAGGGTATCTGCAATTTCCTTTGATCTGGAGAGCAATAAAGGTTTAGACCAATTAATTTGTGGTTGTGAGAAAACCAAGTGTTAACTAGTTTTAATGTTACATTTTTGTGAGATATTCATTTAATGTTTAGAGAAAATTAGAAAATGTATTCTTAATTATTTAATATAGTGTGTATCAAGTTTGTATTAATTAAAATTTTAATTGTTCATTATTTTAAAGTTATTAATACTCATGCCATTAAAAATTCTCAATTTGTTTGATGAAGTTAAATTGTTGAAATCTAAGTTTTCAACATTTTAATTTAAGTATCATTTTTAAAGATTATTAAATGATGGATATAAAAATTGGACATAGAATAGAACTATTTTTTATCATAGACTTCCATAGGGAGAGATGGGTCAAGTCCTATGTAATTAATACTTGGGTTTAATTACAGTGAATATAACTAATCTGTATGTTTAAACTTTCAAACAAAATCTCTATTAATTATTGAAAAAAAAAACGTCTGAGTTTTCAAACAGTAGAGTTTTCAAACCGTAGAGGAAAGAAATGGACCTCTTACATATCCAAAAATTTGGTTTATTTTCATTGTGTCTGCACTTGACAAAAGCCTCAAAGCAGAGACAAGAATTTTCGATGACGAGACTTTGGTAAGCAAAATTAAATCTCACACTACAATTTTTCTTTCAGACATTTCATCGAACAAGTTCTGAGCGCACTCAGGAATCTCCCCAATTTTCATATTCATATAAGAGTATGGTTAAAATGCACCATTGGTTTTGTGCTCCAATCATGCTTTACGTCTTTTTCTCTGTTTTAAAAGTTCAAACAATCGATCCGAACCGCTCAACATGATCTTCATATTAAAATGTGCTTGGTGGCCAAATTTTATATTTTTTGGAATTTTTTCACTATTTTTTTAGATAGGTACAAAATCACTATTTTGGATGGTCCAGAATATTCTGAAAACAGTAATTTTGTACCTATCTAAAAAAATAGTAAAAAAATTTCAAAAAAATATAAAATTTGGTCTCCAAGTACATTTTAATACGAAGATGATGGTAAGCAGTTCGGATCGACTGTTCGGACTTTAAAAACTAAGATAAGGATGTGGAGCGTGATTGGAGCACAAAACCAATGATGCATTTTAACTCTACTATTTATACAGAGGACCGTGCTTCCATGACCTCAACAACCACTTATTAATTTCAAGCTGCACTCCATGCTCCGCAACAGCGTGAAAAGTATTAATCACACACAAGATTTGTGGGTCCCAGCTTGTCAGTACTGTTTTGCGCACCCCAATTTGCACCTAGAGTGTATAGGGTATTTGCTATGGGTCCGGTGCCACTGGCACCAATTAGAGCTCCTGATTTTGTAAAATTTATAACAATTTGAGTTAGGAGGGGTGTTTTATATCAAAATTTATGATTTTTCATGTAGAATTTAATCATAAATTTTATTTTGTGGAATTTGTCTCCTATTTTGTGGCCTTGTACCAAATTAAAATATGATTGGCATTTTAATTGGTCAATTTGTTAATTAAATGACATATTTATCCAATTTAGTTAAATCCCAACTTTTTTAAGGTACAACAATATAGTGCAAAATTCTGTATTTTGAGGGCAATATGCGAAATTAAAATTCATAACAATAACATGTTGTTTCTTTTCCATGTGATATACATAGGGTATTGCCTCTCCTATACCACCAAATGAGGGATTCCAAGGACTCTTAAATCAAGTTCAAGCTGGAATTGATGACCTACCCACAAATGAAGCCGCAATGAGCAAATGATGTGGGTAGTCTACCTACAACGGAACCATCCCTTCTAGTGCAGAAAAGTGCACATTTGAGGGCTTAATATATAATTTACATGTTCTAACAAATGAACAAACTTGGAGTAAGTTATTTTGTGAATTTTTGTTAACTAGTGGTGGGTATATTTTGGTATATTTAGAAGTGCAATATGGTATATTTGGAAGTGCAATACAATTCTGGATTTGTAATGTGTTTTGCACATATTTTGGTACAATGTATGAAGACTATGTTATGTTAATGCTTATTAAATGCTTTCGATCAATCTATATATCAATGTGTTTGTGTTTATCTGTTTCAATGGGAATTAATGGGGAATGTCATACCATACCGGGTTGGTACAAGGATTGTAGAATGAGGGCATACTCATATAATGTCATTCAGGCATATATTTCCATGGGTGTATCCAGGGAACAACAAAACCATCTTCCCATGAAAATATTAGCACATGGAAGAAATCAGGTAGGTCCCCTGTTGGATAACTTGGGAAATACTCTGTGGGGTCCACGATTGCTAGCTTTGGAAATACTAAGATGAGTCCCACGTACGCTGTCCTTGGAAATAACTAGTTGGGCCCCACGTTCGATAGCCTTGGAAATACTCTGTGAGGCCCATGTTTGCTTGCCTTGGAAATACTAAGGTGGGACCCACATACACTGCCCTTTGAAATAATCAGACCATGTGTCAAATGTGAAAGTATTTCTGTGTGCGCTTTTTTCAAGGGCAAGCTCATGAAAAAAGTCAGAAAAAAGTATTTCCAACGGCGTCCATGGAATACTTACTATTTCCGTCGAAGGTATTTGCAAGGGCCTTTTTACCAAAGGTGGCGCATGAAAATCACGATTTCAAAGCATTTTCCGAGAGTAAGCTCATGGAACAAGCCTTTTTCTGCCCTTGCAAAAAACGTATTTTCTAGTAGTGTGTTTTCTGAGATATGTATGATTAATTGGTCTATAATTTATCGATCAAATGCCATTGATTTATTGGTTTATAAATGATTGTTGATTAATTGTGCTTACAGCTTTACATTTTGTCTTAAAACTGTAAATAATTTAAATGAAACTTTTGGGTCACATGAAGTGTTTGACACATTGCCAAACCAAACAATCCTCACTAAAATGAGATAAATGTTTTAGATGCAATAATTTAGAGGACTAGAATTGTAAAACATAAGAAACTGCCATTGTAAGTTAGTAGAACCATCTTTTTTTTTTCAGTAGTAAAATAAATTAATTTCTTCATTAACAGCAGGTTTGTTACAGCGTCTAAATGTGGACTCGGTTTTTAACATGATTTTATTAAACGGAGTGTGCGGTCTAAACAAGAACCAGTTATTAAATTGTAAATAGGGACAGTAATTAATAATAACATAGTTTTATTATTATTTTTATTTGACTAAAGTATTTTTTTTATTAAACATTTGACTAAAGTAAATGGTGAACAGTGGTTTCTTTTATTTATTTTTTATTTTGACTTAACTAAAATAAAATATTTTCTATAAAGAAAAATTAAAGCATACAAAATAAAATATGAAAATGTAAAAATTAAAATTAAACATTTTATTTGTCAATGTGAATCTATTCAGCCTTTTATTAATTTATGGAATAGTCTATTTAATTTTTAAATTACATAAATATTAATTTTTTAAGTAATACATTACAATTTGATTGTTATTCGTCCAAATTTAATTTGTATGAGTGTTGGAGTGGATTATTTGACAAATTTAGTACAAACATGCTTCTGCTAAAAAAATCCGAGTTTCCGATCCGACTCAGCTGATTCCGACCGATTCACCCGATCCGACTCGGCATAGCTTCTGGCAATAAAAAGTGTATTTTGGCTACAAAACAAGCTTCTACCAAAAAAATCCGAGTTTCCGAGTCATCGGCCGATTCCAGCCGATTCATCCGATTCCGATTCCACGGTCAAGAACCCAATTCCGATTCCGAGTTTCAGAACCATGGTAACGAACCCATATTTTTTATCTGTACCATTTAAGAAATTTCTTTTTTGAACGTTTCATACCAAATTTATTAAGAATAATATTCCAAATATGAAGTTATATTTCTTTTTGAAGAAGAAACAAGGGTCACACCCTCATTTGATTAATAAAAGTCTGTTACAAGAGTTTTGTACCAGTGACGGTATCGAAACACAATTTGCTCAAAACATTTGAGCTAAATACCCCTAACCTATAAAATTAAAAGTAGAAAGAAAGAAAACAACCCCAAAAATTCAAAAGCCCACTCTGAACCTTAGTGTTAGATAGTGTATTGATTTTATCCGCCCGGGTCAGACCCGGCCCGGTCCGCCCGGGACCCGTGTCCGCCCTGCCCGCCCTGCTCGTGCCCGGGCACGGGTTCACGGTTAACCCAGGTAAGGGTTGAAAAGGGCCGGACACGGTTTTTTTCAATTTAACCCGTGATACCCGTGCCCGTTTCAATCCCGTACCCGCCCGTACCATCCCGTGGACCTGGGTTGCCCGTGTCCGTACCCGTCTCGTGATGCCCGTACCCATAAAAATTCAAATTCCTCCCCCAAAAAACAGAAAAAAAAACAGAAAAAAAAACAGCAAAAAAAAATAGCAAAAAAAAACAGCAAAAAAATAACAGAAAAAAAAACCCGGTCCGGACCCGTGTTGCCCGGGGGGTTTGAGAGGGGCCGGGTACGGTTTTTGAAAAAAAAAAACCTTGCTAACCCGTCCCGTGTCGCCCGTGACCCGCGTTGCCCATGACCCGTGTTGCCCGTTGCCCGCCCCGGATTTTGCCCGTGCCCGCCCGCCCGTGCCCGTTTTGCAAAACACTAGTGTCAGCAGTGAGGAAACCGCGAAAACCAAAAGAGTACACTACTAGAATTTTGGTTTCTTACATGAGTAAAATTTTGGGTTGTTGCATGAGCTCATCCATGTAACAAGCCCGAAAAGCATGCAACAACTACCCATGGTACAAGCCTCGATGCAAATACTCAATTTCAGACTTGTTGCATGGGTTACCCATGTAATAACTTTTCCCAATCTTGTTGCATGAGCTTTCTCATGTAACAAGTACGCATGCAACAAGTCTGAGAATTGGCACCTGCAGGAAGTATTTGCAAGGATAGAAGGCGTGGGCCCCATCTTAGTATTTGCAAGGATAAAGAGCGTGGGCCCCATCTTAGTATTTGTAAGGATAGACAACTGAGTAATTGCAAGGATAAAGAACGTGGGTCCCACACGGGTTATTGCAAGGCAAGTGAATGGAGTAATTGCATGGATAGAGAAGGTGGGGCCCCTATTTATTTGCATGGGTAATGAAGGTGGGCCCCACCAAGTTATTTGCATGGTTAACGCTGGTGGGCCCCACCAGATTATTTGCAAGGATATCATTTAGACCTTTTGCATGCAATGTATTACCCCATATTTGTAATGAAATTTCGATGACAATAATTAACGTTCCAACAAAATATTATCATGCCAAATTTCTATAATCCTCCTGGTGCCAATTTGGTACCCATACCAATTTGGTACCAACCCAATGCCAAGCAAGAAATATTTTTCATTTCCCATTAAAACATAATAAGAACAATACAATAAAACATGGAGAGTAACATTTTAATTATCATTAATCTATATTTTAAATTCAAGCATACATTGTAACATAAGACCAAAAAGAGCACGACTATTTTCTTTCTATACCCAAAATATAAGCACGACCCATCACCAACACTTTGAGTTGAGAGTGTTGAGCAGCAACACTTGGCTGACATCCAAAGCCAAGGTCTATAGCTTTTACCCTGCAAGTTTATGAAAATCTCCACATTAATTTCCACTAAACATCTAATTAATACTTGTATGAACAAATCATAGTTTAGTCACATTAATTGAAACTAATGATCCTGCTAAATTGAAAACAGATATTCCGATTTGAGTAGAACAACAATCACCTAATAAGCACTGACATTGGTCGAATGAAAAGAAGGTAATAAATTGAATTAATAATCTAGTTGATGAACAACAATCACCTAATAAGCACTGATATTTATTACACTTGAGAATGTTGATGAACTTACCCATTACATACTTAGTTGGTTGAATGAAAAGAAGGTAATAAATTGAATTAATAATCTAGTTGTTAACGATTCTCCTAAAATAAGCCTCCCAGGAGGAACCCCAAAAGGAAACTTCCAAAAGTAAACTATCATAATTTGGCAATAAAATATAATCTTAATTTCTCAACACAAGCACCTCTTAATTACTCCATGTAATCATCCTAATTCCTATATATACAAAGAACATCATGGATCTCTTGCATTATCTAGCAACCAACACAGTGATATGGCATTTGAACTAAGTTAAGATCATAAGATAAGATGCATATGAAATTTCTCTAGTAGGAAGGGAATAAAAGAAATACCGTTTGTAATTAGCCACACCACGCATGCGTGGACGTCCAGGAACTCGACGAATAAAAGAAATACCGTTTCAAATTGGGATAGGGATGATACTGTCAAAGGAGTTGACAAACCCGTTCCTCTCTAATTGACAGAGATAAATGATATAAGTACAAAATTAGCAGATAATTCATGAAAACAGACAATTTAAAATTGTTATCCAATGTCAAGGCATACCTCAATGTGCTCGTCAGCCCCGCACCTCGTCAGCCGACCAGCCCCACACGCCCAAATCTCGCCTCGCCTGACCATATGCTGCACGTCCGCCCCAGGCCAGCGATCACCTCACCTGAGCCGCCTCCAGCCTCGCACGAGGGTTTGGTGGTGGGATTATGTGTGTGGGGAGGAGGCAGTGAGAGAGGGGGTGCGCGCATCTTTGCTAGGATCGGTGCTGAACAGTACCAGCTTGCGATTGCAGCGGATTGAGCTCTTCTCTCAAGCCTCCGTCAGCTCATTCTGTCTCTTCGGCATTCGAACCTTAAGAATCACCAATTTTAGATAAATTATATGTCACTTCTCCAGAAAAGGTGCTAACTGAAATTGTGGTAGTTCAAATCCGAAGTAGAGATTACCCCAAGCACAAAGGAAGCCGCGAATCGAACTCCAGAACCAAGATCTCGTCTTCCTCCACCACTACTGTCTTACGGCGGAGAGGGGGATGCGGGGTGAGAGCGGCTGTTAGTAGGAGATCCATTTCGCTGTTAGAGTATGAGGGTGGAGTGCGTAGTTGAGATGTGGTGCGTTGTGAGGACTAGTGATAGAGAGATAGAGGACAGGAGCAAAAGGAGGGTGAAAATGAGGGTTTAAGTGAGGCAAATTTGGGAGGCCGCCTAAATTTCTCTGGGTGAGATATGGGGGGAAACTGGATGCGATTGGGGGGAAAACGAAAATCTTAGGGCTAAAGAGAACAGAGCGTTTTAAGCTTCATGCAGTTTACTTTCTGTACTGAAGCTCTTGTAGTTAAGTAGGACGAGTGCTGCTTGTAGTTAAATATGTTCTGTAAATAAAATTCGCCTCAATTGTGACTCTGTGGAGGGGGGAATGAAAGGGAATTGAAATTAATTTCCTTAATACATACAAAATTACTTTATTATTGTTTAATTTAGATAAGAAATGAAAGTTCTACCGTATTTACTATTCATAAGTAATTAAATTTTATTTTTATTAATTGTTTAGTTTGAACTTCTAGAAGTAATAGGTATTTTATTTTTGCAATTCGTATTTAAATGGGATTGACATTATGTATAGTACTTTCATTTAGACAATTAATTTAGAAAAAAATGAATTGCAAATGATATTAATGAACTTACTCGATAATTAATGGATAATTAATAGAAGAACATGTTTATGAATTACTAAATGATTTAAACCAAATAATTATATAGCATAACATTCTTGTTGCATCAATAACTCATATCCATCATTGTCGAACATAGCACATGAACTCTCGCAGTGTGAGTTAATGAAGACCCACAAGTATACATCATCCGATGGTTGATCGGAACCGTTAAAATTGAAGAGTATCACATTAAAATCATTACAGTGCAGTTTGATGAAATTTTATGTTCATTTACCTATCCATCAAGCTCACGGAATATACAAACATCGTAGGGTCACAAGCACTTAGCATTGGATCGAAGCTTCGACATAAAGAAAGTTCAGATTTTTTTTGTTGGTATAGTTCAATGTTTTCCCTTGATCATTTTAAAAGTAATTTTGAAGTAATTCATTCTAGATTGACCGTCGATCGCTCATGGAAAAATGAACGGTCCGCAATTGTTGGCTCAATTTTAAAAGGCAAATATTGATGAAATTATATAAAATTGACAATTACAAACATTATTTGGTCACAGGGTATGTATAAATGTAGAAAAAAAAATTTTTAGGAATTTATTCATATTATTTGCTGTACAAAAATCACCAATTTCATCATATGTTGATATGAGCCGTTTGATGGGTGATGAAGAGTCATGATTACCAATGGATGTCTCCATTAAAGGGGCTGTGTGCAGGAGGTCCATTTTGCTGAGGTAACATACTATTTCTGTTTAGATCCACTCTAGATGAAATCATTTGGATCCTTTAATAACCGTGCTAATTTGATCATACAGCCCCGATCTAAACATAAATATTGCGTTACCTCATGTGATATAAAATCGTGGGTAGGTGTATCCATCGTAAATGCCCTGTGAGACTTAGAGAGAGGTCCTTGTTCACTCTCTGGTGGGACTTGGCTTTTTTTTAACAAGTAAGAAAACTCTGGACAACTTCTCTCTATTTCTTTTTACTGCCGTCAAACTAATTTTTTTGAGACTTCCTTCTTCCCTCCTTTGGCTACCGCCAAACATTTCAGACTATCTTCTTAGATCCCGCCTAATTTTGGACTACCTCTATTTTATTTTATTTTGCAACTTGCTCCACAGTTTTTGGCTACTGCCAAATCTTATTTCTACTATTATTCCATCTCTCTTTTCTTATTGTGTGTCCCTCTTTCTCAAGCCGATCCAAGGCTTCCAATTTTAGTTCGACTATGTTGCGTGTGCTCGTGAACTCGAGGTCGGCCAGGATAAGCAAGGTTGGTGGATGCTACTGCAGCCCCTGCTTTGGAATCTCGGTTGCGAATACCCCTTATCAAGTACAATCCAGTGACCAAAATTTGGCACTTCAATTTTATCAATCTAGGAACTAGCAATGTATTGCACAGAAGGTGTTTGTGGAAATGCCTAAATGGGAAGAAGTGTTATGTATACATTGAAAAACAAATACAGGTTGAATATAACTGCAGCAAACAAATTACACTTGTATTTGAGAGTGTTAAATCGATTCCAGTACTGGTTTCGGTCAGTATTGTCAAAGGAATCTCGAGTTCTCAATAGCAGAAATTAAGTTGTTTGTTTCTAGAATTACTGTTGCATTTTTCCAGATTTGGCCCTCCTTTCTAAAGTAGAAGAAGATAACAACTTAGGCATTCTAGTAACTAGTTGTGAAAAAAATTGGCCTAAATTAAATTTCTACAATGGTACTTTCCTTCTTACATTAGCCTGAATTTTAATGCAAATTTACACTATGGTACTTTAATGTAATCAGCTTGATGCCATAAATTAGTCTGCTGTGTTGTTAAATTATCTGGTTTTTAGTAAATGTTTAAGGTGTTTTTTTTCTTCTTATCATTCCATGGCACTTTGATTTATCAGGTATGCTGGTGCCACATGGATTCTATCTCAGAACTAGTACTTCATGCTTTGCAAGCTGATACCTAGTCATTTTATACAGCTCAAGGTAGTCTATGGTTTAACTTTTCTGCATTTTAATCAATTTAGGAACTAACAATGTGTTGCACATAAAGTATTTGTGGAAATGCTTAAATGGGAAGAAGTGTTTTGTATGCATTTAAAAATAAATATAGGTTGAATATAACTACAACAAACAAATCGAAGCTGACATTTTTGCTTAGTATTGCTTAATATCGAGAGTTCCTTGTTGTACATTTTTTTAGTTTTTTTAGTTGTATACCGGTGTCTGATTATGTGCACACAAAGTGTTTGATGCAATGGCATAAGTGCACAGTTGATTATTTATATCTTTTAAAAAGTTAGCAAGAAGAAATAACTAATACCTTTGCATCTATGCTACTGGATTGAGTGTGAGACTCATATTAAGTTCATGTCAATACACAGTGCAAAAGCAACATATACTATGGGTCAGTTTGTAGTCTCCTTGATGCTCAATTTGATGATTTTATCACAAAAATGTATGCACAACTTACCCAAAGACCTTCATAAAACCTGTGTGCATGTTTTCCTTATTTTTGCAATATTTCTAACAATTTATTTCATCACTTTTCAGTTTGTGAGGTGCAGTTTGGATTATTCTGACATGCTGTTTTGTTATTTTTGTGTAGAACAAACCATAGATCCAAATTGGATGTTTTTTGTATCTAAAATTTCAGGAAGTCATAATCTACACCCACAATTAATTTCAACTCATTGTATTGCCTAGAGCTATGCCAAACTTAAGTTTTTCTCAAGATCAGTTTTGTTCCAGTTTTGGTTCTGTACCAGTTTTTTATTTTCTGACAACCAGTTTTGTATAATTTACATAGGACAAACTACAACTCGAAATTGAGTGTTCTTGGTACCAAAATTCTCAGGATATTAAGATCTTTCACCATGATTTATTTCACATTTTTATGGATTTTTTAACTGAGTTGAATTTGAGGTTTTGTACAGGGAAGTTCTGCACCAGCAGCACTATTGTACCAGTTTTCGCATTTCCTGAGGCCAAACTTTGAGAATTCATTATAAATCGTAGTAACTATAATGTCATGTGTTTTATTTGGTATAGAACAAAAGTAAGTTTAGCAAATATATCATCTCTTTAATTGTTTAGAATTCCTCTTCTGGTCAAATACTAAAAAACCCATTAAGTGCTAAGCTCTTTTATAATTGAGAATAGAGTTGTTTCTTTGTCATGTCTGGAGTAGTATATATGTTGATATATATATTATAAGCACAGTCTGAGGAGCATTGTATAACATTGGAAAGCTGATCAACTAACATTGGAAAAAAATTTGTGTAATATGTTGCATGGTAATTTGGTGAATTGTTTTGTATATTAATTTGGTGAATTGTTTTGTATCTCAATCACTATCTAAGGTTTACTCTTAAGACGAAAAGGAAAACATCCTACAATTTAAGTTTCCGAATTATTTGTGCATCTCATTTAATTTTTAATATGCTGCTGTAATTATTATTTCTGTGATATACAAAATAAATTCAATTTGAAAGGAGAGATCAAATATATGCAGGAAAGGCTCTGTTCAGGAATTTAAAACTTTTACCATGGGTAGTCGCATGCAATTAATACTTCTTGACCATTCAGATTAATTACATAGGTAGTGTAGGACTTCTTACATGGACCTTTGGAATAAAATAATAAAAAACGAATCATCAAAACTTGTTTCATGGGTAAGCCCTTGGAAATGTTTTGTCTCAATTCTATAGACTTATTACATGGGTAGTGTAGGACTTCTTACATGGACCTTTAGAATAAAATAAGAATCATCAAAACTTGTTACATGGGAAAGCCCATGCAACTGTTGGGGCTCAATTCTGCAGACTTGTTACATGAGTAATTCTTTTGGTTATTGCATGGACCTTCATTAAAATATATTATCGGGCATGGTTGGCGGGTCACAGGTTGTCAATTATTAGTTGCATGGGTCGGTAAGAGACAATTGCATGGATAAACATCAAATCTTTTGCATGGGTTACTTTTTCCATGGGACACCCATGCAACAGATATTACTGTGTCAGAAACACCAATTCTTTTGCATGGGACCTTCATATCCATGCAACAACTAAGTGTTACTCATGCAACAAACCAAAATTCTAGTAGTGGTAATTGCAGCCAAATCAACTCGACTTTTACCAGTACCCATACCGGCCGACTGTATCATATGATATCTCTCGCGGCATGTGACTGCTCCCACTGGTCTTTTACCTCCATCTTCAACTGCTCTCTCTCTTTGGTTTTTTTCCCGTAAAAATTCTGCTACATCTCTCTCTACATGTTACAAATTGTGTTATGACTACGAGTGCTTTCTCTCTTGCCCTGCACTCCTTACTCACTATATCATCTGGCCTTAGCACTGTTGTCATTAATTATCCCCACTAGCATATAGCAAGATAATCATACGGCATTTACCAAATAGGTGAGATATGAAGTTATATTTCTGAACTACAAAATGTTGAAAAAAAATTAGAGGCTAAAATTGTAGCTTCAAAAATATTAGCATTTCAAATCTCAAAAAATAACTGGCCCGTTGGAAACAAGCGAGCTCAAATCTGACCCATGCTCGGCTAGGGGTATCTCATCCATTAACGAGTTATGGACCTCTCAAGGGACATGGGCCCACTACAGCAGAAGGACTCATCTGCGACTGGCCCAATCGGTCGCAGAAAGTAATTTCGCCGGTCGCAGATGAATGGTATTAGTCGCAGAAGGACTAAATCGGTTGCAGATGAGTCGGTCGCAGATGGCTCCATCGCTGATGCCCTTCCGTTGACGTCATCGGTCGCAGAAGAGTAAGGCGCCGGTCGCAGATGACTCTTTAGCTACCGATGAGATCGGTCACTGATGGTATATGTCGATGTGGCAAGAAGTCCATCAGAGACTGATATGGCGGTCGCTGATGATCCAACAATCAGTCGCAGAAGGTTTTTTTTTTTTGGTTTTTTTGCTGTTATTTTTCTTTTCCCCAATTGGTATAAAATGTACCAAACAAATATAACAACCATTAAACCTATTATGTTCTGTTCATTTATAACAACCATTAAATTACACTAAATTGCGTATGAATAGAGATGATATCTTCATTGAGAAGGCGAAAAACGACGACGAAACTTCAAACGGTCATAAAACGGCGCTCGAGTGCCCGATTTCAGCAAATGACCACTTTTCGGAAAGCGTGCAAAAATGCGCATGCGTCCGAACTGCTTTGCAAGATTTCTAAATTCAGAATTGCCAAAAAAACAAAGGGAAGAGTCTCAAAACTTCAGTTGAAGTTTCCGATTAAGATTTTCATTTCTAATCTCCAATTTACGTACCTCAGAAAATTAGTTATATAATGAACTTGTAGAATACCAATTTTTATTATTTTTGGAATTTTTTACTATTTTTATTTATTTATGAAAGATGGCACAAAATTGGCTCTATTCATACGTAATTTAGCGTAATTTACCGTATTTTAGCATAATTCTACATAATTATTGTAATTTCAAGTAATTTAGTGTAAATCAACATAATTTTTTTTTTAAAAAAAAAGGCAAAACTGCCTGTTTCATTGACTGAAACAAATGTTAATTACAAAGAAAAAAAATACTCCTCTATACTAGACAGCTCTTTGTCACCCAACTCCTATACCAAAACAAACACAAAATTCTACCCAATTTTACCCATTTAAGAAAGACCTCTACTAAACGAATGTATACACTTCTAGCTGGTATATCTCTCGTACTATTCACATCTAGACACGGCAAACAGTAAAGCAATTTGTATTGCCGGTAGCCACGGCAAGCAATAAAGCAAGCTGTATAGCCGCTATCTCCATAGGCTTTAACTTCACATCTCTGCTCTCTCTACCGTTTGCTGCTGCTCGTTTGAATTTGATACTTGTGCCCCTGGGAAGTGCCACTCTGTTCAGCTCTCTGGAACTAGATTTGGCTTTCTTGATGTTGGTTCTAGCAATCTGACTTAACCAAGAACCCTGATCCACTGGAGTTACTGGTACTAGATCTTTACAGACATCTCCCTCAACCCGCTGAGCAGGGACTGTCCGGCAGTCCTCATTCGTACCTTTACCAGCATGTCTTTCAGAAGAAGTCTCAACAGTTAGGGAATCTGTTGGATGCACCTCCGATTGGTGTTTCTCTACCTCAATAACCATTTTATCATCTTGTATGAGAGTTATCTCTTGAAACATATTCGCGTCAGACTCCAAATTGCATCTTGGATCATTCCCAATAGTCATCGCATCATCTATACAGAGTGGAGTGTTCCCCTTATTTGTGTTTCCACTCTGATTATCGTTATCAGATTCTTTTTGAGGTTGCTGGTAATCTGGTTCAGAGCTTCTCTTTTTCATCAACGCCAACTCTTGCTTTATCTCAGCTAACTCCGTCTCCAGCCTTTGAAGTAATTTAGCATATTTTAATATAAATATGCTATCAAAAAAGTAATTAGACAAAGGGAAAAAATTGAACTAATTAATTGAGTTGCATAGTCCGAGGTGAGTCTTATAAATAACCTAATTAAGGTTGTGCTTCCGAAGCAGTAAGAAGTTACTAATCTTGATTGATTGATTGTACAAAGCTTTTACAATGTCTATATATATACAGCCAATGCAACAGGCCAACTAATATGTAATTACATCACTTACTAATCTAACAATATATGGTCCTAACACAATCTTCGTTACACTATTGGACTGTTGGAACTAATTCTGTTATCATTGTTAGTACACTGTTCTAATCTTTGCCAAATCTTCATTCCAAACCGATCTGCCCCAAAATGAATCAAGGAAACTTTGTACATATGCACAGATGTAAATACTTGTTAATTGATGGACTTAAGTCTTCTTTCTTGCTCTTATCATACACATATCAGAGCAAAAATCGGCAAAAAGGCACGAAGGCCACAGGTCAAACCAAGAAGGTACAAAGGCCACCAGCAAGGCAAAAAAGCACGAAGGCCACAGATCAAGGCAACAGCCGCAAGCCACAAGGCAAAACCAAAACAAAGAGGATCAAAGTTACCGGGTGAAGAGCAAACCACAACAAGGGCGGCAGTGGCCGGGGGTCGGGCGGCAGCGAGAATTTAAAAAAATTTAATTAACTAGCATATCACGATTAAGACTAATTAAAATATGAATTTTTTGACTAGATTACGATTATGAAATTATAATAATAATAAGGTATTGTTATAACTTAATTCTATAAATTACCGCGACTAACGTTCGAAATTTCATATTAAAAGTTACTACGCAAGTCTCCATTATTTTCTTCAAATTAGATGTAATGAATGCATAGGATATCACCAAACTAAACGTCTTTTGAATTTTGAAGTTATTTCAACCGTTCATCATATTCTGCACGAATCTCAAAGCTCCTAGAACTTCCTGTTGAAAGTTTGTAAACCATTGTTTTAACCAAATTGAAGAAGGGTTTCGGGTCCGCACCTCTCTTTCTCCCTCTCTGACTCCGCAGCCCCATCTCTTCTCCTCTCTGTCGCTGATTACTGAACCCCACCCCCGAAACTCAAGCCTCCGTGCCTCCGCGCCTCCACGCCTTCGCTTCTTCTGAATTAAATCGGTCGCCACTTTCTTCTCCAATCTCTGCCTCAGCAACTCAGGCCTCCGCGCCTCCGCCTCAGCAACTCAAGCCTCCGTGCCTCCGCCTCAGCAAAACTCGGTCCAGTTGGATGAGAATCGGCTATTTTGGCCTAAAAATCGGCTAACTCGGCCGAGTCAAGCACTGTTCATCCGAGTTTTGCCGAAAAATCGCACGGTCCGAGTTCTCGGGTGAAAATCGGCTCGGAATCGGCCGATTTTCAGAACCATGATGACGCCTATGGACAAATCTCTCAAAGAAAAACTGTATAACCATCTATGTTGTACATGACAGGTTAACCAAAAACTCTCTTCCGGGCAAAAGTCGGCCATGATCACTATAACAGTGGTGACCGAATTCACATAGAAAGATTGAAAAATGATCCTCGATCGGTTTAGGAACCGGCCGGAAATGAAGGATATAAACCAACTTCAAATAGGCCTGAGGATCAAGAATGAAACATTGGTACCGACCTTAACCTAACTAAGACCACAACAGGCCCATGACCAGCACAGACAGGCTGAGTATATACTGTGCATCTGAAGCTTCTCAGAAGTAAATAAGAATACATGATAGTTCATCTGAAGCTTTTGAGAAGTAAATAAGAATATCGAGAAAGAAAATTAATACTCCAAAGTATATACTGTACATGTAAAAGAGTTTTTATTACCAAAGAATCAAATAACAAAAGAATAATTAAAGCGAAATTGTACTTTACAAGTTTACATCCTAATTGAAGTCCAATGCAAAACCTAATAAACAATTTACTAAAATTGGGACTGTATGTAATCGACAGTCTTCTTATCCAGCATAAACGCCTTGGCAAGAATGTCATCTGGTATTGCTGGATGTGATCCGAACAGCGAATCCGAAATCCTCACTACACCTGGATTCTGGCTATTCAAAACCGAGAACGCCTCAACGTCTACGTCTCCGAAATTGTACTGGAAATGTGCCAACCCGATTGGGAACACAAACACATCTCCTTTGTTCATCACCTTAGAGAACAGCTTATTGTCTGTGGTGATGAAGCCGACGTACAGAGACCCCTTGATTACAGTCAGCACTTCGGTTGCACGCGGGTGGATGTGTGGTGAGTTGAGACCCTTCGGTGCAAAGTCGAGGCGCTCCGGCATCACACCATAGGTGTTCAGGCCAGGGAACTTGTCTACTGTTACCAAGTTTACCGAAAGCCCCTGCTTGTTTCTGGTGTCGCCGGCTATGTGGAGGCCAGAAAAGGTGAAATCATCAGCAGTTACTAGGCTTGGGTTCTTGCATGCAACTCCATTTACAAATACTGCATTAGAATGGAAGAGGAAATGTTAGTACCAGAACTAGTACATATATATACATATGCACAGCAAAATTAAGTCATGCTATATGTGAATACAAAATATTAACTAAATTCAATGTATAAATTTGTGTTACAAACCTGGTGATGTTTTGTCAGCTACACAGAAATCTTGAAGGGGGCTTGGCTCGGAAGCAAATACTAGTGAGACGACAGAGAGAAGCATAAAAAATGAGAACAGAAAGATGTGTGAAAAAGCCATGTGTGTGGCTTTAATTAATTTCACAAGTAAAGAGAAGAGACAGAGATAGGGAGTGAGAGATATAATTGCTATGTAAAGGAAGAAGGTTAGAAAGAAACTGGGTTGGTTTTTCAGCTGTGAGATGGTGGAAGAGGTTACTGAGATTGAGTATATATATAAGCGTTGAAGGCTACTAAGATTGGGTCGTGCGATACTCATAAAATAGAAGAGGTCTGTACGTGTCCTTTGTACGACCAAGTAAGTATATATAAATTGGGAAGAGAGATGCATTCTGAGTCTCTTTCTGAGGGTTTATGAGAAGAAGTCGTATGGATGAATGCATGCATGCTTTGAAGTTGATATAGTAAACGCCTGCTCCGTTGCAAATATCATTTGTTAAGATATTTATTTGTATAAATTTGAGATTTCAGTATTGTTACGGTCGATGAAACTAAACAAATGCCAGTCAAACATTGGTTCAAGTGATTATAAATGAGCGAAATCTTAGACCCAGTCAAACGGGAGCTAGGGACGCTTCTCTGTTGAGGGATTCATAATTAAGGACAGATTTCAGAGACAGACTATAAAAGGAAACTTCTCTTCTTGAATAGAAATATATTAATTTAGTGTGCAAGATGATGTGCAAATTCCTTTTCCTTCTTGCTGAGTAAAACACTAAATCAACTCAGCCTTTTTTTTTTTATCTTTTTTTGAGGAATTTCATTATACTCCTCAAAAACTTTGAAATCACGTATTTCTCTCTCTAAACTTCAAAATATCATATTTAATCTTCTAAAATTTAAAAACTTATAAACTTAACCATTTAAGTATCTGTTATATTAAAACTCATTTTAAATTTATAAAGTATCCATTTTATCATTTATTAAAAAATAAAAATATGTAGCTTATTTAAGAAAAATGTTAGTCTTGTAATTTGTCAATTTCTAAGAACAAATGATTAGTGTATACCTAAATGTTATTGTGTATACGTGAAGCTTCCTACTAGGAAGGAATTGTATTTGTCATTAATTAGATCAAAAGTTGGTTCTCAAATATATTTGAGATAAAGATGAAGATGTAGCATTCCAACCTCCATTTAATATTCATCAAAAACTACCCTCCGGATTTCAAACCCGTGACTTTTCATATGAAGAGTGTTGCAAGTAACTAGCTAGTTATTAAAATTTATCTCAAGATCAAGATAAAATGAAAAAATATATATATGCTGCCAAGTCGAATATTAGGGAATTGTATAATACGAAAGGCTAGTACATTTTTGCATGATTTGTTTATAAATATTAATTATATATCAGTTTTGAGCTAATTTTTTTTATCAAAAATTTTATTAAGTACAAATAGTAGTATGCCAACAAATCAAGGACCAAGCATGCGGATTTTTTGGAAGTCCAAATCTGAACAAAAAGCGAATCAACGCTGTTGTACAATTGAGTTTTCATCCGGCCCGTCCAATCAGAATTCAAACCAGTTCCGTCTAAATTAGAAATAGAAATTAAGTGATTTATTTAATATTTGTGTGAATTCTAGAGGAACAAACCATATTTTGGCAGGAAGGCAAGTAGCCCTCCTCTTTCTAGATGTCTAGCATACAGTTCAATTCTTCAGGATTAATTCAGGAACATTACACGTATAGCAAACTAATTAAAATCGTAAACCAAATTTTTACAGCTCGCCTTAATTAATTAGAACTAGAAGTTGTTTAAGAGCTACACCAGATCCATATTCCTTTAAATCAGATTAATAGGCATTGTCATAGCCGACGTCATATATAGGTGCACTAGCTTTGAAAAACATATATAAGATATCGAAATTGTTATAAATTAAGTTCATTATCATCATTAATAATATATAATTGTGCGGTACGTAGTTATAGTCAATTAGCACATGCTGTCAGGGCAAGAATTAAATTGTATTAACCAAGTCAAGATTGACGTCGACAAAAATCAACTTATTTTAATTCCATGCATAAAGAAAGCAAGAAGTATTAACAAACATTTTATCGTATACATATCGATTTGTTACATCACAATTGATAAATGGAAAAAAAAAAAAAAAAAAAAATCCAAACCACATGCACAAATACAGAAGCGAATTCTTGTATCAAATTAGAAAAATAAACAATATATATAATGCCTATTTAGTTAAGAGTTGCTTGTAATCATGAAACCAAGCTCAAATTTACTGGAACTTTGATTGGATGTAATCAACGGTATTCTGATCCACCATCAATGCCTTCATCAGAACATCATCTGAGATCGGTGGTTTGGTTCCGAAGAGCGCATCTGCAACTCTAATCACACCTGGATTCTGGCTACTCAAGCCGGCAAAGGCCACGGCATTAGTAGTGCCATAATTGTATTGAAAGTGAATCAGGCCGATAGGGAACACGAAAGAATCGCCTTTATTGAGAACCTTGGCAAAGAGTTTATTAGCTGTGGTAACAAATCCGACATATAGCGACCCTTCGAGTACGACTAGTACTTCGGTGGCACGCGGGTGGGTGTGGGGAGGGTTGAGGCCATACGGTGCGTAGTCTATACGAGCCAAGGAGATGCCCAAGGTGTTTAAACCTGGGAGCTTCTCCACATTCACTAGGTTTACTGCAGAGCCCAGTTTGTTGCTAGTGTCACCAGGCTTGTCGAGTCCAGAGAAGGAGAAGTCGTCGACTGTGACTTGGTTTGGATTCTTGCATGCTTTTCCATTAACAAATACTGCAAAGGAAAACAGAGAAAGATTATCTATGCAGTACTCAAAGTAATAAGATCAAAGCAAATTAAGTGAAAATTGTCCAAAAGTTAACCAGCATGTACTGCTGTGTGAAGTGTGCAGTTATAAGTTACACAAGTATTTTCTTGAGAAAATTATAAGAGATTGGTATTTACTCGTTTAAGAAACATATAACAAATTAAAGCATGCTACCTTGCGAGTCTTTATCGGCTACACAGAAATCCTGAAGTGGGCTTGGGTCAGAAGCGAGGGAGAAGGAGAAGGATAGAGCGAAGAGAGCGACCAGGAGAGAGATACGGGCAGTTGCCATGTATACCTTTCTCTCTAATTAAAATTTAGTTTAAAAGTTTGGAAGAAGAAGCTTTGATTGGCTTAATTATGAATATGTTACTCAAATGCTTGAATATGATTGAGTGGAATGAAGGAACCGGTTATATATATAGATGAAGAGGTGGCTTAAGGGTTAGTTTTTGTTGCTTTCTTTGACTATTACAAAATTAAAACGGTTGGATTTGGTTTTAATGAGGTATTATAATTGCATCATTTGACTTTCGGAACGATATTGACATCTCAATTTTATTTTATGCGTACAATAGCGATATTTAGCACAGAAGCTCATTGTCCAGTTCCTTTTTATTTTTGTTTTTGAAGTAATTTATTAATCTTCTTCTTCTCTGAAGTTATCAAATTTGAAACAAATCTGCTGAAATTCTCATTCGTGAACATATATTTATATAAAAAATTATATATAATAATTTTTATATATGTACATATAATTATATAATGGTTAATAATTATGATGAGATTGATTTATATAATATTTTATATTTATATATATTTTAGATTAGTTTTTATGTGATTAGTAACTTATAATTTTTTAAATTAATTGGACAAACAATTATAAATTATTTTATATTGAACGATATTATGTGCATGATGTGATTAGAATAGTATTTCTTAATTTGTTTGTATATATACTTTTGGAACAGATATTAAATTATAGAAACTATCAATTTATTCAATAATGATTCATTATCCGTTTATCATCCGTTAATCTTATTCGGAGATAAGGATAAGGTACTAATAAAAGTAATGCTTAAACAAATAAGAATAGTGTACATGCAGATAAAATTATTTTAAAACACATAAAATATAAAAATATATACCACCGCCCAATCCCCATCCTACACATTAATTAACTCCATATTATTATGAACAAGTCAACGGGTGGGAAAGCGCGCATGAGGCTAAGTAAAATTAAGCATTGATTGACTATTGGAATTGGTCGCTGTGCACTCTTGATATGGTCCTTGTCAAAGGCAAAACCAACTTTTATTAGGTTAATTATAATAATGTCATCATTAGCGTAGCAGCTGCATGTATACCCAATTTTAACTAAAAAATATTATTAAACCATCTGAACCGGGAAAGGTTGAAAGACTTAATTGCTTTTCGGAATAAATTAATGTCCTAAATATATAATTGGGTAACAAACTCCTTTTTAATTGGAATGAAAGTAGTAATTTATTTCCTGCAGCCACTACTAGAAGTTTGGTTTATTACATGGGTAATATTTCAGTTGTTGCATGAGCTGATCCTTGCAACAAGCTCGAAAAAAGCATGTTACATGAGTCACCTATGTTACAACTACCCTTGTTACAAGTATCCATGTAAATACTAGATTTTTGACTTGTTACATGGGCTACCCTTGTAATAACTTTACCAAAACTTGTTACATGAGTTTGCACATGTAAAAATGACGCATGCAACAAGCCTGAGATTTGGCACTTGCAGGAAGTAGTTGCATGGTTAAAGAGCATGGGCCCCATCTTAGTAGTTGCAAGGATAGAGAACTGAGTAATTGCATGGTTAGAGAACGTGCGTCCCACACGGTTTATTGCAAGGCAAGTGAACTGAATAATTGCATGGGTAGAGAAGGTGGGCCCCCCTGTTTATTTTCATGGTTAATGAAGGTGGGCCCCACTAGATTATTTGCAAGGTTTACCCATGAAAATAATAATCTTGTATGGCATCATTTCAACATGGCCTTATTCTACAGTCATCCCTGTACCAACCCGATACCAAACCCGATACTCTTTTACATTCACTAATTCCCATTGAACCATATTAACATAAACACATTGAAATATAGATCGATAGCATGTAATAAGCATTAATCAACATATTATAATTATCATACATTGTACCAAAATACTGAAAAGTATTACAACAACAATATATAACACAAAAGTTTGCTCAACTCCTAATAACAGCAATCCATCTATACAATTATCTAAGTACATTGTTACCAAGAAAGTAAATCTGCTAAGGTTTCCCTACATAACCATATGTGAAAATAATCAATGTCGCATCAAATACATAACCTCACATAACCCACCGAAAGGGTATAAAGGGCACACTCCTGAGGTGATGAATTTACGGCACACTCCATATTATTATGAACAAGTCAACGGGTGGGAAAGCATTGATTGACTATTGGAATTGGTCGTTGTGCACTCTTGATATATGGTCCTTGTCAAAGGCAATTAAAACTAACTTTTATTAGGTTATAATAATGTCATCATTAGCTAGCGTAGCTGTATTGTATACCCAATTTTAACTAAAAAATATTATTAAACCATCTGAACCGGGAAAGGTACGTAGAAAGACTTAATTACTTTTCGGAATAAATTAATGTCCTAAATGTATAATTGGGTAACAAACTCCTTTTTAATTATAATGGAATGAAAGTAGTTATTTATTTCCTGCAGCTACAGGCTATCCTTAATGGCAAGCTATTGCCAAGTAAAAGAAAGCCGAATAAACACTACTAGAATTCCCAGTAATAGCAACGGATCTAAGTGTTATTAGCAAGGATAGGAAGCCCCCTTGCAATAGAAATAGAGCTTTTGAATTTTGCTGATTAAATTAATATTGTTGCAACGGGAGGCACTTGCAAATAATCACGCTTGCTAATGTCTCCCGTTGGCCCTTGCTAATGTCACATATTTCCCCTTGCAAATAATAAGACCCACTCCAAACACGCCAGATATTATTTTTTATTAAAACCCGTTGCAATTACCAGTTCTATTACGCTTGCAAATGAGTCGTAGACGGGTCCCACACATTTGTTGCAAGGGCAACCGTTGCAAATAATGTTTAGGATTGTGTTTATATTATTTTATTGTGAAGGCCTATACTATTTGCAAGCGTCGTCGTTGCAAATGTTTTTGGAGTTGGTTTTATATTATTATATTCTGAAAGACCTTATTATTTGCAAGGGCCACCGTTGCATAAATTCTTAGGATATTGTTTATAATATTTTATTGCGAATGCCATATCTATTTGCAAGCGTCACCGTTGCAAATACTTTTAGGTTTCAGATAATATTAGTTTATTGTGAGGGGCTTAACTATTTGCAAGGGGCACCGTTGCTAATGTTTCTAGGTTTCGGTTTAAATTTTTTTATTGTAAAAGAAGGACATTATTAGCAAGGGCCACCGTTGCAATTGTTTGTGTCACCCTTAGATAGAGAGACACACCTAAACTTAATATCTCCCTTTTGTGACACTAGAAATATTAATACAACCATCACATAAATTCGAAATATTAATACAACCACAACAGAATACAATGTTATATTTCGAAATATTAATAACCAAAAAACCCTATTAATTATCATGTGAGGATTCTGGAATGAAAAAAAAATGAAAGGGTGGCATGTGAAGGGGTGGATTCATTGCTTGTAACACCTACAATCGCGCAAGCATCGGATAGGCATAGCTGCTGATAATGTGGAAAAAATTGAATATTTGTGAGCAATTAGATCATGTTAAATTAATATGTGCATTTCATAAGAAAAATATAAAAAACTTAGTAGGAATTTGTTGTCACCAATTACATTGTGGTTACCATAAAAGAGTGATAACAGCCATGATGGAAAACTGAATAGAAACTTATGAAACAATTTATAAAGGACTGTGTAAAGTTGGAGATACAAGATCTTGCAAAAAAGGACCATGTAAATTTGGTTTTCCCCATTGTGTTAAAAAATTAAAATAAAAAGATAAATCATCTTTCAGACTTAGAAACAGTAGCACAGAACAGCCACTGTGCCTTTCCTTTCATTGGTTGTTTGCATTATTTCTCCACACATTATGTTTTTTCAAATTCACAAGTTTGTTCTACACATTACCTAGAGGGAATGTGACATTATGTATTGGGAATGTGACAATTAAATGTTATAAAAATGTGACTGCTTACCAATTAAAAGCCATCTTCCTCAGATTCATAAAATTGACCCCAAAAAGCTTCTTGATGAGCTTGATCCATTTGATCCATGTCATTCTCTTCCTCACCATCCTCTACCGGATTGTTGGCATTCATCGCGCATGGTTGTGTGACCTCCATGATGTCATCCACTAGGTCGAACTCGTCTTCTTGAATGACGGCATTATCCCAATCAAAACCTGGTCCGTCCGAAACCTCGATGTGGATTGCCGGCATTTTCTCTTGGTAAAATTCGAGGTTTGCGTCGTCTTCATCATCACGAAACTGGCCTTTCGGGGATGTTTTGAACGCAACCCACCATTTTTGTCTTTCAAGAAGCATTGAAGCATAAGGAAGGTAGCTCACTTGGACCGCTTGACATGCCAATACAAATGGGTCATAAGTTTTCAGCCGAGACTCGTGTTTAACCTCGACAATCCCATGTTGGCGGTCGACCTTTACACCGTTTGTTATATCAAACCAATAACACTTAAATAGAACCACCTTGTTGCCTCCTTCATATGTGAGCTGAATAACCTCTTCGAGAACTCCATAGTAGTCGTGTGGGGTGCCACCTGATTCCGTTTCTCCTATGATGCAAACCCCGCTATTTCTTGAACACTTGTCTTGCCCATGCGATTCAGTGTGATATCGGTAACCATTGATTTCGTACCCTTCGTAACAACTCACTCGTTTGAGTGGTTTCATTGCTGCCTTTCGGATGTATGGGTCGCATGCACGGTCGGGTATTAGCTTCTGTCGTAACCACTCTGCGAACAGATCTTGACGTGCTTTCCAAAGTCTTTCCGGGGTGGTACCCTTGTTGAGCATAACTGCATCAAACTCCCTACATTTTCCAAGAGCTCTATTAAAATAATAATTGAAGTCATAAATAATAGTTAAATCATTGAATATCATGATATCAGATTGCGGTTCAGCACTTCTATTAGCACCTTTTGTATATTAAGAGATCATGGAAGTGATATAATAATATTGTACCCCAAGTATTTCTCACGGATCTCCGGGCAGTTGAGTAGGACATAAGTGTGGGCTGCCTTAAATTCATCGTCAGTGAGAGTCCTTCGATTATCTCTACCAATGTGACGGCCAGTTTTGTCAAAAATCGAAAGGCTTCCCCTCGAAATGTTACATTTTTCAGCTCCTTTTGGGTCCTTAATTGATAAATCTTCAAAATAAAAACTAGAAGTGGTGGAAATCTCTTTGACTATGGTAGCCTCAACGATTGATCCCTCAACACGTGCTTTGTTGGTCACTCTCAACCGTTGTTCTTTGTTACGCCTTAAAATGAAAAAGTGCATTTGAGTTAAGTAATATACTACTATATGATTTCAGTAGTTTAATAGAAAAGACAATTTAAAGTTAAACGCACATTTCACATGGATACATCCATCGCGACCCTACTGGCCCACCCATTCTAGCCTCATGTGTCAGATGCACCACAAGATGCTGCATAGAATTGAAGAAACCCGGCGGGAATATTTTTTCCATTTTGCAAATTGTGACAACAATATCTCTTTCTAATTGGTCGATACGAGATGGATCAAGTTCCTTGGCACAAATCTCTCTAAAAAAACTTGAAACCTCACATAGAACATCCCATACGGGTTCAAGGACAAAATCTCGAAATGCAACGGGTAGTAGACGCTCCATGAACACATGCCAATCATGACTCTTCATCCCAATTAGGCTATTTGTTGTTAAGTTGACACACCTTGACCAGTTTGATCCGTGGCCATCGGGAAACTTGACTTTATCTTTGATCCAAGTTAGAACCAACCTCTTGTGCGCTTGTGAAAGTGCGAATGGTGCCTTCGGTATTTTTATCTTTCCCGGGGTTGAGGTACTAGGGGTTAGGTGTAGTTTGGGTCGATTGCACAAGAGAGCCAAATCTTTACGAGCTTTTTCGTTATCCTTGGTTTTCTTACCCATTCTTAAAAGTGTGTTAACCAAAGCTTCCGTGAAATTCTTCTCTGTGTGCATCATATCAATATTGTGTGGCAAGAGATTGTCTTTCCAATATGGCAAACTCCAAAAGATACTCTTCTTTTGCCAATGGTGAGTCTCACCATAACCCTCAAATTGTGGTAAGCCCACATCTTTACCCCATGACATATCACCTAGTTTGTTCACTTCCTCAAGTATTTGCTCTCCCGTCAATCTTGGTGGTGGCCCATCCCACTCTTCTCTGCCTTTAATGAAATTTGTTTTATCTCGACGAAATGGATGATCCATAGGCAGCATGCACCTATGACAATCGAACCAGCATGCTTTTCCACCATGTTCTAATTGGAAGGCCTTTGTTGCACCTTGGCAATAATAACAAGCCAATTTACCTTTTGTACCCCAACCGCAAAGCATCTCATACGCCGGATAGTCGCTCACCGTCCAAAGAAGAGTTGCTTTCATCTTGAAATTTTCCTGTCTAGATGCATCCCATGTCATTTCACCAACAGCCCACAAGTTGTTTAATTCATCGATTAAAGGTTCTAGCAAAATGTCAATGTCCCGACCCGAATGCTTCGGTCCGGGTATGACAAGCGCTAGAAACATGCTCTCCTCTTTCATGATCATCCCCGGTGTTAGGTTGTAGGGAAAGACAAATACCGGCCAACACGAATACGGAGCCGCACTCGAGTTGAATGGCATGAACCCATCTGTCGTTAATCCTAAGAACACATTTCTAACTTCTTTAGCGAACTCCGGATACTTCTTGCAAAAATGCTTCCAAGCCTCACCGTCAGCCGGGTGCACCATAATCCCGAGTTTCTCACGCTTGCCTTTCTTATGCCACGTCATATTTACCGCATTCGATTTGGTCATATAAAGCCTTTGCAACCTTGGCGTGATTGGTAGATAACGAAGTTGCTTTTGTGGGATCGGTTTTGCGTCAGGATTAGGTCCCGGTGGCTTGTACCTTGACATACCACAAACATCACATCTTGTCTTTTTTCCCCTCACCTTGCCGTAATATAACATGCAAAAGTTCGGGCATACGTCTATTTTCTGATGTTCCATGCCCATTCCCTCAATCAATCGCTTTGCTTGGTAGAAATTATCCGGCATATTCTCACCAGAAGGTAGCGTGCTCTTAATGAGGGCCAACATCCCATTGAAGCATTTCTGACTGAGTTGGTTTTCTGACTTCAACGCCAATGCTTGTGTCACTAAAGACAATACGGTTTGTGCTTCGCATTTGAGTTCACCATTAACGTTGACTTTCCAAAGCGGCGTTTTATTTGCCTCTATCATGTCGAAGAACTTCTTAGCCGCTCCAGTAGGTGACTGGTCATCCCAATTGAAGTCCGGACCTGCAACTGCCCTTACCATCTCTTCCCCTTGATCAATGGTTTGATAGTTTAAATCATCCTGAACATTCACTTGCACCTCCCCATGCTTGTGCCAAACAGTATATAGTGCGCAAAAGCCGATCTTATAAAGATGTACAGCAACGGTATCCACATCTCTCCTAAGTAGGTTTCCACATTTTTTACATGGACACGGTATACATTTCTTTCCTTCATCGTCAACAGTCACAACAGAAGGTTTGGACAGTGCTGCCTCAAGAAACAATTCAACCCCATCAACAAAATCTTTGTGTAGACCCCCACCGGAATCAATTCTAGTGCCGTACATCCATTGACGACAATCCATGTTTTTCCTATTTAACAATTAAATTACAAGGTGTGGGCTAATTTAATTAGTGTAGTTGGGAAACTGATTTAATGAAATTGAGCCTAGCAACAGTGGAAATGATTTAATGGAATTGGTCACCTTCTTCAATAAGTGTAGTTGGAAAACTGATTTAATGGAATTTAATAAGTGTAGTTGGAAAACTGATTTAATGGAATTGGTCACCTTCTTCAATTTCTATATCCATTACTAGCAACAGTGGAACTGATACTTGACCAAAATTGGTCGATTTACCAAAATATAAGCAACAGTATGAAAAGCATGCTGGTTTGCTAAGCATTCGTGACATATTAATGATTCTTTCTATAGAAACAATAATTTGATAAAGCTCAAGAAACCCTTGCCACAGAGCTACGAACCTGATTTGTAAACAAATGCTGGCAGTGACTACCGTCGGAGCAAGAGAGAAGCGGAGGGAGAGGCAGAGGGAGGGAGGTAGGGTGAGGGAGAGGTGGAGGGAGAGGCGGAGGGAGGGAGGTAGGGTGAGGTAACGACTGTTGAGAGCGGGAGGGAGATCACATCTTGAGGTAACCCTTCTTGATTTAATGGGGCGGCTAAGGTGGGCGCAGCTTTTTCAAAAACGAAAATGTTTTGAGCTAGTGGGGACGGAATCGCAATAAAGCTCAGGAAGAATAAAGAGCAAAAGAGGATGCGCGGTATTTGCATCGGAATTCCATAGCAAATTCTAAAACACCCCCTATTGAAAACATTTATAATTTTTGTTGCGTACCCAATTTGTACGCTTCAAAGAGGGGTTAAATGTGCAAACTCAATCACAAATCTGAACATCATGTTCCCTAAGTACCATGATTTAATAAATGTTTGCATTAAAAAAACCTAGAGGGAACCAACCTTTCATTTTAAGCCTTAATGTTTAGACAAAGATATAAAATGGGTTACACATCCTACATACTGTTAATAAAAATAGAGTTTAGCTCACATCCTAATTACTGTTTTCATAAATACAGAGCTTCACATCACATCCTACTTAATGTTTAGCATGAAAAAGATTCACATCCTACTTACTGTTATTACAAGGCGTATTTAAACAATTGTACTTCATGGTTCACATCCTACTTATAGCAACACATAACAAAAAGTCACAACACAACGCATATCGGATAGTCAGAGCAAAGTTAAACTGTCCAAATCCAAGTTTAGGCATCCACATCTGTACTCGTACTACTCAAGTCACCCTCAACTACTTCACGCATTATCACCACCACTATTGTCTCCCGAACCAGTTTCGCTGTTTGATGACCCCTCCTAAAAATCAAATAAACTTAGTCATGTATTTAATATTTACCAATTTGTATTTAGAAATTTCTTGCAAATATTTAAATAAAATGAGTACTTACACCAAATTTGGGAGGCTTTGCTCCGAGTTTCTTGTAGAGCGCCTCGATGCATGAAGCGCTCCATTCATTTTGTTTACGGACAGCTGCCATTTCGGCTCTGTGTCGCTCCTCTTGGGCAGCGGCATCATTTGCAAATGCACGACGTTCGGCCGATATCTTCTCAGAAAGGATCTCCGCCACCTGTGCTTCTGTGAAGGTTTTCGTCGCACCCTCAGCAGATGTGGCAGTGCTCCTCGTTTGCTCCGTTTGGGATGCCTCCATGGCCTGAAACTCTCTGTTGGCTCTGCATGTCCTGGCCTTGTTGCCAAATCCAAACACCCTTCCACGCCGGTCCTCGCCTTCAGCGGCCATCTCCCACAACTTCGCATCTGGCAATTCCCCGTGATGAAGCTCCTTCAATTTGTTGTACTTGCTCTGCATCGGACATAAAAAAAACGAGGAGCAAGATAATTATATTTAAAAAGGAACTATTTAAAAAAAAACTACTCAAATATATGTCATAAAATTACACGGAGCAAGATAATTATTGAATATATGTCATTAGAAACACGGACTAGCTAGGAGATTGTTGCTCCTAATTATGCACCTCACTACCTTCAGAAAGTACCTCAGTAATTTCTTCTTCTTTTTTTGTAAATTATCTATATCTTCCTTTCTCATCAAATGATTATAAATTACGAGATCCTGGAATTGACTTTCCGAGGGCATACAAAGTTTCAGCTCTAGCTATTTCCTAATTATTACTATATTTCTTTGTTCCTTTTTCCTTTTTTCTTCAGTTAGAGCTTAGAGGGGATCTCATGCTCCAAATTACAAATAAGCAACAGTGTTGAGAATTAAAATTCTCATTTTTTTGCAAATAGTTTTCATTTTGTCATGAACCTAAATTGTTCCATAATAATATTACTTTCTCAAATTCATCATTATATATTATTTTCCTAGGTCAATTAAAGTATTCTTCACAATATATATGAAATTAATGCATACATGAAATTCAGTACATAAGGGTATCATTAATACCAGAACAGGTATAAACAATTTTTTAGTGGTTGATAAAGTACATAAGGGTTACCACCTACCAGTCTACAAATTGCCAAAATACAAAGATTCTCTTACCACCACTCTTTGTGCCCTATCGTTAACATACACCGTGCCATCCTTTGTGTGAAGTCGATCAAATAAAGCCTTCAAGCCAACATCAGTTCCCATTTCAACTTCCTGAAATATAAGTAGATAGTAATATAAAATATGCAAGTGAAAATCACAACTTACAAGTAATTACACCAAACTATGGTATTATTGTTTAGCAAAGGGTGTGGGGATTACCATGGCCTCCTTGTGCCTGTACGCACTCCTCGAACCACCTACATGGTTAATCGCCGGTGCATTATTTTTTTGGTTGAGTTGATTTCAGAATGACAGTTTTGCCCAATTCTCATTAGACCAAATATCACACAGCGCCGTCCAGTTAGATTCATCCTTGCACCATAGTGGACAATACTGTTTCCACAAATCCTTCACCGGTTGTGGCACGCTTTCCTTGCCTTATTCAACACACGAGTGTAAGCCTCAGCAGCAATCTTTTTAAAAACCTCGAGACAGCGACCCTCATCTTGACCTGGACCCCATGAGTACCTTTGCAGGAACCGTCGCAGGATTTCTATCCTGGCCCGCGATGGGAACCGGTTGTACGTCCTATAAGGTCCCGGCATTTCGGTCACTGTCAGCAGCCTTATGGTACTTACCACCTTAGTGCACTTGGTAGACGACCTGAACTCAGCGTCACCCACAACATATAGTTCAGGTCTACCCTCTGGCTTAGCCGGTTCACGGGCCTTGGCAAGACCCCTTCCACGGGGCTTTTCATCTTTCTTCCCTTTCCCCTTCCCTTTACGCCTCCTTTTATTGCCAAAGAGCACTTTCTGCTCCAGAGGATCAAGTTCTTTCCCAAAAAGGCCACGAGCTTCTAGACAGGCACTTAGGGGCAGACGCAAACGGACCCTCCCACCACCATCATCCTCCACTCCCACTTGGTCTCCCACCATCTGTTCTGATACTTCCGGACCACCATCGGACACCGGAAACCCATGCTGATCAGATGACTCCAAGTCAGTTTCCTCTGTAACAGGATTCGTTCTTGATTCCCAACCTGACCAGCAAGGTTCCTGCTGCGAGGAGAGGGGAGTGGATCCCTCTAGCCTAAGCGGACCACTATCTCTATCTTCATCTGCCTGAGGGGTAGTCTGTCCTACCGGCATCTTTTTCTTCGGTTTAAACTTAGAATTGGTGGGGTTGGGTCCACGGAATATTCTCACTGAGGAAACCGACTCGGGATTATTCTGGGAGGGTAGTGGAGCAGAGATTGGAGCTTTAGGGGCTGACTTGGGACATTGTTGAGGGGTTGGAGCAAGTTTTTCGGGTGTATTTGCATCGGACAGGCCCATGTTGTTTTCGGCATTGAGCCTCTTCAATCTTCTAGGCGGTACCTGTCGGCATTGAGGGGGTGTTTTCCTTTTGGGCTTTTTCAGCGATTGCATTTCAGCACCCGACGTTGCCTGGGTCGCCACTGGCTGAGTCTGCGCCAGCGGAGCATCCGTCATTGCCTGGTTCGGTTCCAGCGGACCACCCGTCACTGCCTGGATCGCCGGCAGCAGACCATCCGTCGCTGCCTGTTTCGGTTGTGGCGGCGCATCCGAGGCTGGCTGAATCTGCACCAGCGCTGGACTGAGCCTAGGGGATTTTCGGCGCTGGACTTTGTCGGCCATGATAATCTGTGACAGAGGGACCTGTTTAGTTACTGAACAGCTCAGGATTCTAAGTGAATATAATTCTGTTTGGAAATAATGATGATGTATATTCATTCTAGATTCTAAGTGAATATAATTTAAATATAGTTCGCATTGTCCTATGTGCTAGCATGGTGGAATTGGGGAGTCCATCTGATAACAGTGGCCATGTCCTAAGGGGCAAAACAACAGAACAAATCCTTCTCAGTACCTTAAAAAAAAACCTAAGTGCCTTAACAGAAACCCTTGAATCAAACCCTTGAATCAGACATGGTAGAATCTTCAAAATGCATCTAAATTAACATAGTGAAATATTTGTACTGCTATGCACAGAAATGCCCCATCAGCAAATACAAACCTAACCTAATTATACTACGTAGAAAACATTAGAACATTATTACTGGTACCGTAGCTATGACTTAGATCAATGATAAGAGCTAATTGCTTAGGGTATAATTATCTTACATCAGCGTGCCGATCTAGTGATGAGCTAGACCAGAATTAACTCCTTGAAACAAAAGGCGGCTTGCTTATATCTAGTTTAAGAGAAGTGAGAAAACAAATTAGCAATCATGATCAAACAAAACGACAAATGCATTTTTTATTTATATCTTCAAGAGATACTTGCATCTTGGCGTAAATAATTCAAATTATTTCGAATTAATAATTAATACAGCAAGTTTTATGGTACTGAAAACATAGAGCAATCAAAAAAAGTTGATTGTTTTCTACCGTTCTGCCATAATCAATTACCATGTTTTGGGACTTCTCCAACTTTTACCCTGTGTGTTATTTTCCTTGTAAATAAGCCCCTAGAACTATGTAACAGTGAACATCACAAGCATATGTGAAAGCAATTACTATTTGACGGGTTCAATTCCATTCAGAGTAGGAAGTGCTTTCTTGATTATTCAAAGGGCAGTGCTATTTTGAGGACATGAATTCTACTTTTGTGTGCTGAGATAATTCTTTTGTTTTTAATACAATTTTGCCCCTTGTTAAATACCTTCTTATTATGGTTCAAGTAATTTCTACAATCACTTATGGAAGGGGAATTAATGCCTACACGGATATGAACTTTTTTTTTTGTTTAAATAATTCATGCTATTAATTCCTACATAATAGAGTGAAATAAGAACCAAAGTTATACATGTACAAATATATATTGATTCAAATTTAGAAGTCCCCAAGAAATTTTCTAAGTAATTCATTGGTGATACTTCATTGAGATCCGTCCAGTTAAATAATGGTAAAACAAATATCTCTATTTGATCCAAGGGAAATTATTTGAATAAAAACAGATGGTCAAAATCAAAATACAATATGTCTCCAATATGTCTGCAATTTTGCACCCGTAGTTTATTGTATTTTAATGCTAATATATTAATCTTTAAGATAAAGTAACTTACTTTAATCTAATCACAATTATATGGGTAAAATCAAAATAATTGCATTACTTATTTATGATTTCCATAAATATACAAAATCTGCCATTTGTACTGTGAAGCTTCAAATATTTCCTTTATTAATTGTTACTTAATCTAAAATAAGGATTGAAAGAAGAAATTATTGAGGGCAAAATTGGTCTAAATGGAGGAAAAATTCTCTCAGCTCTCAATAATAGAATTTTTGCGCTTAGAGTAGCGCTCCCCTTATTCAAAAGTTACTAAGACCTAAAAAAGGTTTAGTATTATAAACGCAAAATCTATGTACTTATCCCTAAACCCTAATTTCACATTTCACTTATAAACTACAAATATAACTAGTAGACAGACTTGTTTCACCCAGCTCTCCCTGAACCCTAATTTCACATTTCAATTTGCCGAAAAAGACAACAGATTTTGATTAAAAATTAAAACCCTAAATCGATTAAAACTTAAAAAGCGTACCTAACTTTGTGCAACCTCCTTAATCTTGTCGGCACGTTGTTTGTCAAAACTAATTCGATCTCCGATCGGCGGAGCAGCCGCCGTCCTCTATTCAAGATAAGAGAGGCGAGAGAGTTGAGAAAGGCTGTCGGACCGGCTAAGCGAGGGATCTGATTTGAGAGAGGCTGTCGGAGCGGCTGAGAGGGTTGAGAGAGGGAGTAGAGAGAGGCAGATAGTGTGAGTTGAGAGAGGAGAAGTGAAAATAGAGAAAGGCGAGAGGGTTTTCAAAAAATGCCAAGTCCAAATGTTTTCAATGCCACCTGCCTCGCATTTACTCAGATACACCTGCTCCCTCTCCGTGCTACCTCTGCGGTAAAGTACCGTTTATTTTACAATCTTAGCCATCTACTGTTATTTTGCACAAATCTTGAATGAATTAAACCCCAACACGTATGTCGGATTTGAATAAGCCAATACTAGTTACTTGAGAGGGAGGAAGCGCCTGCTATTATTCCTACTAAGTGGATGCATCCATTGCGAATCGGAGCCATTGATTGCCCATCCAACTGCTCAGAATTATTGTCAAGCATATTTTTTACAGTGCATGTACAGAAATGATTATCAATAATTCGGAAAATATAAATTATATAGTTTTTAAATATTCTCTACACAAAATAATACATGTAATAGTTTTTTTAAATGAATGTCATCATCATTTGCATGTTTAAACCTTGTAATTACTTCCCACCGTTCGTTTTCGCTTTAAATCTCAACGGTCGATTTGCAATAGAACCTCGTTTAATTGGTTCGATGGATAAGGTAATTAACATCACACTTAATCAAACTTTCCAAGAATCAATTGATTTCGATAAATTTCTATTTGAACGGTTCCGATCGATCAAGGAAGCACGTGTACTAACGACCCTTCATTAAATCATACAACCATAGTTCTTGTTACATGTTTGTGTGTATATGGTGCAAGTGTTTTAGAGAAGACCATTTATTTGTATATAGCAATATCATGTGTAACACAAAATGATAATACAATTTACACCCTCAATCATCGATTATGTCTTAAATTCCGTCAATTTTTTTTGTAACAAGATGATAATACAATTTTTTTTGTAACAAGATGATAATACAATTTGTATATAGCAATATCATGTGTAAACACAAAATGATAATACAATTCACAATCAAATCAATTTTTTTTTCACTTCCTTATTTATCTACTTTCTTATTAATATAGATATTACTGTGATAAATATAGAATATATTTCTAATTTTGTTTTTTTTATGAAAATTTGTCATTTTGTATGAAAATTTATTTTTGATATCTTATCATATATTCCGTTGCAACGCACGGGCACGATACTAGTAATTTGATAAGTACTGTTGATTCATATAGTTATCAACTCAATTATGAGTTGTTACACACAAACAAAAACCTTATTCTTTTTACAAAATAGTAAATTCAAATACATACAGATATATGGCTATAACCCTATGTACTACTAGTTTTACAAAATATGTAAGTGTTATTTACTATTCTTTCTACCCTTCATAAATCCAAATTCGAAGCAACAAAATAGTAAATTCAAATACAAAAACCTTAATTTATTAAAAATAGTAAATTTAGATACATAAATTATAAATTCTATTAATATTATAAATTGAACTGTGCAAATAAATTTATTAAATCCCTATACCCCTAATAAAATAAGCAATGGCACAGCAAATGATTTCTGAAAATTGATAACATGTAATTAACAGAACAATAATAGCTTTGTGCATTGCACGTCATACTCTTTTAGAGCTCCGAATAACACTACCAGTGCATTACATGAAGTGAAACCAGCTCCCTATGTAGCTGCGAAATTAGGATTTCCCCCCCCCCCACACTTACTCCCCCCAGAAATTTCATTTCCCTCCAAAGTATTTGGCATATTGGATCCCCTAATATACCTCATATCATACAATATAAACTTGAACGGTTGAGATTGGCGATGGCGCACGTGTCTAGATCATGTTCTCATCATGATTCGTGCCCAACTTAATATAACGGCCAAGATTCGATAATTTACCTGTCGCCTCCCGTTAGATATCTCAGAGGAGAAAAAGACTTCCCCCGAGGCCCCGACTAAAACCCCTTTCCCCCGCTTCTCTCATCCATACCCTCATTTCACATCGACCCCTAATTTTTCAGAGAAAACCTAAGTAGTTGTCGCGCCTCTCCAGCAGCCCCACTGACGGCCTTGCCGGACTTTTAGGTCTCATCAGATCCGACAACATTGCAACAACAGCACCTCTGGTTGTAAGTAATTTGTAACTTGAACGTATTACCTCTGGTTGTTTATTTCTCGTTTAAGTACTCTCTGTTGCAACCCATCTCGAATACTTTAAAAAAATGTGGTTTTGTTTTCAATGTATGCAAGTGCTAGAGTTTATCTGAAATGAGTTTTTGTTAGAATGTACCAATATTCACACACTTATCTGAAATTAGAAAGAAAGGGATCCGATTTGTATATTCTGGCAAATAACACAATTCATCAAAATTATTTTGGGTTAATTTTGCCCATCACCCTTCAATACATCTCCAATTTCTTAGTTGTTTACTAATTTGCTTGCTTTCGTAGTATTTTTTCTAGCTATTTTTCCTTAGGTAACACTCTTTCTCATGGTACCAGTATGGGCGACTTCTTTGGCATGACCAATCATGTTAATTATGACTATCACTGTTTTGGAGTCATTCGCTGCAGTGAAAAATGCTACAATCTTTTTCGTAAATCATATTGGTGTATTATCTTCATATTTAACTCTTCATTCTCTGCTTCTATTTCAGATTATATCCGACGGCTGGTTTACTACCATCACGGTTTGCGTCAACATATCAATTAAATATATTACGGTTTGTTCATGAATTGTAGTAACAACTTTCATACATTACAGTAAACCCGATGATAGCCTTAAATTATAAATGTGTTTGTGAATTGAATATAACATTAAAGCATCTTCACTGTATATAGGCCTCGAATCATGATTCTAATCGTTTACCCGTTGGTAGAGCACATATATACATGCATGAAAGTTTGACCAATTAAATAATATCTCTATTTTCTCATTTTAATCACCATTTTGTCAGTGACTGTCCATCGTTTAATAGGAATAGACACCCTTGCAATAGGTACACAGAATGATATGCCTCCATCATTTGCTCTATTTTCAACAACTCTCTTGCATCAAACTCAAAACGAAAATTAATTTTGATAACATTTATCTTTCTAAAGGTAGACAGAATAATATGCCTCCTCGGAAATCGGCTCTGAAAAGGTCAAAGGCAGCTACATACAAAAAGAGAAAGCAAGCAACACATGCCTCCTCGGAAATCGGGGAGAGTTCAATGGTTCCGACAGTAGTTGAAGTACCACCACCAAAGAGAAAGGGAAGAGGCCCTGGAGTTGTGCGAGATGCGACAGAAGTTGTCGAAGATCGTCCGATCATATGGGTGGTTGGGAAAAAAGAGTTCACCTTGGAAGAAACAGAAAAGATTAAACCAAGAGATATCACTGCATCGATCACTAGGCTAGCTCTCAACTACATGCCTGGACCACTAAGAAGTTATCACAGCTGGGAACTCGATTGGAAGAACGAACTGGAGAGGGCGTTCTTGGTAACAAAAAACTTTTTATTAGCTTTGACAATAGTAATCATAGTTTCTGTAAGTATGTGCTATGATCTGTGCTACAATCTGGAATTTTTAGATCAAGAATAATTTTGATAGTTTTCGTGTTTTCAATCTCTTTGCAAATTTTCTAGCTGCAAACAAGTTCAGTTTTATATTTTGTCCGTCAAAGAGAAGGGGAAGAGAAGTGAATGGTATATTGGTCAATTAAAAGCTCTGGTACTAGTTAAGTCCAGTAATTGTCCGGTCTAATCTTAAGCAGTTCTGACTTTTGATTTTCAATTGTCACATGAATATCAAGAATTATATTTTAAGTACTTCACATTTTGTTGGGTATGCACTGATTTCTCACATGAAAGGAAATTCATGCATGTCATAATAAGTTTATTACAGGCCCTTTGTTTTTAATTATAATCCACACATACCCCATGATTAAAATTGTTCTCCAAAACAATTTTACTTACAAATATGCGTGTTGGATGATGATCCTTATTTACAATTTTTGACAGGAAAGATACAGGTATAGGGAAGACCAAGACGTCCGCCTTTGTCGGACCGTTATGGATGCCATTGCAGCCAAACGATACACTGAGGAGCTGAACAAAGCGAGAACTAAATGTGTTCTGAAATTTCCAGATGATGTAAAAGCATGGAAGACAATGGTTCCTCACTGGTGTATGGAACCCTCCAATTGGGCTGCTCTGTGTGATATATTTGACACGGAGGATTGGAAAGGACTGAGCAAACAGAACAAACAGAACCGCACCAAGTCTGGCATTGTGATCCCCCACTACGGTGGTTGTTCAAGCGCACACCAGCATCTTAACAAACTGGTAAGCTGAAATGCTGTGTTAAAAACATATTATACCGCTGTAATTTAGTCATTACTCAACTCATTAATGTTAATTGTTTACTGTTTTCCCATTTGGAGTCCAAACTGAAAAAGGGAGGTGCGCCAACTATGAGGGAGCTCTTCGTCCATCTTCACAGTCGAAATGCAGAGGGGAAATCGCCGGTGTTGGCCAAATACAAGGAAGAGCAGACGGAGGCTGCATCTGAAGCTAATGAAAAAGATGATGGCAATGTATTGCTGGAACCAACTTCCGAGGAGACTGGCGCACAATCAGAATCCTTCGACATCACCTCCTTGAAATTTACCACTCAAAAAGCAGAAAAAGTTCTTGTAAGTTTCAACTTGTATCACCTATCAAATTTCTATGTTAAGTATAATAACTATTTATAAAAGCTTGAAATTAAATTGTTGCATGGAATTGATGCTATGTGCATGGAATTGTTGCAGGTCATGTTTTCAAACTGTACTTCAAATGATCAATTATAATAACTATTTATTCCCTCAAAGGTATTGAACAACTTGAAATCGAAGAATGCAACTCAGAGCAACTGGGAGCAATGGAATTTGTATATACTAAGGAAAAATAACTATTTATTACCGAAGGAAAAATAACTATTGCATTAGGACCTGATAGAAAATGTACAACCAAATGTACAACTACTTAATGCTTTGCTCATAGGCTTTGTTGTTTTCTTACTTAAAATGTACAACCAAATTAACGGGTTTTCACAAATTGTGCTTGACCAAAACTGTGAGTACTGAACACTTCAAACTCCCCAAATCCGATCATGACATAAATTTTGCATTGTAGACCCTGACATTTACCAGATTTAATTCAAAGTACATAAAGATTGTTTTAACACACTACACAAAGGATGTTGCTACCTGTTTATAGCAGAAACAAATGAGAAACACACAACTATACATCACCCCTATTAAAAATAACGCAATGACCTTACAATTTTTAAACCCCTTTTTAGCAATAATATATATTTCTCGGCTGTTGTATATAATAGACAGATGTTATGGACATGACGGCAAACAGTGTCAACACTCGTATGGATGAGGCCGACATGTTTATTTCAGCGGTGGGCGGTCACAACCATGGCCGAGTAAGAGGATTCGGATGCGTCCTAGACCCAATGTTGCCAAAAACAATACTAGGTCGGGCAAACCCTACACCATCCGACATTTCTGGGGTTACAAATCTTGGAAACAAAAGGGTCTTCACGGATGATGTCCTAGTTGGAATTTTAAACGAACGTGATATGCGACTGGCTGAGGAAAGGCAAGAGAGGAAAAGAGATGAAGCAAGATACAACATGCTCTTAAACACATTATTCACCCTTGTTGGACACCAAAACCCAAATGTACAGGTTAGTAAGACTAACTGGGTCTTCCATTTTATAACTCTGCCCACTCCATTTTATAACTCCACTCAATTGATAGTTAAATAAATATTTCTCGATGACCAATTCAATTTGACAAGCTTCAGAGGGGACTGTGTAAGCACAATGAAATTTAGTGTACTGTTGCAATATGATGGTCAGCTCTTATTGGTTAATCACCTATGTATTTTAAAAAGTAATCACTCCTTGATCCTGTTAATTACTGATCTCATACCATTCTACATCCTAGTACTAACCTTTCCTCTTGCGAATTTTTAACATAGGAACCACTTCACAGTTCTCATGCACTGCATGAGGGGGTAGTGGGGAATATGCAAACTCTGCAGGTGACATCTTTCAACTTTAGGACTTGATCATTACAATGTTATTCTATGATCAGATGTTGTGCTATCCAAATGCTAACATTGCGCTTGCATATGTAATTACTAGGGTCAGCGTCCTACCTCTCTACCTCAATCTCAAGAAGGAGGCTCACTGATGCAGATTCCACACTCTCAGGTAAGGAGATTTACTAGTACTTGCATACTTGTATACCTTGAAATTTTCAAGCAACGACAAGCACTGGTAGTGTAAAAAGACCAAATAAAATGACTATGGTGGAAACTATAACATCTGAAGGACAAGCTAATTAAGAATACTTATTCAGCTTGTCCTTGTAAACATTTATTGCTTTATTTTGTAGTGATTTCACTGAATACAGTGACTATGCTGCAAAATCGATATCATCGAGGGTGTATATGGAAATCTAGCCTCAATAACAAGAACATTTTGTTTCAAGGGTTTATTTCTTATGTACCCTCCAACTCTTACTAAGTTTCTTATTCAGCCCTCAAGTCTTGAGTATATTACATTTACACATCAACTCTTCCAAGTCTTTCTTATTTATCTTTACAACTCTTGGTTGGGGTACAAGCCACTGGGAATGATACATGGTCGAAGCAATATGCAATTTTGTCACTGGGAATAGAGGAGATCAAGAGTAAGAAAAAAGAAGGGTATCTTGGGAATAAACAGATTTTATTAATTTTCAAATGTAGTTAACTATTTTTTAGGATTAACAGAGACTAATAAAAAGAGTTTAAGGGGTATATTAAATATAATGAATAGTACAAAGGGTAAATAGAAAATTGAAGAAGTTTTGAAAGGTAAATTTTCATATTAAACCTTGTTTCAATGCTTATACTGTATGAACAGTACTAACTTGGTGCTTATGCCAATGTATACATAGGGTCTACCATCTTTGCTGCCATCAACAAATCAAGTGGGGGTTTTCCAAGCACTACTAAAAGCAAATTCTGGACCAGAGGTGGCCAACCTTTTAGGGGCCAGAGTGTCAATGGGTGAATGGTTCGGGCAAGGCAACTCAAACACCCCCCCTCTTTAATAGTCTGGGGGTATTGCCAACCTTTAACCGATAATTATAGATTTTTGGATTTCCAACAGGAACATAGGGGATGTTTCTTTCTTGTAAATTTTTGTTGATTGGTGGTGCTCATATTTTGGTATAGGTAAATGTTTCATATTATCTATGGTTGTAATGTTATAAGTTCTAACACATGTAATGTTATAACAGTTTTTATTTCGGTACAATGCATGCTTTGTACATGCTTGATTTTAATACTGTCATTGCTATTTCCAAGCTTTCCCATTGTATTTCAATGTGTTTTGTTATGGTTTATTTATTTTAATGTTAAATGTATCAAATTACATGGTTGGTACCGGGTTGGTACCAGGAGAAATTTATAAACATGGCTGCTGATATGTTGGCATTAATAGTAATTTCAAATCATGTGCCGGATTATCAAAAAGAAATATGATTAAATTATATTGTATTTGCAAATAATTTTTGGGACCCACAATAAATACCCTTGCAAAAAAAAACATGGGGCCCACTACCCAGACCCTTGCTAATGTCAGGTGGGGTCCACTAAAGCTAACCTTGCTAATAACCTGGTGGGTCCCATGAGAGTCACGCTTGCTAATAACCCAAAGGGACCCACGCTGGATACGCTTGCTAATAATCAAGTGGGACCCACGCGGGACATCCTTGCAAATAATACGTGGGGCCCACAAATGAAATCCTTGCTAATAGTCTGTGGAGCCTACACTACATATCCTTGCTTATACTCAGTGGGACCCACAAAACATAACCTTGCTAATACTCAGTTGGGCGCCAAAATTCAATGTATTAGCAAGCGTGCTATTTGCAAGCGCTCCGCTTGCGGATACCCTAGAGAATAATATTAACAAGCGTAAGCCCTTGCAACAAGTCTGAAACTGAGTATTAGCAATGGGGCTTTAACCAACGGTAGTTATTGCAAGCGCAGCGCTTGCTAATGGCGTATTTCGGGCTTGTAGCAAGGGCACGCCGTTGCTACAATCGAAATCCTGCCGTTGCTATTACTGGGAATTCTAGTAGTGAAAGAAGAAAATAAGCAATCAAGCATCTGCTAGTATTTTTTGTAAAAAGTCAACATTGCTAGCCGAAATTTTTAAATATAGCACCAAAAAAACAAAAAAAACCAAAACGGCGCCGAATCCTGAAAATTTCAGATTTAGTACGGCCGCAGATCGGCTGAGCGGCCCCATTTACTGGGGACCGCAGATTGGCTGAGCGGACCCCGGGGCCACAGATTGGCTGAGCGGCCCCATTTTTTTTTTTAGAGACAATATGAATGAAATTGAACCATAAAAATTCGAATTTTGTTTTTAATAATTTTTAGATTACTTCTTTTGATGTATCCGAAATTTTTTTAATTTATATTAAAATACGCTAAATTATTTGAAATTATGTTAATTTATGCTGAATTATACTAAATTACAATAATTATGTAGAATTATGCTAAAATACGGTAAATTACGGTAAATTACGTACGAATAGGGCCTATTTTGTGCCATCTGTCATAAATCATAAAAAATAGTAAAAAAAATTCCAAAAATAATAAAAATTGGTATTCTACAAGTTCATTATATAACTAATTTACTAAGCTACGTAGATTGAACAATAGAAATGAAAATCTTAATCGGAAACTTCAACTGAAGTTTTGAGACTCTTCCCTTTGTTTTTTGGCGATTCTGAATTTGAAAATTTGGCAAAGCAAGTTCGGACGCATGCATATTTTCACAAGCTTTCCGAAAAGTGGTCATTTGCTGAAATCGGACACTCGAGCGCCGTTTTATGGCCGTTTGAAATTTCATCGTCGTTTTTTTGCCTTCTCAGTGAAGATATCATCCCTATTCATACGTAATTTAGCGTAATTTACCATATTTTAGCATAATTCTACATAATTATTGTAATTTAGTATAATTTAGTATAATTCAGCATAAATTAACATAATTTCAAGTAATTTAGCATCTTTTAATATAAATTAAAAAAAATTCGGATACATCAAAAGAAGTAATCTAAAAATTATTAAAAACAAAATTTGAATTTTTATGGTTCAATTTCATTCATATTGTCTCTAAAAAAAAAAAAATGGGGCCTCTCAGCCAATCTGCGGTCCCCAGTAAATGGGGCCACTCAGCCGATCTGCGGCCGTGCTAAATCTGAAATTTTTAGAATTTGGTGCCGTTTTAGTTTATTTTATTTTTTTTGGTGCTATATTTAAAATTTTTGGCATCGCTAGCATACCTCTTTTCTTCCGGCACGTTGACAACCGAGATTTTTATTTTTACCCAAAAAAAAATATATTTTAATATAATTATCCAAGTTTTTGAAAAATTTAAATTTATACCCAAACCGTAAAAAAAATTTACGGTTTGAATTTTTTTTTTTTTTTTTTTGAATTCTTTTTTTTTTTTTTTAAATCGTTTTTTTGGCTATAAAAGAGAGCATCAGAAGCTAGAAAGAGAGAGAAAGAGAGGAAGAGAGAAAGAAGAAGAAAGAGAGGAAGAGAGAAAGAAGAAGAAGGAGAAGGAAGAGGAGGAAGAAGGAGAAGTCTGCTGAATCAGGTATTTTTTTTTGTAACTTTTCACATACGTTCATTACTGTTCACATACGTATTTACTGTTCATATACGTATGTACTGTTCATTACTGTTCACATACGTATTTACTGTTCATATACGTATGTACTGTTCATTACTGTTCACATACGTATGTACTGTACATTACTGTTCACATACGTATTTACTGTTCATATACGTATGTACTGTACATTACTGTTCACGTACGTATTTACTGTTCATTACTGTTCACATACGTATTTACTGTTCATTACTGTTCACATACGTATTTACTGTTCATTACTGTATTTACTGTACATTACTGTTCACATACGTATGTACTGTACATTACTGTTCACATACGTATTTACTGTTCATTAATGTTCATATACGTATTTACTGTTCATTACTATATTTACTGTTCATTACTGTTCATATATGAATGTACTGTTCATTTACGTATCTACTGTTCATGTACCATTCATATACGTATTTGCTGTTCATAGTAAGAGAAAAACATCCTCAAGTGCTTGTTTTTCAACAATAAGTGAAATATGACAACGTAAGGTCTGAAAATTGTTTTTTTTTTATTGTCTAATCTAAGCATGAGTGAAATGGATAATTAATTCATGTGAAGTAAGTTTCAATTTTAGAAAAATAGATTTGATAAATATAATATATTTATTGTTTGGAAGAGTGTGTGTATATATACAATATTCGAAATTTCAGATTGAGTGACATAAAATTATAAAGTTTAAAAAATTCATTGGTATAATTTCTGTGTTGTGTATTTATTGGATTCCACACATTAGGGATTATTTAGTGGATCATTTTTAATTTGTTACAATTTGTAAGAAGGCATTTGTAGTTACCAAATCAATGAGATATATATTAATAATTAATTTCTTCATGTTTAAACATGCAAGCTGCATGCAACTCTTAACTTTATAAAAATGTTAACACATAATTCATACTTAGCTTTAGTAAGTATTAAAACCATTTATTCTGATCGAATCTAACAATTTGTTTAAAAAAATATTTGAACGAATTGCATCATCAACACCTACTAATTACTGATGTTTGCATGCTGTTTTTACTCTTTTGCATATGCGTCAAGATATATAATTTCTCTACTTTGAAGAATATATGTGCTGATTTATTAAGAAAATAAAACCATATGTCACTCAGATCTCATCTCAATTGAAATTTCAAACCAGTAAAAGACAGAAGGAAAAGAATTTATAATCAAATTTCAGTAAATTATTTCGAAATTACAGGGGCAAAGAGTAAAATAAAGAATTTATAATCAAATTTTAATCAAAATACAAAAAATTACCTGAAATTTCAAATCGAGGAGGCGACGAGGCAGCAAGGACCACGAGCGAGAAGGGAGGCGAGGCGGTGAAGGCTGCCGGTGAAGGAGAAAGGGGTGGCAGCGGCGGGGGAGAGGGAGTGGCGGCGGGGAGAGGGGGTGGCGGCGGGAGAGGGGGTAGCGGCGCCGGTCTTCGGGCGGAGGGGGCGGAGGGGCGGAGGCGGGGGGGGAGGGTTTTCCTTTTTTTTTCTGGTCTGGCGGAGAGACAGAGAGGGAGAGAGTCGGGGCGGGTTTAAACCCGTTTTCAAACCGTAAAAAAAACGGAATTCAAACCGTAAATTTTTTTTACGGTTTGAATTTTTTTTTCAAACCGTAAATTTTTTTTACGGTTTGGGTATAAATTTAAATTTTTCAAAAACTTGGATAATTATATTAAAATATATTTTTTTTTTGGGTAAAAATAAAAATCTCGGCGTTGACAATGCTATATATAGCGTTATTGGTTTAAATAGAAATTTTAAAAAATAGTGGGGTATAGGTTTAATTTTTCTTTTTTAAATTTAATTAATTGTACAGATATAAAAAATCGGCAAATTAAAAATTATATAAATTTACCTTTATTTATTTTTAACATTAGTTGAAATTAATACAACATATATATAAAACTTTCAATGCATACAAAGCCTCATCCAAAGTCAAGCTTAAACGTTCGATTTGCATTGAGATTCGTGCAAACATATTTAAAACTTAATAAATTTAAATAGTTTCTTAAATCTAAATGTTTATACGAATTTTGATGCAGATCAGACGGTTTAAGTCAGACTTTGGATGATACGTTGTCCAAAGCCGTTTGAATCATGTTCACTCTCTAGAGAGATCCTTGCTTGCTCCTAAAAATAACTTTCTTTAAACCTTAATATCCTGAGGGAGGTCACTGACACGTGGGACCCAAGAATAAATAGGAGCATTTTGCAAAAGTCAAATGTCGTTTGATGCTGTAAAATGGCGACTGGCGATAACATATGGTAGTCCACACTTGCCGCAGAGGATCTGGGTATTTCTTGTATGAAATTTTGTATGATAAGTATTTTTGTTTATAAAATTGCCTTAACAAATCCTATTAATTAAGAGGAGAAGAAGAATACGGGTTTTTAAAAAAATAAAGAGGACGAATTAAGAGGATGTTTGTTTAATTAGGGGATTAATTTAGATTAGAAGATAGAAGCTATAACGGGCTTGCTATTTTAATTTACACTATTTGTTCAGCCCATTAGGCCCAATTCGTGTTTCTTCATCCTTTGCTGTCAATTGTAACCTAATTTTTTGGTTTTAGATCGGGACCGTCCGATTCGAATCCGCCACAATCCAATCCATTCCGAAGTGGAGTGCACACATCCCTAGCAACAGATTCGAATCCCGAGGCGCGGATTCGAATCGGACGGTCCCGATCCAAAACCCAAAAAATGCGTTACTTTAGGGGATCCGGAGCCCCCGCCGACTCTATTCCTCTCCGCAGCTCTCTGCTGGAGCTTCCTCTGGTGCCCAAATCCGCTCTCCCGGTGTCTCTCCTCCCCACTTTCGCTTAGCTATCATTAATACTCTCTCACTCTCGTGCTCTCTTTTCGTACTACTCGCCCCCGTGACCGATCCGGTGTCTCCCCTCCAAGTCCACGCAATCGCTCCTCCCCCGCGGCCACTGCCGATCTGGTGTTTCTCCCCCTACGACCTCTCCCGAAGTCAGCCACCCTCTCCTGCTAACCCTAGATTTGTAAGCTTCGTCTTTTTTTTTTTTGTTTCTCAGCAGTAATTTGACAGACTGGGTCGTATTAAATGTCATTTAATCGACTTGATAGTTTTACACTCACTATAGGACACATTAAATGTCATTTTTCTAAATGTCAGGGAGTATATTATCCAACAATTCCTAAATATGCTACATGTGTTTTTCACAATTACAATCAATTTATAAACTTTCACTCATGTTGCATTCAACGTTTTTTTTTCAAAGATGCAGATACAAAATGGGTGAAATCTTCAATCAAATGCTTGACTTCCAAATCGTGTTGCATACAACTTGTTTAATACATCTTCAATTAAATACCCGACTTCCAAAACGTGTTTTTCGGAAGTCGGATATTTGATTGAAGAGTATTAAACAAGTGTTTGGAGGATGTCGGTGGCGATAGACCAGAAGGCCTTCCCAACATACTCAAAGGGATAGGCAAGAATGCCCATGGAACTGATTGCTAAACACAAAGTAGTTAGGTAACAAGATCCAACAGATGATCCATGAAAGAATACAAGGTATAAAAGAAACTAGTAGTGGCACGGGTTTGACACGGGTTCACGGTTAACCCGGGTACGGGTTGAAAAGGGCCGGACACGGTTTTTTGCAATTTAACCCGTGATACCCGTGCCCGTTTCAAACCCGTACCGGCCCGTACCATCCCGTGGACCTGGGTTGCCCGTGTCCGTACCCGTCTCGTGATGCTCGTACCCGTAAAAATTCAAATTCCCCCCCCCAAAACAGAAAAAAAAAACCCGGTCCGGACCCGTGTTGCCCGGGGGGTTTGAGAGGGGCCGGGTACGGTTTTTGAAAAAAAAAACCCGTGCTAACCCGTCCCGTGTCGCCCGTGACCCGTGTTGCCCGTGACCCGTGTTACCCGTTGCCCGCCCCGGATTTTGCCCGTGCCCGTTTGCAAAACACTAGTGTCAGCAGTGAGGAAACCGCGAAAACCAAAAGAGTAATTGCAGCCAAATCAACTCGACTTTTACTAGTACCCATACCGGCCGACTGTATCATATGATATCTCTCGCGGCATGTGACTGCTCCCACTGGTCTTTTACCTCCATCTTCAACTGCTCTATCTCTTTGGTTTTTTCCCGTAAAAATTCTGCTACATCTCTCTCCATGTTACAAATTGTGTTATGACTACGAGTGCTTTCTCTCTTGCCCTGCACTCCTTACTCACTATATCATCTGGCCTTAGCACTGTTGTCATTAATTATCCCCACTAGCATATAGCAAGATAATCATACGGCATTTACCAAATAGGTGAGATATGAAGTTATATTTCTGAACTACAAAATGTTGAAAAAAAATTAGAGGCTAAAATTGTAGCTTCAAAAATATTAGCATTTCAAATCTCAAAAAATAACTTGCCCGTTGGAAACAAGCGAGCTCAAATCTGACCCATGCTCGGCTAGGGGTATCTCATCCATTAACGAGTTATGGTCTCAAGGGACATGGGCCCACTACAGCAGAAGGACTCATCTGCGACTGGCCCAATCGGTCGCAGAAAGTAATTTCGCCGGTCGCAGATGAATGGTATCAGTCGCAAAAGGACTAAATCGGTTGCAGATGAGTCGGTCGCTGATGCCCTTCCGTTGACGTCATCGGTCGCAGAAGAGTAAGGCGCCGGTCGCAGATGACTCTTTAGCTACCGATGAGATCGGTCACTGATGGTATATGTCGACGTGGCAAGAAGTCCATTAGAGACTGATATGGCGGTCGCTGATGATCCAATAATCAGTCGCAGAAGGTTTTTTTTTTTTTTGTTTTTTTGCTGTTATTTTTCTTTTCCCCAATTGGTATAAAATGTACCAAACAAATATAACAACCATTAAACCTATTATGTTCTGTTCATTTATAACAACCATTAAATTACACTAAATTGCGTATGAATAGAGATGATATCTTCATTGAGAAGGCGAAAAACGACGACGAAACTTCAAACGGTCATAAAACGGCGCTCGAGTGCCCGATTTCAGCAAATGACCACTTTTCGGAAAGCGTGCAAAAATGCGCATGCGTCCGAACTGCTTTGCAAGATTTCTAAATTCAGAATCGCCAAAAAACAAAGGGAAGAGTCTCAAAACTTCAGTTGAAGTTTCCGATTAAGATTTTCATTTCTAATCTCCAATTTACGTACCTCAGAAAATTAGTTATATAATGAACTTGTAGAATACCAATTTTTATTATTTTTGGAATTTTTTACTATTTTTATTTATTTATGAAAGATGGCACAAAATTGGCTCTATTCATACGTAATTTAGCGTAATTTACCGTATTTTAGCATAATTCTACATAATTATTGTAATTTCAAGTAATTTAGTGTAAATCAACATAAATTTTTTTTTTGAAAAGGCAAAACTGCCTGTTTCATTGACTGAAACAAATGTTAATTACGAAGAAAAAAAAATACTCCTCTATACTAGACAGCTCTTTGTCACCCAACTCCTATACCAAAACAAACACAAAATTCTACCCAATTTTACCCATTTAAGAAAGACCTCTACTAAACGAATGTATACACTTTTAGCTGGTATATCTCTCGTACTATTCACATCTAGACACGGCAAACAGTAAAGCAATTTGTATTGCCGGTAGCCACGGCAAGCAATAAAGCAAGCTGTGTAGCCGCTATCTCCATAGGCTTCAACCTCACATCTCTGCTCTCTCTACCGTTTGCTGCTGCTCGTTTGAATTTGATACTTGTGCCCCTGGGAAGTGCCACTCTGTTCAGCTCTCTGGAACTAGATTTGGCTTTCTTGATGTTGGTTCTAGCAATCTGACTTAACAAAGAACCCTGATCCACTGGAGTTACTGGTACTAGATCTTTACAGACATCTCCCTCAACCCGCTGAGCAGGGACTGTCCGGCAGTCCTCATTCGTACCTTTACCAGCATGTCTTTCAGAAGAAGTCTCAACAGTTAGGGAATCTGTTGGATGCACCTCCGATTGGTGTTTCTCTACCTCAATAACCATTTTATCATCTTGTATGAGAGTTATCTCTTGAAACATATTCGCGTCAGACTCCAAATTGCATCTTCGATCATTCCCAATAGTCATCGCATCATCTATACAGAGTGGAGTGTTCCCCTTATTTGTGTTTCCACTCTGATTATCGTTATCAGATTCTTTTTTAGGTTGCTGGTAATCTGGTTCAGAGCTTCTCTTTTTCATTTTTTTTTTCATCAACGCCAACTCTTGCTTTATCTCAGCTAACTCCGTCTCCAGCCTTTGAAGTAATTTAGCGTATTTTAATATAAATATGCTATCAAAAAAGTAATTAGACAAAGGGAAAAAATTGAACTAATTAATTGAGTTGCATAGTCCGAGGTGAGTCTTATAAATAACCTAATTAAGGTTGTGCTTCCGAAGCAGTAAGAAGTTACTAATCTTGATTGATTGATTGTACAAAACGTTTACAATGTCTATATATATACAGCCAATGCAACAGGCCAACTAATATGTAATTACATCACTTACTAATCTAACAATATATGGTCCTAACACAATCTTCGTTACACTATTGGACTGTTGGAACTAATTCTGTTATCATTGTTAGTACACTGTTCTAATCTTTGCCAAATCTTCATTCCAAACCGATCTGCCCCAAAATGAATCAAGGAAACTTTGTACATATGCACAGATGTAAAGACTTGTTAATTGATGGACTTAAGTCTTCTTTCTTGCTCTTATCATACACATATCAGAGCAAAAATCGGCAAAAAGGCACGAAGGCCACAGGTCAAACCAAGAAGGTACAAAGGCCACCAGCAAGGCAAAAAAGCACGAAGGCCACAGATCAAGGCAACAGCCGCAAGCCACAAGGCAAAACCAAAACAAAGAGGGTCAAAGTTACCGGGTGAAGAGCAAACCACAACAAGGGCGGCAGTGGCCGGGGGTCGGGCGGTAGCGGGGAGAGGTAGGGGTGGCCGGGGTCGGGCGGCAGCGGGATCGGCCGGGGTGGTGTCGGACGACAGCCACGGTGTCCAGGGGTGCACTACTACAAAAAAAGAGATTGCACACGGACATAAATGGAAGAGCTAAATGGATTTCCTACCGTGTTTAAATCGAGGGTGTACGAATAGGTCAATAACTACACACGGACATTTGCCCGTGTGCAATTATAATGATTTCTACACGGATTACTTTATAAACAGCCGTGTACAAAGACCTGCCTGTGTCGCTCTCCATGTTACCGAGCTACACGGATATTACCTAAACAACCGTGTACAATTCTTTTTATACACGGACATTTAACTAAATATCCGTGTAGCTCTCCTCTTTCTACACGGACATTTAACTAAATATCCGTGTAGCTCTCCTCTTTCTACACGGATTTTTAACTAAATATCCGTGTAGCTCTTTGAACTATCATACACGGACTTTAGTTAAATATCCGTGTAGAATTAACTAAATTTTTTTTTGTATTCGTGCACGATTATTTTTGAAATTACTCTTCTTACACGGATTTTTGTTAAATATCCGTGTAGGATTGTCTTATAATTTTTTTTTTTAGTTTTTTTTTTTTTTTGGCTAGCCTCCTGTTTTGCTAGCCCAGTATTTAAATTTTTCATATAGCAATTTAAAATTCATGTACATGAAATTATACAAAATTATACAAAATTATACAAATCCATATTTATCATTACAAAATTCTAACCGAAACCATAAAAGCATAAAATTCTAATATCAACATATATAACAAAAAAACATAAAGCATGAAAGCATCAACATATATAACAAATGAAAGGATAAAAGCATCAACATATATAACAAATGAAAGGATAAAAGCATCAACATATATAGACATTGCTTTTTGTACATATACAATCCCATGTGATCCACATATAACATATACTTCTCAAGATCCAATAAAATGTTTGGCCCAATTTCCGCTAAGTTGGGCTCATGTTGCCAAAACGTTGGGCTATGATCTAGTTTGGACCAAAATTTCATACAAACTAGTTGTATTAGATCCAACATATGAAAAATGAGAGTGCACATGTGATCCATGACATGATCCATCTTTGTTAAAGGTCTCCAACATATTGCATCTCCAATAAAAAATACATTTTATCAACATATATGTGCATGCATGCATAATAGAGAATAAAAATTCTACTTTAAATTCAATTTTTTTTTCAAATTTCAAATTTTTTTCAAACGTGGCAGCCCCCGCGCTTGGGCTCCCCACTCAGCCGACTTCCCCCCGCTTTTGCGTGGCTGCCCCTACGCTTGGCTCCCGCTCAGCCGAACTTTCTGCCGTTTTTGCATTATCTTAAGAAATCAAGCATGCATGAATTACACATGACCTAAATAAGCAATAATAAGTAACAGAAAATTAGAGGAAGAAAAGAAATATATATATATATATATACACACACACACACACACTAACCTTAGAAAGATAGAGAGGAGAAAATAAAAACTTCAAAGATCTCTGATCCCAGTTGCTAGCCTTTGCAGAAATCAGATCAACATTCAATACAGAGAGAGCGATAGAGAGACAGTATAAAAGACTTGATCAAAACGGCGCTGGAAGGAGAAGGCCTTTTATACTAATTAAAACCCTACACAGCCTTTTATACACGGATTTATACTTATTAATCCGTGTAGCTCTCCAAATAATCATACACGGCTATTTATAATAAAATCCGTGTACATTTCTACCATTTCTACACGGATATATTATCAAAAATCTGTGTATATATTTCTACATAGATATTTAACAAAAATCCGTGTAGCTCTCTCAATTTTTTCCACACGGTCTTCTTTGCACACGGATTTTTGATCCCTAATAAACCGTGTAGCTCTCTCAAACAATTCTACACTGATTCTTAACTAAATGTCCGTGTATAATTCTCGCAAATTTTTTGGGCTTTCAAAAAATCATATTTGGTACATGGTTTTTATATAAGATAGGGAAAACCGTGTACAATGTGCAGTGTAGAATTACCATTTTTGTAGTAGTGGTGGCAGAGAGAGGGGGAGCGGAGAGGGGTGGCCGGGGGGCGGGCGGCAAGGGCGCCTTTTTTTTTTGGCAAACCTAGCGGCGGGAATTTTTTGGCAGAGAAGATCGAAAGGATTTTGGCGCAGGGATTTTTAGGGGTCACCCTTCTGCGACCGGCCAAATCGGTCGCAGAAGGATTCGTCGCCAAAACATCTACAATATTTTTTTTTCGGGTTTTTTTTTGTTTTCAGCGACCGGCGACAGTACCGGTCGCTGTTACCGGTCGCTGAAGACCGGTTTTGCTGTAGTGGCCGTACATACATATTTTAATATTTCATTAATCAATCATCAACAGGAAACAATTTAACGATACGTACTGTGCGTATGTCCCAGGCGTCATTCCCCCAACAACTATCAACACTGCTAATCTGTTTATTTAGATACAAGGTTTAGCCCAGTCGCGCCCCCAAATCCCAGGCGTCGAGGTGTAGGGCATCCTCATGCTTTTGATAATATCGGTACTCCAATGTCAGAGGTACATGAGGTAATGACGCCCATGGTTCTGAAACTCGGAATCGGAATCGGAATCGAGTTCTTGACCGTGGAATCGGAATCGGGTGAATTGGCCGGAATCGGCCGAGTTGACTCGGTAACTCGGATTTTTTTGCCAGAAGCTTGTTTTGTAGCCAAAAAATAAAAATAAAAAATTGGTAAAAAATAATTTGTCGAAACACTATGTTAACACAAAATATTACACTCAAATAATCTACTAATTATATAATATAATATAAGCATTACAAATATAATACATTTTTTTATTGCCAGAATACATTTTTGATCTCCAATTTATATAATATAAAAATTAGATGCACAGTATTTTAAAAATATGGAATAAGGACTTCACGGATGTTATAATCCGTAATTTCAAATGTGGTTAATTAGCCTAATAATTAAAATTTGCAATTATTTAAATTTAAATACTTAAACGAATTAGATAAGTTCTTTAATTAGACATATTATTTTGTTTAGGTATGTAAATTAGATTTTATACAATTAGTAAATTTCATATAATTTAGAATTATTTTTGACAAATAAGTAACACTCAATTAAGAATGCTAAAATGATAACAAATGTAAATTTTATGAATAATGAATTGGCAAATAAATTTGTGGAATAAATTCTAGAACATACGAGAATTTTAAAATTTTTAATTAACTAGCATATCACGATTAAGACTAATTAAAATATGAATTTTGTGACTAGATTACGATTATGAAATTATAATAATAATAATAATAAGGTATTGTTATAACTTAATTCTATAAATTACCGCGACTAACGTTCGAAATTTCATATTAAAAGTTACTACGCAAGTCTCCATTATTTTCTTCAAATTAGATGTAATGAATGCATAGGATATCACCAAACTAAACGTCTTTTGAATTTTGAAGTTATTTCACCGTTCATCATATTCTGCACGAATCTCAAAGCTCCTAGAACTTCCTGTTGAAAGTTTGTAAACCATTGTTTTAACCAAATTGAAGAAGGGTTTCGGGTCCGCACCTCTCTTTCTCCCTCTCTGACTCCGCAGCCCCATCTCTTCTCCTCTCTGTCGCTGATTACTGAACCCCACCCCCGAAACTCAAGCCTCCGCGCCTCCGCGCCTCCACGCCTCCACGCCTTCGCTTCTTCTGAATTAAATCGGTCGCCACTTTCTTCTCCAATCTCTGCCTCAGCAACTCAGGCCTCCGCGCCTCCGCCTCAGCAACTCAAGCCTCCGTGCCTCCGCCTCAGCAAAACTCGGTCCAGTTGGATGAGAATCGGCTATTTTGGCCTAAAAATCGGCTCAACTCGGTTGAATCGGCTTGACTCGGCCTAAAAATCGGCTAACTCGGCCGAGTCAAGCACTGTTCATCCGAGTTTTGCCGAAAAATCGCACGGTCCGAGTTCTCGGGTGAAAATCGGCTCGGACACGGCCGATACCGAGCTGACTCGGAACCATGATGACGCCTATGGACAAATCTCTCAAAGAAAAACTGTATAACCATCTATGTTGTACATGACAGGTTAACCAAAAACTCTCTTCCGGGCAAAAGTCGGCCATGATCACTATAACAGTGGTGATCGATTTCACATAGAAAGATTGAAAAATGATCCTCGATCGGTTTAGGAACCGGCCGGAAATGAAGGATATAAACCAACTTCAAATAGGCCTGAGGATCAAGAATGAAACATTGTTACCGACCTTAACCTAACTAAGACCACAACAGGCCCATGACCAGCACAGACAGGCTGAGTATATACTGTGCATCTGAAGCTTTTCAGAAGTAAATAAGAATACATAATAGTTCATCTGAAGCTTTTGAGAAGTAAATAAGAATATCGAGAAAGAAAATTAATACTCCAAAGTATATACTGTACATGTAAAAGAGTTTTTATTACCAAAGAATCAAATAACAAAAGAATAAAGCTAAATTGTACTTTACAAGTTTACATCCTAATTGAAGTCCAATGCAAAACCTAATAAACAATTTACTAAAATTGGGACTGTATGTAATCGACAGTCTTCTTATCCAACATAAACGCCTTGGCAAGAATATCATCTGGTATTGCTGGATGTGATCCGAACAGCGAATCCGAAATCCTCACTACACCTGGATTCTGGCTATTCAAAACCGAGAACGCCTCAACGTGTACGTCTCCGAAATTGTACTGGAAATGAGCCAACCCGATTGGGAACACAAACACATCTCCTTTGTTCATCACTTTAGAGAACAGCTTATTGTCTGTGGTGATGAAGCCGACGTACAGAGACCCCTTGATTACAGTCAGCACTTCGGTTGCACGCGGGTGGATGTGTGGTGAGTTGAGACCCTTCGGTGCAAAGTCGAGGCGCTCCGGCATCACACCATAGGTGTTCAGGCCGGGGAACTTGTCTACTGTTACCAAGTTTACCGAAAGCCCCTGCTTGTTTCTGGTGTCGCCGGCTATGTCGAGGCCGGAAAAGGTGAAATCATCAGCAGTTACTAGGCTTGGGTTCTTGCATGCGACTCCATTTACAAATACTGCATTAGAATGGAAGAGGAAATGTTAGTACCAGAACTAGTACATATATATAAACATTTGCAGAGCACAATTAACTCATGCTATAAGTGAATACAAAATATTAAATAAATTCAATGTATAAATTTGTGTTACAAACCTGGTGATGTTTTGTCAGCTACACAGAAATCTTGAAGGGGGCTTGGCTCGGAAGCAAATACTAGTGAGACGACAGAGAGAAGCATAAAAAATGAGAACAGAAAGATGTGTGAAAAAGCCATGTGTGTGGCTTTCATTTCACAAGTAAAGAGAAGAGACAGAGATAGGGAGTGAGGGATATAATTGCTATGTAAAGGAAGAAGGTTAGAAAGAAACTGGGTTGGTTTTTCAGCTGTGAGATGGTGGAAGAGGTTACTGAGATTGAGTATATATATAAGCGTTGAAGGCTACTGAGATTGGGTCAGTACGTGGCCTTTGTACGACCAAGTAAGTATATATAAATTGGGAAGAGAGATGCATTCTGAGTCTCTTTCTGAGGGTTTATGAGAAGAAGTCATATGGATGAATGCATGCATGCTTTGAAGTTGATATAGTAAACGCCTGCTCCGTTGCAAATATCATTTGTTAAGATATTTATTTGTATAAATTTGAGATTTCAGTATTGTTACGGTCGATGAAACTAAACAAATGCCAGTCAAACATTGGTTCAAGTGATTATAAATGAGCGAAATCTTAGACCCAGTCAAACGGGAGCTAGGGACGCTTCTCTGTTGAGGGATTCATATATAATTAAGGACAGATTACAGAGACACAGAGTATAAAAGGAAACTTCTCTTCTTGAATAGAAATATATTAATTTAGTGTGCAAGATGATGTGCAAATTCCTTTTCCTTCTTGCTGAGTATAATACGAAAGGCTAGTACATTTTTGCATGATTTGTTTATAAATATTAATTATATATATATCAGTTTTGAGCTAATTTTTTTTATCAAAAATTTTATTAAGTACAAATAGTAGTATGCCAACAAATCAATATGCCTCGAGCACCTCAAGGACCAAGCATGCGGATTTTTTGGAAGTCCAAATCTGAACAAAAAGCGAATCAACGCTGTTGTACAATTGAGTTTTCATCCGGCCCGTCCAATCAGAATTCAAACCAGTTCCGTCTAAATTAGAAATAGAAATTAAGTGATTAATTTATTTAATATTTGTGTGAATTCTAGAGGAACAATCCATATTTTGGCAGGAAGGCAAGTAGCCCTCCTCTTTCTAGATGTCTAGCATACAGTTCAATTCTTCAGGATTAATTCAGGAACATTACACGTATAGCAAACTAATTAAAATCGTAAACCAAATTTTTACAGCTCGCCTTAATTAATTAGAACTAGAAGTTGTTTAAGAGCTACACCAGATCCATATTCCTTTAAATCAACTTCAGGCATTGTCATAGCCGACGTCATAGGTGCACTAGCTTTGAAAAACATATATAAGATATCGAAATTGTTATAAATTAAGTTCATTATCATCATTAATAATATATAATTGTGCGGTACGTACGTAGTTATAGTCAATTAGCACATGCTGTCAGGGCAAGAATTAAATTGTATTAACGTACCAAGTCAAGATTGACGTCGACAAAAATCAACTTATTTTAATTCCATGCATAAAGAAAGCAAGAAGTATTAACAAACAATCAACAAGTTCATTTTATCGTATACGTATCGATTTGTTACATCACAATTGATAAATGGAAAAATAAAAATCCAAACCACATGCACAAATACAGAAGCGAATTCTTGTATCAAATTAGAAAAATAAAACAATATATAATGTGCCTATTTAGTTAAGAGTTTCTTGTAATCATGAAACCAAGCTCAAATTTACTGGAACTGTGATTGGATGTAATCAACGGTATTCTGATCCACCATCAATGCCTTCATCAGAACATCATCTGAGATCGGTGGTTTGGTTCCGAAGAGAGCATCTGCAACTCTAATCACCCCTGGATTCTGGCTACTCAAGCCGGCAAAGGCCACGGCATTAGTAGTGCCATAATTGTATTGAAAGTGAATCAGGCCGATAGGGAACACGAAAGAATCGCCTTTATTGAGAACCTTGGCAAAGAGTTTATTAGCTGTGGTAACAAATCCGACATATAGCGACCCTTCGAGTACGACTAGTACTTCGGTGGCACGCGGGTGGGTGTGGGGAGGGTTGAGGCCATACGGTGCGTAGTCTATACGAGCCAAGGAGATGCCCAAGGTGTTTAAACCTGGGAGCTTCTCCACATTCACTAGGTTTACCGCAGAGCCCAGTTTGTTGCTAGTGTCACCAGGCTTGTCGAGTCCAGAGAAGGAGAAGTCGTCGACTGTGACTTGGTTTGGATTCTTGCATGCTTCTCCATTAACAAATACTGCAAAGCAAAACAGAGAAAGATTATCTATGCAGTACTCAAAGTAATAAGATCAAAGAAAATTAATTAAGTGAAAATTGTCCAAAAGTTAACCAGCATGTACTGCTGTGTGAAGTGTGCAGTTATAAGTTATACAAGTATTTTCTTGAGAAAATTATAAGAGGTTGGTATTTACTCGTTTAAGAAACATATAACAAATTAAAGCATGCTACCTTGCGAGTCTTTATCGGCTACACAGAAATCCTGAAGTGGGCTTGGGTCAGAACCGAGGGAGAAGGAGAAGGATAGAGCGAAGAGAGCGACCAGGAGAGAGATACGGGCAGTTGCCATGTATACCTTTCTCTCTAATTAAAATTTAGTTTAAAAGTTTGGAAGAAGAAGCTTTGATTGGCTTAATTATGAATATGTTGCTCAAATGCTTGATGATATATAGAGTGGAATGAAGGAACCGGTTATATATATAGATAGATCAAGAGGTGGCTTAAGGGTTAGTTTTTGTTGCTTTCTTTGACTATTACAAAATTAAAACGGTTGGATTGGTTTTAATGAGGTATTATAATTGCATCATTTGACTTTCGAAACGATATTGACATCTCAATTTTATTTTCTGCGTACAATAGAGATTTTTTTTAGCACAGAACCTCATTGTCCAGTTCCTTTTTATTTTTGTTTTTGAAGTAATTTATTAATCTTCTTCTTCTCTTAAGTTATCAAATTTGCTTGCTTTTTGAACGGCATATATATACAGAACCTCACCTTAACCATTTGCATTTGTTTAGATGATATAAGTGTGAAATAATAATTGTAGTGAAATCAACATGTTCATTAAATGATGAAAATTAGAGTGTCAATAAAACTTTTTAATATGTTTATTCTACCAGTACGTATCATTCATATTCGGTAAGACAGACACTAGTGAGATTTTTTTTTTTTTTTTTTTCAATAGCGTAATGCATATATAATGGTACATGCAGGAAAAAATTCATTAACTTTTCGGATAAAAGTAAGATGTATATTTCATATTTGTTGATATGGATATATAAAAAATTATATATAATAATTTTTATATATGTACATATAATTATATAATGGTTAATAATTATGATGAGATTGATTTATATAATATTTTTTATTTATATATTTTGTTAGATTAGTTTCTATGTGATTAGTAACTTATAATATTGGACCAACAATTATAAATTCTTTTATATTGGACGATATTATGTGCATGACGTGTTTAGAATAGTATATTTCTTTGTTTGTATATATACTTTTGAAACATATATTAAATTATATAAACTATCAATTTATTCAATAATTATTCATTATCCATTTATCATCCGTTAATCTTATTCGGAGATAAGGATAAGGTACTAATAAAAGTAATGCTTAACAAATAAGAATAGTGTACGTACAGATAACATTATTTTAAAACACATAAAATATAAAAATATATACCACCACCCAATCCCCATCCTAGCTACACATTAACTCCATATTAATTATTATGAACAAGTCAACGGGTGGGAAAGCGCGCATGAGGCTAAGTAAAATTAAGCATTGATTGACTATTGGAATTGGTCGCTGTTATGGTCCTTGTCAAAGGCAAAACCAACTTTTATTAGGTTAATTATAATAATGTCATCATTAGCGTAGCAGCTGCATGTATATCCAATTTTAACTAAAAAATATTATTAAACCATCTGAACCGGGAAAGGTAGAAAGACTTAATTGCTTTTCGGAATAAATTAATGTCCTAATATATATAATTGGGTAACAAACTCCTTTTTAATTATATTGAAATGAAAGTAGTTATTTATTTCCTGCAGCTACAGGCTATCCTTAATGGCAAATAAAAGAAAGCCGAATAAAGAAGAAAATAAGCAATCAAGCATCTGCTAGTATTTTTTGTAAAAAGTCAACATTGCTAGCCGAAATTTTGTGTTAGGCTATGGACAAATCTCTCAAAGAAAAACTGTATAACCATCTATGTTGTACATGACAGGTTAACCAAAAACTCTCTTCCGGGCAAAAGTCGGCCATGATCACTATAACAGTGGTGACCGAATTCACATAGAAAGATTGAAAAATGATCCTCGATCGGTTTAGGAACCGGCCGGAAATGAAGGATATAAACCAACTTCAAATAGGCCTGAGGATCAAGAATGAAACATTGTTACCGACCTTAACCTAACTAAGACCACAACAGGCCCATGACCAGCACAGACAGGCTGAGTATATACTGTGCATCTGAAGCTTTTCAGAAGTAAATAAGAATACATAATAGTTCATCTGAAGCTTTTGAGAAGTAAATAAGAATATCGAGAAAGAAAATTAATACTCCAAAGTATATACTGTACATGTAAAAGAGTTTTTATTACCAAAGAATCAAATAACAAAAGAATAAAGCCAAATTGTACTTTACAAGTTTACATCCTAATTGAAGTCCAATGCAAAACCTAATAAACAATTTACTAAAATTGGGACTGTATGTAATCGACAGTCTTCTTATCCAACATAAACGCCTTGGCAAGAATATCATCTGGTATTGCTGGATGTGATCCGAACAGCGAATTCGAAATCCTCACTACACCTGGATTCTGGCTATTCAAAACCGAGAACGCCTCAACGTCTACGTCTCCGAAATTGTACTGGAAATGAGCCAACCCGATTGGGAACACAAACACATCTCCTTTGTTCATCACCTTAGAGAACAGCTTATTGTCTGTGGTGATGAAGCCGACGTACAGAGACCCCTTGATTACAGTCAGCACTTCGGTTGCACGCGGGTGGATGTGTGGTGAGTTGAGACCCTTCGGTGCAAAGTCGAGGCGCTCCGGCATCACACCATAGGTGTTCAGGCCGGGGAACTTGTCTACTGTTACCAAGTTTACCGAAAGCCCCTGCTTGTTTCTGGTGTCGCCGGCTATGTCGAGGCCGGAAAATGTGAAATCATCAGCAGTTACTAGGCTTGGGTTCTTGCATGCGACTCCATTTACAAATACTGCATTAGAATGGAAGAGGAAATGTTAGTACCAGAACTAGTACATATATATAAACATTTGCAGAGCAAAATTAAGTCATGCTATATGTGAATACAAAATATTAACTAAATTCAATGTATAAATTTGTGTTACAAACCTGGTGATGTTTTGTCAGCTACACAGAAATCTTGAAGGGGGCTTGGCTCGGAAGCAAATACTAGTGAGACGACAGAGAGAAGCATAAAAAATGAGAACAGAAAGATGTGTGAAAAAGCCATGTGTGTGGCTTTCATTTCACAAGTAAAGAGAAGAGACAGAGATAGGGAGTGAGGGATATAATTGCTATGTAAAGGAAGAAGGTTAGAAAGAAACTGGGTTGGTTTTTCAGCTGTGAGATGGTGGAAGAGGTTACTGAGATTGAGTGTATATATATAAGCGTTGAAGGCTACTAAGATTGGGTCGTGCGATACTCATAAAATAGAAGAGGTCTGTACGTGTCCTTTGTACGACCAAGTAAGTATATATAAATTGGGAAGAGAGATGCATTCTGAGTCTCTTTCTGAGGGTTTATGAGAAGAAGTCGTATGGATGAATCCATGCTTTGAAGTTGATATAGTAAACCTGTAAACGCCTGCTCCGTTGTAAATATCATTTGTTAAGATATTTATTTGTATAAATTTGAGATTTCAGCATTGTTACGGTCGATGAAACTAAACAAATGCCAGTCAAACATTGGTTCAAGTGATTATAAATGAGCGAAATCTTAGACCCAGTCAAACGGGAGCTAGGGACGCTTCTCTGTTGAGGGATTCATAATTAAGGACAGATTTCAGAGACAGACTATAAAAGGAAACTTCTCTTCTTGAATAGAAATATATTAATTTAGTGTGCAAGATGATGTGCAAATTCCTTTTCCTTCTTGCTGAGTAAAACACTAAAACAACTCAGCCTTTTTTTTTTTTATCTTTTTTTGAGGAATTTCATTATACTCCTCAAAAACTTTGAAATCACGTATTTCTCTCTCTAAACTTCAAAATATCATATTTAATCTTCTAAAATTTAAAAACTTATAAACTTAACCATTTAAGTATCTGTTATATTAAAACTCATTTTAAATTTATAAAGTATCCATTTTATCATTTATTAAAAAATAAAAATATGTAGCTTATTTAAGAAAATTGCCAGTCTTGTAATTTGTCAGTTTCCAAGAGCAAATAATTAGTGTATACCTAAATGTTATTGTGTATACGTGAGGCTTCCTACTAGGAAGGAATTGCATTTGTCATTAGATTAAAAGTTGATTCTCAAATATTTTTGAGATAAAGATGAAGATCTAGCATTCCAACCTCCATTTAATATTCATCAAAAACTCCTATCCGAATTTTGAACTCATGAATTTTCATATGAAGAGTGTTGCACGTAACTAGTTATTAAAATTTATGTCAAGATCAAGATAAAATGAAAAAATATATATAAGCTGCTAAGTCGAATGGAAACATAATTATTAGTCAAAATATTAGGGAATTGTATAATACGAAAGGCTAGTACATTTTTGCATGATTTGTTTATAAATATTAATTATATATAGTTTTGAGCTAATTTTTTTTATCAAAAATTTTATTCAGTATAAATAGTATGCCAACAAATCTAAGCATGCGGATTTTGTCAATTGTGTAATGATTTTGGAAGTCCAAATCTGAACAAAAAAAGAATCAACGCTGTTGTACAATTGAGTTTTGATCCGGACCGTCCAATCAGAATTCAAACCAATTTGGTCTAAATTAGAAATTACGTGATTTATTTAATATTTGTGTGAATTCTAGAGGAACGATCCGGATTCAAATATAAACTTTGAGTTACTTTAGGAGATCCGAATTTGTAAAATCAGGGCAGAGAATAGGTGAGCATATCATAATTTTTATTTTGAAAAACAGACAAGTTTATTTTTATGTTTAGAATTTTAGAGGTAAGATTTTAAAAAATATTTTGGGAACCAAAACATAAATCGATAATTATTATAAAATTGAAGCATATCATTGTAAATTTTTATGTTTAAAAGTGTAGTTCTAGAAGTATATTTCGGAAAATATTTTGGCAGGAAGGCAAGTAGCCCATGTTCCTTGAAATATTTTTACAGCTCGCCTTAGAATTAGAAGTTGTTTAAGAGCTACACTAGATCCATATTCCTTGAAATCAGATTAATAGGCATTGTCATAGCCGACGTCATAGGTGCACTAGCTTTGAAAAACATATATAAGATATCGAAATTGTTATAAATTAAGTTCATTATCATCATTAATAATATATAATTGTGCGGTACGTAGTTATAGTCAATTAGCACATGCGGTCAGGGCAAGAATTAAATTGTATTAACCAAGTCAAGATTGACGTCGACAAAAATCAACTTATTTTAATTCCATGCATAAAGAAAGCAAGAAGTATTAACAAACAATCAACAAGTTCATTTTATCGTATACGTATCGATTTGTTACATCACAATTGATAAATGGAAAAAAAAAAATCCAAACCACATGCACAAATACAGAAGCGAATTCTTGTATCAAATTAGAAAAATAAAACAATATATAATGTGCCTATTTAGTTAAGAGTTGCTTGTAATCATGAAACCAAGCTCAAATTTACTGGAACTTTGATTGGATGTAATCAACGGTATTCTGATCCACCATCAATGCCTTCATCAGAACATCATCTGAGATCGGTGGTTTGGTTCCGAAGAGAGCATCTGCAACTCTAATCACCCCTGGATTCTGGCTACTCAAGCCGGCAAAGGCCACGGCATTAGTAGTGCCATAATTGTATTGAAAGTGAATCAGGCCGATAGGGAACACGAAAGAATCGCCTTTATTGAGAACCTTGGCAAAGAGTTTATTAGCTGTGGTAACAAATCCGACATATAGCGACCCTTCGAGTACGACTAGTACTTCGGTGGCACGCGGGTGGGTGTGGGGAGGGTTGAGGCCATACGGTGCGTAGTCTATACGAGCCAAGGAGATGCCCAAGGTGTTTAAACCTGGGAGCTTCTCCACATTCACTAGGTTTACCGCAGAGCCCAGTTTGTTGCTAGTGTCACCAGGCTTGTCGAGTCCAGAGAAGGAGAAGTCGTCGACTGTGACTTGGTTTGGATTCTTGCATGCTACTCCATTAACAAATACTGCAAATTAAGCAAAACAGAGAAAGATTATCTATGCAGTACTCAAAGTAATAAGATCAAAGCAAATTAAGTGAAAATTGTCCAAAAGTTAACCAGCATGTACTGCTGTGTGAAGTGTGCAGTTATAAGTTACACAAGTATTTTCTTGAGAAAATTATAAGAGATTGGTATTTACTCGTTTAAGAAACATATATATAACAAATTAAAGCATGCTACCTTGCGAGTCTTTATCGGCTACACAGAAATCCTGAAGTGGGCTTGGGTCAGAACCAAGGGAGAAGGAGAAGGATAGAGCGAAGAGAGCGACCAGGAGAGAGATACGGGCAGTTGCCATGTATACCTTTCGATCTCTCTAATTAAAATTTAGTTTAAAAGTTTGGAAGAAGAAGCTTTGATTGGCTTAATTATGAATATGTTGCTCAAATGCTTGATGATATATAGAGTGGAATGAAGGAACCGGTTATATATATAGATCAAGAGGTGGCTTAAGGGTTAATTAGTTTTTGTTGCTTTCTTTGACTATTACAAAATTAAAAAGGTTGGATTTGGTTTTAATGAGGTATTATAATTGCATCATTTGACTTTCGAAACGATATTGACACCTCAATTTTATTTTCTGCGTACAATAGCGATATTTAGCACAGAACCTCATTGTCCAGTTCCTTTTTATTTTTATTTTTGTTTTTGAAGTAATTTATTAATCTTCTTCTTCTCTTAAGTTATCAAATTTGCTTGCTTTTTGAACGGCATATATATACAGAACCTCACCTTAACCATTTGCATTTGTTTAGATGACATAATTAAGTGTGAAATAATAATTGTAGTGAAATCAACATGTTCATTAAATAATGAAAATTAGGGGGTCAATAATTAAAACTTTTTAAAATTAGGGGGTCAATAAAATTAGGCGGTAAGACAGAGTGAGATTTTTTTTTTTCAATAACGTAATGCATATAATGGTACATGTAAGAAAAAAAATCATGAACTTTTCGGATAAAAGTAAGATATATATTTCATATTTGTTGATATGGATATATAAAAAATTATATATAATAATTTTTATATATGTACATATAATTATATAATGGTTAATTTATGATGACATTGATTTATATAATGTTTTATATTTATATATATTTTAAATTAGTTTTTATGTGATTAGTAACTTATAATTTTTTAAATTAATTGGACAAACAATAATAAATTCTTTTATATTGAACGATATTATGTGCATGATGTAATTAGAATAGTATTTCTTTGTTTGTATATATACTTTTGAAACATATATTAAATTATATAAACTATCAATTTATTCAATAATTATTCATTATCCGTTTATGATCCGTTAATCTTATTCGGAGATAAGGATAAGGTACTAATAAAACTAATGCTTAACACATTGATAAGAATAGTGAACATGCAGATAAAATTATTTTAAAACACATAAAATATAAAAATATATACCACCACCCAATCCCCATCCTACACATTAATTAACTCCATATGATTATGAACAAGTCAACGGGTGGGAAAGCGCGCATGAGGCTAAGTAAAATTAAGCATTGATTGACTATTGGAATTGGTCGCTGTGCACTCTTGATATGGTCCTTGTCAAAGGCAAAACCAACTTTTATTAGGTTAATTATAATAATGTCATCATTAGCGTACGTAGCAGCTGCATGTATACCCAGTTTTAACAAAAAAATATTATTAAACCATCTGAACCGGGAAAGGTAGAAAGACTTAATTGCTTTTCGGAATAAATTAATGTCCTAAATATATAATTGGGTAACAAACTCCTTTTTAATTGGAATGAAAGTAGTAATTTATTTCCTGCAGCCACTACTAGAAGTTTGGTTTATTACATGGGTAATATTTCAGTTGTTGCATGAGCTGATCCTTGCAACAAGCCCGAAAAAAGCATGTTACATGAGTCACCTATGTTACAACTACCCTTGTTACAAGTGTCCATGTAAATACTAGATTTTTTATTTGTTACATAGGCTACTCTTGTAATAACTTTACCAAAACTTGTACATGAGCTTGTGCATGTAAAAATGACGCATGCAACAAGCCTGAGATTTGGCACTTGCAGGAAGTAGTTGCATGGTTAAAGAGCATGGGCCCCATCTTAGTAGTTGCAAGGATAGAGAACTGAGTAATTGCATGGTTAGAGAACGTGCGTCCCACACGGTTTATTGCAAGGCAAGTGAACTGAATAATTGCATGGGTAGAGAAGGTGGGCCCCCCTGTTTATTTTCATGGTTAATGAAGGTGGGCCCCACTAGATTATTTGCAAGGTTTACCCGTGAAAATAATAATCTTGTATGGCATCATTTCAACATGGCCTTATTCTACAGTCATCCCTGTACCAACCCGATACTCTTTTACATTCACTAATTTCCATTAAACCATATTAACATATATAAACACATTGAAATATAGATCGATAGCATGTAATAAGCATTAATCAACATATTATAATTATCATACATTGTACCAAAATACTGAAAAGTATTACAACAACAATATATAACACAAAAGTTTGCTCAACTCCTAATAACAGCAATCCATCTATACAATTATCTAAGTACATTGTTACCAAGAAAGTAAATCTGCTAAGGTTTCCCTACATAACCATATGTGAAAATAATCAATGTCGCATCAAATACATAACCTCACATAACCCACCGAAAGGGTATAAAGGGCACACTCCTGAGGTGGTGAATTTACAGCACGTACACTCCATGTTATTATGAACAAGTCAACGGGTGGAAAAGCATGAGGCTAAGTAAAAGCATTGATTGACTATTGGAATTGGTCGTTGTGCACTCTTGATATGGTCCTTGTCAAAGGCAATTAAAACTAACTTTTATTAGGTTATAATAATGTCATCATTAGCTAGCGTAGCTGTATTGTATACCCAATTTGAACTAAAAAATATTATTAAACCATCTGAACCGGAAAAGGTAGAAAGACATAATTACTTTTCGGAATAAATTAATGTCCAAAATAATTGGGTAACAAACTCCTTTTTAATTATATTGAAATGAAAGTAGTTATTTATTTCCTGCAGCTACAGGCTATCCTTAATGGCAAATAAAAGAAAGCCGAATAAAGAAGAAAATAAGCAATCAAGCATCTGCTAGTATTTTTTGTAAAAAGTCAACATTGCTAGCCGAAATTTTGTGTTAGGCTATGGACAAATCTCTCAAAGAAAAACTGTATAACCATCTATGTTGTACATGACAGGTTAACCAAAAACTCTCTTCCGGGCAAAAGTCGGCCATGATCACTATAACAGTGGTGACCGAATTCACATAGAAAGATTGAAAAATGATCCTCGATCGGTTTAGGAACCGGCTGGAAATGAAGGATATAAACCAACTTCAAATAGGCCTGAGGATCAAGAATGAAACATTGTTACCGACCTTAACCTAACTAAGACCACAACAGGCCCATGACCAGCACAGACAGGCTGAGTATATACTGTGCATCTGAAGCTTCTCAGAAGTAAATAAGAATACATGATAGTTCATCTGAAGCTTTTGAGAAGTAAATAAGAATATCGAGAAAGAAAATTAATACTCCAAAGTATATACTGTACATGTAAAAGAGTTTTTATTACCAAAGAATCAAATAACAAAAGAATAAAGCTAAATTGTACTTTACAAGTTTACATCCTAATTGAAGTCCAATGCAAAACCTAATAAACAATTTACTAAAATTGGGACTGTATGTAATCGACAGTCTTCTTATCCAACATAAACGCCTTGGCAAGAATATCATCTGGTATTGCTGGATGTGATCCGAACAGCGAATTCGAAATCCTCACTACACCTGGATTCTGGCTATTCAAAACCGAGAATGCCTCAACATCTACGTCTCCGAAATTGTACTGGAAATGAGCCAACCCGATTGGGAACACAAACACATCTCCTTTGTTCATCACCTTAGAGAACAGCTTATTGTCTGTGGTGATGAAGCCGACGTACAGAGACCCCTTGATTACAGTCAGCACTTCGGTTGCACGCGGGTGGATGTGTGGTGAGTTGAGACCCTTCGGTGCAAAGTCGAGGCGCTCCGGCATCACACCATAGGTGTTCAGGCCGGGGAACTTGTCTACTGTTACCAAGTTTACCGAAAGCCCCTGCTTGTTTCTGGTGTCGCCGGCTATGTCGAGGCCGGAAAAGGTGAAATCATCAGCAGTTACTAGGCTTGGGTTCTTGCATGCGACTCCATTTACAAATACTGCATTAGAATGGAAGAGGAAATGTTAGTACCAGAACTAGCACATATATATACATATGCACAGCAAAATTAAGTCATGCTATATGTGAATACAAAATATTAACTAAATTCAATGTATAAATTTGTGTTACAAACCTGGTGATGTTTTGTCAGCTACACAGAAATCTTGAAGGGGGCTTGGCTCGGAAGCAAATACTAGTGAGACGACAGAGAGAACCATAAAAAATGAGAACAGAAAGATGTGTGAAAAAGCCATGTGTGTGGCTTTAATTTCACAAGTAAAGAGAAGAGACAGAGATAGGGAGTGAGAGATATAATTGCTATGTAAAGGAAGAAGGTTAGATAGAAACTGGCGGGTTGGTTTTTCAGCTGTGAGATGGTGGAAGAAGTGCAGTTTGATTGAGTATATATATAATTAAGTGTTGAAGGCCATTGAGATTGGGTCATGCGATGCTCATAAAATAGAAGAGGTCAGTACGTGGCCTTTGTACGACCAAGTAAGTATATATAAATTGGGAAGAGAGATGCATTCTGACTTTGTGAGGGTTTATATATGAGAAGAAGTCGTATGGATGAATCCATGCTTTGAAGTTGATATAGTAAACGCCTGCTCCGTTGCAAATATCATTTGTTAAGATATTTATTTGTATAAATTTGAGATTTCAGTATTGTCGTTGCGGTCGATGAAACTAAACAAATGCCAGTCAAACATTGGTTCAAGTGATTATAAATGAGCGAAATCTTAGACCCAGTCATCAGGACAGATTACAGAGAGAGTATAAAAGGAATCTTCTCTTCTTGAATAGAAATATATTAAGTGTGCAAATTCCTTTTCCTTCTTGCTGAGTAAAACAACTCAGCCTTTTTTTTTAATCTTTTTTTGAGGAATTTCATTATACTCCTCAAAAACTTTGAAATCACGTATTTCTCTCTCTAAATTTCAAAATATCATATTTAATCTTCTAAAATTTTAAAACTTATAAACTTAACCATTTCAGTACCTTTTCTATCAAAACTCATTTTAAATTTATAAAGTATCCATTTTATCATTTATTAAATAATAAAAATATGTAGCTTATTTAAGAAAATTGCCAGTCTTGTAATTTGTCAGTTTCCAAGAGCAAATAATTAGTGTATACCTAAATGTTATTGTGTATACGTGAGGCTTCCTACTAGGAAGGAATTGCATTTGTCATTAGATTAAAAGTTGATTCTCAAATATTTTTGAGATAAAGATGAAGATCTAGCATTCCAACCTCCATTTAATATTCATCAAAAACTCCTATCCGAATTTCAAACCCGCGACTTTTCATATGAAGAGTGTTGCACGTAACTAGTTATTAAAATTTATGTCAAGATCAAGATAAAATGAAAAAATATATATAAGCTGCTAATTAGTCGAATGGAAACATAATTAGTCAAAATATTAGGGAATTGTATAATACGAAAGGCTAGTACATTTTTGCATGATTTGTTTATAAATATTAATTATATATAGTTTTGAGCTAATTTTTTTTTTATCAAAAATTTTATTCAGTATAAATAGTATGCCAACAAATAAGCATGCGGATTTTGTCAATTGTGTAATGATTTTGTGTGAATTCTAGAGGAACGATCCGGATTCAAATTTAAACTTTTGAGTTACTTTAGGAGATCGGAATTTGTAAAATCAGGGCAGAGAATAGATGAGCATATCATAATTTTTATTTTGAACAATAGACAAGTTTATTTTTATGTTTAGAATTTTAGAGATAAGATTTTAAAAAATATTTTGGGAACCTTTTCATAACAAAAAAATATTTTGGGAACCAAAACATAAATCGATAATTATTATAAAATTAAAGCATATCATTGTAAATTTTATGTTTAAAAGTGTAGTTCTAGAAGTATATTTCGGAAAATATTTTGGCAGGAAGGCAAGTAGCCCTCCTCTTTCTAGATGTCTAGCATACAGTTCAATTCTTCAGAAGTTGTTTAAGAGCTACACCAGATCCATATTCCTTTAAATCAGATTAATAGGCATTGTCATAGCCTACGTCATAGGTGCACTAGCTTTGAAAAACATAAGGGATTACAATATTTGATTGAATTAATGTGCATAACTTTTGTCCACACAAAAGTTATATGTTGGTTTTGAACACATTTCTGTTATCTATTTCCAAAAAATATAAATAATCATCAAGAATCTGTATGAGAGTAAAAAATGATTATTGCCGGGAGGTAATTCAACGTAAATTGTTATAAATTAAGTTCATTATCATCATTAATAATATATAATTGTGCGGTACGTAGTTATAGTCAATTAGCATACGTAGTTACAGTCAATTAGCATATGCGGTCAGGGCAAGAATTAAATTGTATTAACGTACCAAGTCAAGATTGACGTCGACAAAAATCAACTTATTTTAATTCCATGCATAAAGAAAGCAAGAAGTATTTTTTTTATGGTCCGTAAGCAACCGCTTACCGATGATTTCATTAAGATAAAAAAGTTATTACACATTGTTCACATAAATGCTACACTAAAAACAGAAACTACGCAACATCCCGAGTCCGAGACCCGAAATTAAAAGGCAAATAACACCGAAATAAATCTGGTAAAAAGTGTTACATAATTGAACGTCATTCCCCGGTTACACTCAAATAATCGAAATCCATTGTTGTATTTGCGTTGTGGTATCATCCTTTAACCACTGAAAGCAAGAAGTATATATTAACAAACAATCAACAAGTACATTTTATCTTATACATATCGATTTGTTACATCACAATTGATAAATGGAAAAAAAATCCAAACCACATGTACAAATACAGAAGCGAAATCTTGTATCAAATTAGAAAAATAAAACAATATATATAATGCCTATTTAGTTAAGAGTTGCTTGTAATCATGAAACCTAGCTCAAATTTACTGGAACTGTGATTGGATGTAATCAACGGTATTCTGATCCACCATCAATGCCTTCATCAGAACATCATCTGAGATCGGTGGTTTGGTTCCGAAGAGAGCATCTGCAACTCTAATCACCCCTGGATTCTGGCTACTCAAGCCGGCAAAGGCCACGGCATTAGTAGTGCCATAATTGTATTGAAAGTGAATCAGGCCGATAGGGAACACGAAAGAATCGCCTTTATTGAGAACCTTGGCAAAGAGTTTATTAGCTGTGGTAACAAATCCGACATATAGCGACCCTTCGAGTACGACTAGTACTTCGGTGGCACGCGGGTGGGTGTGGGGAGGGTTGAGGCCATACGGTGCGTAGTCTATACGAGCCAAGGAGATGCCCAAGGTGTTTAAACCTGGGAGCTTCTCCACATTCACTAGGTTTACTGCAGAGCCCAGTTTGTTGCTAGTGTCACCAGGCTTGTCGAGTCCAGAGAAGGAGAAGTCGTCGACTGTGACTTGGTTTGGATTCTTGCATGCTACTCCATTAACAAATACTGCAAAGCAAAACAGAGAAAGATTATCTATGCAGTACTCAAAGTAATAAGATATCAAAGCAAATTAAGTGAAAATTGTCCAAAAGTTAACCAGCATGTACTGCTGTGTGAAGTGTGAAGTTATAAGTTATACAAGTATTTTCTTGAGAAAATTATAAGAGGTTGGCTTATGGAAACCGACAGGTAACATACATACATATGTTGGTATTTACTCGTTTAAGAAACATATAACAAATGAAAGCATGCTACCTTGCGAGTCTTTATCGGCTACACAGAAATCCTGAAGTGGGCTTGGGTCAGAAGCGAGGGAGAAGGAGAAGGATAGAGTGAAGAGAGCGACCAGGAGAGAGATACGGGCAGTTGCCATGTATACCTTTCTCTCTAATTAAAATTTAGTTTAAAAGTTTGGAAGAAGAAGCTTTGATTGGCTTAATTATGAATATGTTGCTCAAATGCTTTGATGATAGAGTGGCAATGAAGGAACCGGTTATATATATAGATAGATCAAGAGGTGGCTTAAGGGTTAGTTTTTGTTGCTTTCTTTGACTATTACAAAATTAAAACGGTTGGATTGGTTTTAATGAGGTATTATAATTGCATCATTTGACTTTCGAAACGATATTGACATCTCAATTTTATTTTCTGCGTACAATAGCGATATTTTAGCACAGAACCTCATTGTCCAGTTCCTTTTTATTTTTGTTTTTGAAGTAATTTATTAATCTTCTTCTTCTCTTAAGTTATCAAATTTGGAAACAAATCTGCTGAAATTCTCATTCGTGAACATATAATTATATAAAAAATTATATATAATAATTTTTATATATGTACATATAATTATATAATGGTTAATAATTATGATGAGATTGATTTATATAATATTTTATATTTATATATATTTTAGATTAGTTTTTATGTGATTAGTAACTTATAATTTTTTAAATTAATTGGACAAACAATAATAAATTCTTTTATATTGAACGATATTATGTGCATGACGTGTTTAGAATAGTATATTTCTTTGTTTGTATATATACTTTTGGAACATATATTAAATTATATAAACTATCAATTTATTCAATAATTATTCATTATCCGTTTATCATCCGTTAATCTTATTCGGAGATAAGGATAAGGTACTAATAAAAGTAATGCTTAACAAATAAGAATAGTGTACATGCAGATAAAATTATTTTAAAACACATAAAATATAAAAATATATACCACCGCCCAATCCCCATCCTACGTACACATTAACTCCATATTATTATGAACAAGTCAACGGGTGGAAAAGCATGCGGCTAAGTAAAATTAAGCATTGATTGACTATTGGAATTGGTCGTTGTGCACTCTTGATATGGTCCTTGTCAAAGGCAATTAAAACTAACTTTTATTAGGTTATAATAATGTCATCATTAGCTAGCGTAGCTGTATTGTATACCCAATTTGAACTAAAAAATATTATTAAACCATCTGAACCGGAAAAGGTAGAAAGACATAATTACTTTTCGGAATAAATTAATGTCCAAAATATATAATTGGGTAACAAACTCCTTTTTAATTATATTGGAATGAAAGTAGTTATTTATTTCCTGCAGCTACAGGCTATCCTTAATGGCAAGCTATTGCCAAATAAAAGAAAGCCGAATAAAGAAGAAAATAAGCAATCAAGCATCTGCTAGTATTTTTTGTAAAAAGTCAACATTGCTAGCATACCTCTTTTCTTCAGGCACGTTGACAATGCTATATATAGCGTTATTGGTTTAAATAGAAAATTTAAAAAATAGTGGGGTATAGGTTTAATTTAATTGTACAGATATAAAAAATCGGCAAATTAAAAATTATATAAATTTACCTTTATTTATTTTTGACATTAGTTGAAATTAATACAACATATATATAAAACTTCCAATGTATACTGAACCTCATCTGAAGTCAAACTTAAATGTTCAATTTGCATTGAGATTCGTGCAAATATATTTAAAACTTAATAAATTTAAATAGTTTCTTAAATCTAAATGTTTATACGAATTTTGATGCAGATCAGACGGTTTAAATCAGACTTTGGATGATACGTTGTCCAAAGCCGTTTGAATCATGTTCACTCTCTAGAGAGATCAGAGATCCTTGCTTGCTCCTAAAAATAACTTTCTTTAAACCTTAATATCCTGAGGGAGGTCACTGACACGTGGGACCCAAGAATAAATAGGAGCATTTTGCAAAAGTCAAATGTCGTTTGATGCTGTAAAATGGCGACTGGCGATAACATATGATAGTCCACACTTGCCGCAGAGGATCTGGGTATTTCTTGTATGAAATTTTGTATGAGAAGTATTTTTTGTTAATCAAATTGCCTTAACAAATCCTATTAATTAAGAGTAGAAGAAGTATACGGGTTTTTAAAAAAATAAAGAGGATTTTTGTTTAATTTGGGGATTAATTTAGATTAGAAGATAGAAGCTATAACGGGCTTGCTATTTTAATTTACATTATTTGTTCAGCCCATTAGGCCCAATTCGTGTTTCTTCATCCTTTGCTGTCAATTGTTTAATTTGAGATGTCCGTATTCAATACCTCAAAAACCATATCGGACGGTCGATATGAATTCTCCGTCCCCCACGCTCGTTCAATCACTCTTGCCCCCGGGTACGGATCCTCTAAAGTAACCTAATTTTTTGGTTTTAGATCGGGACCGTCCGATTCGAATCCCGAGGCGCGGATTCGAATCGGACGGTCCCGATCCAAAACCCAAAAATTGGGTTACTTTAGGGGATCCGGACTCCCGTCCGACTCTATTCCTCTCCGCAGCTCTCTGTGCTCGAGCTTCCTCTGGTGCCCAAATCCGCTCTCCCGGTGTCTCTCCTCCCCACTTTCGCTCTCAGCTATCATTAATACTCTCTCACTCTCGTGCTCTCTTTTCGTACTGCTCGCCCCCGTGACCGATCCGGTGTCTCCCCTCCAAGTCCACGCAATCGCTCCTCCCCCGCCACCACTGCCGATCTGGTGTTTCTCCCCCTACGACCTCTCCCGACGCCCTCTCCCGAAGTCAGCCACCCTCTCCTGCTAACCCTAGATTTGTAAGCTTTTGTCTTTTTTGTTTCTCAGCAGTAATTTGACAGACTGGGTCGTATTAAATGTCATTTAATGGACTTGATAGTTTTACACTCACTATAGGACACATTAAATGTCATTTTTCTAGATGTCAGGGAGTATATTATCCAACAATTCCTAAATATGCTACATGTGATTTTCACAATTACAATCAATTTATAAACTTTCACTCATGTTGCATTCAACGTTTTTTTTTCAAAGATGCAGATACAAAATGGGTGAAATCTTCAATCAAATGCTTGACTTCCAAATCGTGTTGCATACAACTTGTTTAATACATCTTCAATTAAATACCCGACTTCCAACACGTGTTTTTCGGAAGTCGGATATTTGATTGAAGAGTATTAAACAAGTGTTTGGAGGATGTCGGTGGAGATAGACCAGAAGGCCTTCCCAACATACTCAAAGGGATAGGCAAGAATGGCCATGGAACTGATTGCTAAACACAAAGTAGTTAGGTAACAAGATCCAACAGATGATCCATGAAAGAATACAAGGTATAAAAGAAACTAGTAGTGGCACCTCTGTTGGATCTGGTCTATCTCGTTTCCTAGCTACCTTTCTTGATTATACATTAAACGAAGATTTATAAACTAAGTATCGCAATATCCATTAGTGGTGGCCTATTCATCAGTATGTCGATTTTTCAATTATAGTGCTTCAAAATTTTCATGGCTTAGACCTGCGTGGTGGCCTATTCATTGGTATGTCGATTTTTCAATTATAGTGCTTGTGATTATATACATGGATTGTGGTTCTTTATTTATGCATTGTCAGATTTAACAGTGTTCCGAAATAGATTAGTACTGTCAGATTGCGTTAGGCACGTTAGTCTATAGAAACACTACCAAATTAAGTCTACTTTGTTGGTTTTTTTCCGAATTCTTGTTCCCCAATTTTGAACAAAATTTACTCCAGGAATGGAGTTTGCGCCTCTTTTTTTTCTCATTAATGAACTTAATTTATTTGCATTACAATGAGGCACCGGCTTGATATCTGCAGTAGCAAGGTGCTAGAATGTTAATTTACTTATTGAAATATACTTGGGCACTTTGGAGAGTTATTAAGTTCAGGAAGGGGCATTGGGTAGTAGTAAAGGGTCAATCGGTACAGGAAATTTGGATGAGATCGGTGAACACAAACATAGATACAGATTGGAAAGAATTTGATCCTACACTGATATTATGCGGGTGTTGGTTAATATGGAAACAAAGGAATGAGCGAATATTCAGAAATTTAAGGGTGCTGCCATTTTTGTTATCAGAACGCATACTGCTGGAGGCAAAGCTGTGGAGAAAATACTGTTGAGCAAAACAGTATTATGGAATCAGGCTTAATTTTGGTTTCTTGTCATTTTTCTGTTTGTTATAATGATGGATTGGTTGTAATTTATTTACAGTACAAACTTGACAGCCCCTTTCAAGTATCAAAAAACAAAAATATGCTTCGGCACAAATTGTGGATGCAGGATTTGTCAGCCATCTTTTCTTAAATAATTTTTTTTTATATTGATTTAAAACCTTTTTATCTAGGTTAATTATGAAGTCGTGCAGTAGTGCCAATTAAAGAGGTACGGCAGAAGAAGAGTTATCTCTCTAAATTTTCCGTGGCATAGACCTGCATGGTGGCTGATTCATCGGTATTTATGATTTGGAGTTCGGAATGACCTTTGGCCTTGATGACTTATCAAAATGCTTACTCAGCTTGTTTTCATAGTAGCAATTCTGTGGACTGGCGGACCCAAATGGAGTCAGGATAGGCAAGTGTCTATCCTGGATTTGAATTTTTTTTAAACCCAGTGGTATTGTATACTTGTGCTTACCCTGAATGAATTTTTTTTAAACCCAGTTACTGTCCCAGCCAGTCTCAAGACCTGTACCAGCCTCACACACATCTTCAGGTATGCTCCTGAATCCCTCCTTATTGAAGACATTGTGGCATGCCCAACAGGTTCTCCCACGAGTTCGGTTATTTGTTTGGAAGTCTTTACATGGTGCTGTACCAGTCTGTCAGTTTCTGCACCGCCGCTTGCCTCATGTAGCAACTCTCGTCCCGTTATGCGGGCATGAACCTGAAACTGTTCAGCACCTTCTATTTCGGTGCTACCATGTTAGAGCCACGTGGTTCCAATCCTCATTCAGTGTCAGAACTGACTCAATACTGGGTTCGGATGTGCCTCATATTTTTTACAATCTTTGGAGACTGCTGGACAAGAATCAAATTGCACTAACAATGACTATTTCCTGGCAAATTTTTCTATAGATAATCTTTGGAGACTGTTGGACAAGATGTTGTCTTTTAGTTGGGACTCAAGATTAATGCAAAAGCATGTGATCCTAATTCATCTTCTAATAATAATAAGTTTTTCGGTTTTAGTAAAATCTCTATTTGATTTTGTTAGATCCGCTGCTTTTGTGATTGATGATATATCATTCTAGAGAAAAGATATTTAAGGAGGATTAAAATTGTTCATACATTTTAATTTTTTGAAAACGCTTTGCTAATAAAAAGATACATGGTGTTTATATGTCTACCCTTAATACTTTAGAAATATTATTCTAAGTTTCTAACCCTTGGTTGTAATATATATTTAAAATCAAAATATGATATACTCATTGTTATAGATGCGGGGACTATTTATTGGCACGGTCAAAGGTCAATTTTTATTTCAATTATGTGGCAATGTAGAATGTACAGGTTCGATCTCTTAAAAGAATGCAAACGATGTAATGTTAGTGCTAACCGTTACGTTGACTATGTTGACTTGAAATATCTCAAAGAAAGGAAAAGTTAAAGTGTACAAAAAGCCAAAAGGAAAGAGACATTCCAAAGCCAAAAGGAAAGAGACCTTTTGATTTTAAAAAAATAGAATTTCTTACAGTGCACAAAAAGCCAAAAGGAAAGAGACATTCCAAAGGACTGAAGTCTGGAGAATTCCTCCACTTGAGTAGTGGATAAGTCGACCCAAATAAGGCTATTTGAAGTCCCTAAATTTAAAGAGAAATGGGCGAGAGATTTGGAATGGCAGAATCAAAAGAAACAAACAGAGGACCACCTCTTCTCCTTTTATGGGTACTTGTAATTTGCTGTTCCCTGTGCCAGATAATATCAGCTCAGAAGAGAATCACAACTCTCCCAGGATTTGATGGCCCACTTCCTTTCTCTTTAGAAAGTGGGTAAGCAATCAATTAATGCTCCTTTTCCTCTTCCATTAATGTATTTAATTCCTCTTTTCCTCTTAAAGAGAAGCAGTCAAAACTAAATCATTTCAGAAAAATAAAATTGAATTTTCTTAAAGGACACGTAATTTTAAACTTTATGTTAGGAAGAATTGGAATTTGATTACTAAAAAGAGGGCTAAAACTTAAATATAGGTACTTGGAGGTGGGTGAGGAGAAAGGGGTGGAGTTTTTTTACTACTTCATTGAATCCGAGAGCAACCCAGAGGAGGATCCTCTCATGCTTTGGTTGACAGGAGGGCCTGGTTGTTCTTCCTTTTCCGGATTGGTCTTTGAGATAGGTATGGCTATCAGGCTATTGGGCTATTGGCTACCCAATATTAATTAGAACATTTTAATTTGTTAATAATTTTTTAAGCCTGAAATGGATCATACGAGAGAAACATATCTCGTATTTTATAATTACGGATAATTTACAATAAGCCCCTCCCTCTTTAGGAATTGTGCACCAAGAACAATCCCTCCATCTGCCACAAAGGATGATTTCATTTTCTGATGTTTATTGGATGAAATTGTTATCGCTGTGCAGGACCACTTAGTTTTGATCTACAAGGATATAGAGATGGCTTACCTTCACTATTTTATAAGGCTGATTCTTGGACCCAGGTAACTCAACACCCTATCCGCCCCAAACAACACCCTATCTTACATTCAGTTTTGTCTATTGCCACAGTTCTTTTACTGCTATCTGGCATTATGCATTTAAATGCTAAACCCTTCATGTGGCAACTTGTTAAGACAGGTCTAGTTAGTTTTTGGTTTGAGTTCATGTCTAGGTCTAGTTACTTTTGGATTCTCAGGGACTAGCTAGTGGGAACATTTCTGGGTTCATATCATCTTGGGCTTCAGTCAATTTGGGCCATTAGTTCATTTCAGTTTTGGATTAGGACATGTTTGAGTTTGCAATTTGTTAGATTACACATTTATTGATGTAGATAATTTTGGGTTATTTTTCATTGTTATTTATTTGTGGTCAAGTCAAATTGTCCATTGGGTCTGGCAAAAGTGTGGTGAATTTTTGGGGATACATCAACTCTTTCTTGGGTGATTAAGTGCTATTTGATTCGGATTCTAGGGGTTTCAGTTCATTCACTTTTTTTTTTTTTTTTTTGAATCAACACTTCATGGACATGTTGTAATATTTTTAGGTCTTGTAAATTATGCCAATTCTCAATTATATCCCAACCACCGAACACAGAACACCAAAAAAAAAACACCTACACAATGAAGAGAATATGTATTACATACATTTAAATACATTTAGTTAACGGATTTGTGGGTTACATGTAATTACATAATTTACTACCTAGCATGATCTCATCACCTCTTCCACACTTCTGTTAATTTGATTTTTGTACTGTTGCATTGAAGAAGTTAATTAAGGACAAATTGGTTAAATAAGGGATAATGAAGCTTAAATGAAGGGGTAACTGTAAAATAGACTTGAAGATTATAAACACTAAACAACAATTCTGTCGCCATCTATTCCTTTCATCACTGAGTGTGCATTGGAATTGTGTAATAATTAACTAATCTTTATTCCTTTCCAGACTGAGTGTGGAACTTTTTTAATAATGAACTAATATCTGATCCTTTGCATTACTCATTGAGTATTGTAATGGTGTGATAACATACAAACAGGCTGGCAACATAATATTTGTGGATTCACCTGTGGGGACTGGATTCTCTTATTCAAGTACAGCAGAGGGTTATCAAACATCTGACTCCCAGACAGTTCACCAACTTACAACATTTCTTTATAAGGTAATTTCCCATTTGGGAAATACATTGATATATATAATCCAAAATATATATATATGCTTGCTTATGCTTTTGACTCTTGCTTTTGCCTTGGGGATATTGGTGGGGGACTATATTTAGAAAAACATTGTCTTCTTTCTTGACATGACATTGTTATATAAACATCTTACTTGATTTGTAGAAACAAATAACTACAAATTTTATGTGATTATTTGTTCCTTTTTAATCGGGGGATCAATGATGGAAGTGAAACAATACAGAACTACTCATAGAATATTCATGTCTTGCTTTTTTTTTTTTTTTTTAGCACACCAAAGTGTCGCTTGGACTGGGAATGCAAACATCTGCTTTAAAGTTTTATGTTTTCTTGATAATTTGATTTTAAGGGTAGCTCTCTGTTTTGAATGTAGTGGCTAGATAAGCATCCAAAATTTAAGTCGAATCCTTTGTACATATCTGGTGATTCCTATTCTGGGAAGATCGTACCAATCTTAACTCTTGAGATTGCTATTGGTAGTTTCTGTTCTTTCTTTTCTTCAAATAAAGATTTTTATTATGTCAAGTATTGCTCACTTGCTGGCACTAAGATGGAACTTGCTCACTTGAACTGTTGATTTACTTTTTGTTAATTTTTTCATGACAGCTCAAGAATCCAATAATGCTACATTTAATCTCAAGGTTTGCAAACTTCAAATAATAAAAGAAAATATCTTTCCTCATTACTCTTTAGTTGTTAGTTTAGTTTTGTTAAACTTACTTTTGTTCTCAATTTATGACACCTCTCAAGCTAGTGGTTATTGAATATCTTTTGGAACTTTTAGGGTTATTTAGTTGGCAACCCAGTAACTAGCACAAATTATGATAGTGATTCGAGAGTGCCATTTGCTCATGGAACAGGACTTATATCAGATGAACTATATGAGGTACAAAAAGAGAGAAAAACTAATAAATTTTGTTATTCTCAGTGTTATTTAAAGCGTTCAATCATTAGTGAACAGAGTGCACCTGAGCGAAAATAACCTAGTTGTTTTTTCCATTAATTTTGTGATGACCTTAAAATCTAATGAATAAGCCATTGGCTTTTAAATTTATGTGTTTGACAGATACTGGAATTGGCAAGATTATTTATCTTATTGTAAGACATAGTTACTGAGGGAAGTGAAAACTCAATACTCATTTTTTTGTACAGTCCACCAAGGAAAGCTGTGCTGGAAAGTATACAAATCCGAGCAACATTCAGTGTGCTAGTTATCTCAATGTTGTGGATGCAGTGAGAATTGCTATCAACTTTTCTCAAGAGACATCAAAACCATATGCATCTTTTGATTGACCTCAGCAGTATTTATTTAGTCTTTGTAGAATAACTCAATGTTTCCTTTACCATAGATGCCTAGTAACAGCTGGCATTGCTGCCTGAAACCCTAAATCCAAGGCCACCGCAGGGGGTCTTTTTTTTCAAAAAATAATGGTGAAAGGAAAGGCATATATTGATATTATAATTTATTGCATATGAAAATGACAATGGCACCTTGAACATTCACAAACCTCTCTTTATAATAATCTTCCTCTGACTATTAACAATCACAGGTAACAAAAGATATAAGAAGTGCTCACATCTTGGAGCCTTCATGTGAATTCCATAGCCCAAGACCAGGTTACATTCGAATTAAGAGAGATGAAAGGGGTCACTATGATGAAGTGCCTTTGTTTAACTCTGGCCTGCCTTTGGAGTGTAGAGTTATGCTCATGAGACACTCATCACTTTCAATTTTTGTGTTTTAAACTTTTAATTGGTAAAACCAAGGCTCACTATCTTGTGTCCTACTGTTTGGTGATACCTTTTGGACACTTTTCCCGAAACTTTATTCTCCTTTTGCTTTTTCTCAGCTATATATATTGAGTTAATTAATTGCAAAGCGGAGCTTAAGTTGAAGCTGAATTGTAAACAGCTCCGATGTTTAAAAGGCTTATAATTACCAGTTACCACATCATTGCACATTAGTATATCACAAGCGTACATCAATTAATGGCTACGAGCAAACCTTAGATAGCTGGATCAATTATGGTTAACATATAAAACTAATTTAAATTTTGTTGTTACAGGAATCAGGATACCTGCTAGCAACATTTTGGGCAAATAATGAGACAGTGAGATATATGCTTGGCATACGTAAGGTATATATTGACGATTGGTTCATAACAATACAGGAGCTTAAGTATCTACATCACAAAATAAAAGTACTGTCAGGTGAGACTCGATAATTAAATAACAAACTACTATGCAGGGGACAGTTGCTGATTGGCACAGATGCAACCTTTCTCTACCTTACACAAAAGATATCCCAAGTTCGTTACCATATCATCTCAAGGTCACCAATAAAGGCTATCCAGCACTTATTTATAGGCAATTACTTTTCCACTTTCTTATTTCTATATTACGTTACAACTCATTGAAGCATGTTTCGAAGGGCCGGGCCCGGCTGCAGGGGGGGGGGGGATGCTTCGCCAGCCAATAGAAACTTGTCCCACCAACGTGCAATAGGCCTAGAAGTGTGAATTCTACACAAATTTAAATTTATATTGGATTAGCACTTATTCAAATAGGGTTCCCATCCTAACAACCCAAGGACACAAAATTTCCCCCGGGGACTGTTAGAAGGTCTCTGATTTTATAAATGGCTTGTGAACCTGAGTCAATGATAGCCAAACTAGATGAGTTCTTCTTATTTTGGTTCATTATAGACTAACTGTTCATGAAAGTCAAATACAGCGGTGATCATGACTTTGGTATACCTCATGTTGGCACGCAAGATTGGATAAGATCGCTGAATTTTTCAATTGTGGACGATTGGAGACCGTGGTATGTTGGTGGCCAAGTAGCAGGGTAATGGTTATCTTTACTCTTAACTTAATTAGTTTGATAATTTCCTAAAACAATTTGAATTCTTATAAAGATTATACATAATTTTGCTGTGTTGTAGATTTACAAGGAGGTACTCCAATAACCTCACTTTTGCTACAGTGAAGGTATGATGATTTTCGTTGAGAATTAAGCAAATTTTCATTGAAATAATGATTCAGTATTGCCTTCTTTTATCTTTTTTTTTTTTCTTTTTTTTTTGCTTGTGTTGTGATTTACTGTAGGGTGCGGGACACACTGCTCCAGAGTATAAGCCAAAGGAGTGTCTAGAAATGCTTCAAAGATGGCTCGCTCGTGCTTCTCTATGAAACTGTTTGCATTACAAAATGATCAGGAAACAAAATAAAAAAAAAAAAGTAACTAAGGGAAAGTTTGGTATAAGTCCATGAACTCCAATTATTAAATAAATCAAACATTTCCATCAAGGTCAATGTAAAAAAAAAAAAAAAAAAATCGAACCCAGCTTTAATTAGTGGAATATAGTTAATGAAAATTATTTAATATAACTATATTAATACAGCTAGATATTTATTTGTTGTTATTGGTTATTATTATCAAATTAACAGATCGTATAGTGGTAAAACTATATCCGTATCCACTTTTAATTTTCGGATACGGATCAGATATTGGATATCCGTATATATATACATAAATATTTTCATAATATATAGTAAACTATATGATATTTATCTACTATTTGGATACGGATAATTAAAATTCAAAACTATATTTGTATCCGTATCTGCATGAATATTTGGATATCGGCTATCCGTATCTAATTTTCGGATACAGATGCAAATACAGTCGGATAATATCCGACCCGTTTGCACCCCTACTTGCCAATTAGAATCAACCAAATATTTGAAACCTCAAACTACACCAAACTAGTGGACCAAGTTTTGATAGAAATTCACATAATATAATTAATTCGTGGAGGACTCAAATGCCTCATTTCTTAATCGTATTCCAACATCTTTATCTTCAATTTCAAAGTTCAAACAGATGATCTGAACCGCTCAACATGATATCCACGTTAAAAATATGATTAGAGAACAAATTTTATATTTTTTGGAATTTTTTTACTATTTTTTAAAATAGGTATAAAATCATTGTTTTTAGATGGTCCACAATTTTCTGAAAAATAATGATTTTGTACCTATCTTAAAAAATTTGATCTCTAAGCATATTTTAACATGGATATCATATTGAGCGGTTCATATCTTTTGTTTAAAATTGAAGATAAAAATGCTAGAGTACAATTGGGACATTTGAGCCCTCAATTAATTCCATATATATTATGCAAGAGTTATTTTGGGTTTTGTAATGTTGCTGAATGTCTTTCCATTTCGTTACGTTGTTAAATTGAAGGACATAATATTTGAAGCTTCAGGTTTTAGTTCATTTATTTAATTTATTATTACGGCACTAATTTAAATGGACAAGTTGATTAAATTTGAGCCTTCAAAATTTACACAAACATGTGGTTTCCTGAATTAGGTAGACTCAAAATAACAAAAATATCTTGCCATAAATTTCAAGTTAAATTAAAAATACAAAAATGAAGAAATATTTACAAAACTAAAATTAACTTAAGCGAAAATTCTATTTAGGAAGAAACTCATAACATAGAAAAAAAAATTGGATCCTTAAAAATTTGAATACTATTGGATTGCATTAATTACTTAGTTAATGATTTAATTACCATATCGCATATTTCTTGAAGTGCTCAATTTAAATATAATCTACATGGAAATAATTAATGCATAGTTTCATATACAAGTTTTAACTAATTATGTCCATCAACTATAATTAATCAACATAAATGAAATTTTTTGACAATGCCAAACGATGCCATCAAAACGGAAAAGCAGCGGTGCAGTGAAGTATTCCTGTTACATCTTCGTCAGGTGCCAGTTGATCATTTACAATAACATCGTCACTATAAGTTCAAAATAAAAAATTTGTTAATTTTGATTATCTTCTAATATCTTATTTATATATTATATTTGTTCTTCAATTCAATGAATTTGTTTCACATTATATGATCTCTCTTGTTATTTTATTTTGCAATTAATTTTGTGGAGCTAACAACTTATTATAAGACAATATATATAAATCAGTTTAGTTCATTGTTGTTGTTATATATTCTACTTAAAGGGTCCTATCATGCAAACAATTTCCATTAATTCATGATGTTTGCATTTGTATGACAATGATCATACATAACAACACTTATTATTATCACACATAACAACATAAATTTATTATTCATTTAATTTGTGTGTAGCTGTAATATCCTGAAAAATTGAATAATTGTTATTTATGTTTAAATAGGTTTTATTATAATGTTCAAAATACTATATGCATCACTGTTGAAAAAAAAAAAGAGTTTCTTAACCAATTAATATAACAAAAAAAATAAGGAAATACTAAACTTGTTATTTTCAGTTTGATTTTCTAAATCATTCGATCAAATTTATAACCATTATTTTTTTATTTCCAATTACTTGTCGCTAGATTGAAACTGAGTTCAATTTTGAACTTATATGATCATTGTTTGGCATATCATTTCATTACTGCCACATCTCTTTTGTCTTAACCGTTCCCCATTTTAATTTCTCCAATATAAATTCCCATATCCAAATTAGACTCAAATAAGATACTCTCTGTCTCCCCTTTTTTCTCCGCAGCCACAAAAAGAAAGAAAATATAAAGAATGTTTTGCAAATAAAATTTGTGATATCGATAATTATTTGATTGTGTGCCCGATCGAATTCCGACTATGTCGCAGCGATTCCGAGTTGTCAATCTGATTTGAAATTCCGAACATCTCGCTATCAGGTAACTGGACTTTTCTATAATATGTGTTTTTGTTTTGTATGGTTCATTTGGATATTGGTATTGCATATTGGATTGTGAAAGCATATTTAACGGGATAGATTTGTGATTGTAGTCTCTCATTGTTGGTTGGACTTCTCAGTGGGTTGGCGGTCATCCAATGTTGAATGGATTTCTCATTAGATTAGCGGTTTAACGAATTGTGTGTTGTGGAAGTTGGAAATCGCCTGTGTGATGGGATTCCAACTATGTGGATATAATGTGACTTGTTTAATGGATAACCTAGATCGACGTGCTATCGCTGATTAAATATGTATGCTTTATTTTATGTATATTTGTGTGGATTAATCCGGTCTGTTTAAATAGTTGTTAAATTAAGCCAATTATAAAACAGCGTTTCGTTAAATAACCGGTTACTGAGTTTTGTAGTTGACTCCGTTTTGTTATTTTGTTTTACTTTATGTTGGCGATGTAGGTTGACGAGTCAAAAAAAAGTGCGATGATGATGTTATAATCATGCTCCGAATGGTCAAAATCTGAAGTGTGACAGTAGCTCATTACTCATGTTTGTCTCGTGTATGCAAAGAGTTGTAACTCAAAAAATCAGAACATAGGAAAAAAATGTATATCATATTAGTGTTTTGCAAACGGGCACGGGCGGGCAGGCACAGGCAAAAACCAGGGCGGGCAACGGGCAACACGGGTCACGGGCAACGCGGGTCACGGGCGACACGGGACAAGTTAGCACGGGTTTTTTTTTCAAAAACCCTACCCGGCCCCTCTCAAACCCCCCGGGCAACACGGGTCACGGGTAGGCGGGTTTAGGGTCCGGGTCCGGGTAGCACGGGTCTGGTCCGGTCCGGTCCGGACGTTTTTTTTTCTGTTTTTGTTTTTGTTTTCTTTTTAAACCAATAAAATACAAATCAAAATTCATTTGACATGATTGCATATTTGAACTCAATAATTTTTGTGATACTAAAATCAAAATCAAAATTACGAATTATTTTAAAACAATATTGCTTAAATCAATTACTTGAAAATATCTTAAATCAATTACTTTAAATTTTGAACAATAAAATATAAATTAAAAATTTCTTAAATCAATTACTTTAAAATATTTTAAATCAATTACTTTAAAACAATAAAATATAAATCAAAAATTTCTTAAATCAGTTACTTTAAAAATAATTATGAATTATTTTAAAACAATAGATTAAAAAATAAAAGTTACCCTCCTCCTTTATTCCGGGCTTGGGACCGGCTATGTAAAATAACATAGGCGGAGTTCTAACTTTTTTTTGTTAGTAGTTCTTCTTTAAAATGAATAATTTAAAAACTAATTGAAATGTTTAGAAATTAATAATTTAAAGAATAACCATAAAGATTAAAAGAGGTTAGAAATTTATACCGACACTACCTATCTAGAAGGTATCATTCATATACCATTGGTCGCTCTCTTCCGCACCGTCTGAATCCGAATTAGCCTCGGGCTGCGGCTCGGTACCACTTTCTTCGGTGTCGACTCCGGATGATGATGGTTGATGATCGCGATATTGCTTGCGATTTTCAGCATCAATCCAATCTTTCAAGCACACAAGTCTCTCAAAAACATGTGGACCCAACTTACTGCGTTTGTCGGAGAGGATCCTGTTCGCCGAACTAAAACAACTTTCGGAAGGGACGGTTGACACGGGCACGGCAAATACGTCGCGGGCCATCATCGCGAGGACTGGATAGTGACTTGCATTCCTCCTCCACCACGCCATGATGTCAACCTGTTCACTTTCGTTGCGCATCGAAATATAGCTCAATAACTCGTCTGTGGATGTGTGCGGGTCGCTCTCCAACTGGAAATCTGATAACAATCCACCACTGCTGGTGCTCCTGGAAGTGGAACTATTAAAAAATAAAAAAATTAGTGGACAAATAATGTAGATATTATAAATAATAAAGATTAATAAAGATTCATACCTAGCGGCGGCACGGGACGAAGACGCTTGGTTTTGGTTGTCACTCATTCTTGAGTTGTATAAGTTAAACATCTCATCGAACTTCGAATTTACATATGTATCCACCCCGGTTTTGTCTAAATGTAGATTCTCTTTGTACGCTTGAAGTATTATGATCGTGAAATGCTTCTTGTATGCCAGGTTGAGGCAGCTTGCGATAATGGCCAGGAGGGGTCGTTGCTTTCAGCTACTTTCAAGTCACGATACACCTTGGAAATTTGGTAGAGATGTTTGAGCAACTCAAATGCCGTCGGTGAGTACGAGCAGGATAGTTTGACGGTTGCTGTAAAAAAGGTTCCTAGAAAATTCTTAAGCCTTTGTAGTTGCTGCCATTCTTCGCGGGTGGGTTCCAATTCCATTTCCTCGGGGGTGGAGCTTCTCAAAAACTCCCCTATGGCAACTGAGTAAGGAAGGCATCGGTTCAACATCCTATAAGTGGAGTTCCAACGGGTATTTATATCCCAAGGTACTCTCAACCTGCTCAATCCAAACTGGCCACACAAAATCGCAAACCGTTGTTTTCTTTCTTGGTTTGAAACAATGTGGGCAAGAGCTCCCTTAAATTTAATTATCAGTTGTTTTACGGCTTCTGTTTTAAGGCCGTCCTTCACGATGAGATTAAGTATGTGGCAAGCACACTTTTGGTGGAACATTTCACCATTCATGATTGGGTTCAATGACCGTTTAAAAATCTTAATGGAAGCTACGTTGTTGCTAGCATTATCGAATGAAATAGAAAAAATCTTGTTCTCTGTGTCTCTTTTAAGGTTATACTCTTGTAAAACCTCAATAATGGATCTGTAAATTACACTAGAAGTGTGCGGGGAATCCAAAACTCGAAAACTTAATACCCTTTTTTGTAACACCCAATGATCATCGATCCAATGCCCGGTAATACAAGAGTATCCAAGTCCATGTTTACCGGCAATCCAAATATCAGAGGTAATTGAGACCTTATTGGGTTGATATGCAAATATAGATCGTAGATCGTTTTTTGTACTGATAAACTGATTTTTTATTTCATTAACCATCTTTCTATGATGGAACCTCCTGTACATTGGTTGACCACACCCCCGAATGACCAATCGGGCAAAACTCATGCAACCACCCATATTTATTGGTTGTTCTTTGTGGGTAATGTACCGGGCCAATTTACTAAGCATTACCGATTCATTATATTTCTGGTGTGTTCTGGTACCATCCAGGTTAATAAGGGTTTGAATTTGTCTCGGGTCAGCATGTTTTTGTGGAACCTCACCCTTTTTTTTGGTGACCCTCAGCATGTCTCTTAAAATTAGTCATACCACTGATTTTTTTATACTCAAAATTCTTACTCTTGCAACCTTTTACCTTACAAGTTAGATATTGCAGAGTGCCATCCTCCAGGTAGGTCACGTCATACCAGGGCAACCAATCCGCATTATATTCGGGAGCTCTTTTACTCTTCTTTCCTGCTGGTTCTTGTGGGGGGACACTTGTCGAAAGAGGGACATCTTCGGCTTGAATTTCAGGGACACTTGTCGAAGGAGTACCTTCTATAGGGGAAGTGAATTGACTCGATGCTATGGAAGAAGTGCCTCCGTATGCATACGGTGGTGTCGGTTGATGTGTTTCTTGTGGAATGAATATGTTTGGATCGTTAGGATAATACGGTGCACTCGTTTCGGGGGCTTGTCGATAATTTTCTGGATAATTAGGTGGTAGCATTTGGGGTGCTTGTTGATAATTTGGTTGTAACATTTGGTCCCTTTTTTGATAATTTTCTGGATAATTAAGTGGTTACATTTGGGCGGAGCTACCAGGATAAAAAGTTGACATATCGACGTCAAATAGTTCGTGGGACAATCTCGCGGCGGGGTCGTTGGACATTCTCGCGACTAAAATATAACTTATTCAAAAATAAATGAAAATTACTTAGCATATTCAAAAATAAATCTAACATACTTTTTTAACCTATTAAAAATAAATCCGAATTTAAAAAATAAAATCTAACCTATTCAAAAATAAATCTAATTACTTAACATATTCAAAAAATAAATCTAACATACTTATTTAACCTATTAAAAATAAATCCGAATTTGAAAAATAAAATCTAACCTATTCAAAAATAAATCTAATAACTTAACATATTCAAAAAATAAATCTAACATATTTTTTTAACCAATTAAAAATAAATCCGAATTTGAAAAATTAAATCTAAACCTATTCAAAAATAAATCTAATTACTTAACATATTCAAAAAATAAATCTAACATACTTATTTAACCTATTAAAAATAAATCCGAATTTGAAAAATTAAATCTAACCTATTCAAAAATAAATCTAATTACTTAACATATTCAAAAAATAAATCTAACATACTTATTTAACCTATTAAAAATAAATCCGAATTTCAAAAATTAAATCTCACATATTCAAAAATAAATCTAATTACATAACATATTCAAAAAATAAATCTAACATAATTTTTCAAACCAATTAAAAAAAATCTGAATTTCAATAATTAAATCTAATTACTTAACATATTCAAAAAATAAATCTAACATACTTATTTAACCTATTAAAAATAAATCCGAATTTCAAATATTAAATCTCACCTATTCAAAAATAAATCTAATTACTTAACATATTCAAAAAATAAATCTAACATAATTTTTCAAACCAATTAAAAACAAATCCGAATTTCAATAATTAAATCTAACCTATTCAACAAAAAAGCAAATTACTTAACATATTCAAAAAATAAATCTAACATACTTTTTTAACCTATTAAAAATAAATCCGAATTTCAAAAATTAAATCTCACCTATTCAACAATAAATCTAATTACTTAACATATTCAAAAAATAAATCTAACATAATTTTTCAAACCAATTAAAAACAAATCCGAATTTGAAAAATAAAATCTAACCTATTCAAAAATAAATCTAATTACTTAACATATTCAAAAAATAAATCTAACATACTTATTTAACCTATTAAAAATAAATCCGAATTTGAAAAATTAAATCTAACCTATTCAACAATAAATCTAATTACTTAAATTTTAAATTACTCTACAAAAAAAAAATCTAACATTCAATTTTAATACTAACATTCTATACAAAATCTAACAAAAATAAATTTAAGTTAAACTAATTGAAACAAAAAATAAATCTAACATTCAATATTTCAATCTAACAAAATTTAATCTAACATGAAATAAATGTAACCTTTAAATCTCGCGGGAAAATCTTGCGGGAGGTACCGAACTTCGTAATTTCGTTTGCGTATTCGTAGAATGAATTAAATTTACAACTATATTTTTTTTAAACAATAAAATTAAAATTGAGAATAATGAAAATTTTGAGATTTAGATTGAAAGAATGAGAGATGAAAATATTGAAATTGGGATGTGAAAATTTGTGAGGGATGGGGGTGTATTTAAAGAGTTTTGTTTGGGGAGTATAATTTGAAATTTTAAAACAAAAATTTTAAAAATAAAATAAAATAAAAACAGAAAAAGGAGGGACTTCGGCCTCGTGGCACGCCGTACCTGTTTTTCTTTTTTCTTTTTGGATTTTGTTGATTTGCTACTTTAATAAGAGCCATGGTATTAGAATCAACGGCCTAAATTTCTAAGGAAAAAGCTCAATCCGTTGCTTAAACAAAAATTCAATCCCAAACTGCCACGTAGCGCAACTTGATTGACCCTATTTTTAATTGGTTTGAATTTGCTGCTACCGTTGCTCGTTGGGCCTTCGGGTACGAGTCCGGGCGGGTAGTCTGGGTAGGCCCGGGTAAGGGAGTAGGGTAGGTTTGGGGAGAAAAATTTGAATTTAAAAAAAAATAAAAATAAAATAAAACTGGGTAGACGGGTACGGGTACGGGTATATGGGCACGGGTATACGGGTAGACTGACACGGGTATACGGGCATGGGTACGGGCACGGGCAACCCGGGTCCACGGGACGGTCCGGGCGGATATGGGTTTGAAACGGGTACGGGTATCACGGGTTAAAACGAAAAAATCCCTGCCCGACCCTTTTCAACCCGTACCCGGGTGACCCGTGAACCTGTGCACGGGCACGGGTCCCGAGCGGACCAGGCCGGGTCTGACCCGGGAGGGCAAAATCAAAACACTATATCTTATAAAAGGAGTTATGTCTTTTTGGTAGCTTAGAGCATCAATATTCCACCTTTTATTCTGATTTCAAATCCAACATAGTATTATTTTTTTTGAATTCATTGGTTGTATGAGAACATCATAATTAGAAAAAAAAATTAAAATAAATCACTTTATAATTCTTACAGTTGACAAAATTATGGATTCTCATTCACTAATTATTAATTGTTAATTCTATATTTAATTTTCAATTCTATCCTAATTTAACGTAATAATTTCTAATCAATTTTAAAAATTAAGATGCTTAAAGTTCATTTCTATTATTTTTATGACAACTGTATGCAATTTCATTTTAGTTTATACATGCTTTTACTTTTTCACTAATAAATTTGTGAGATTCTTCTCATTAAAATGATGAACAAATATAAACTAAGTTATTTAGCTCCTGTGTAGGGTTAAAATATGACATTTTTTTAATGTCCCAATCATGTCTCACATCTTATCTTTGTTTTCAAAATCAAAATAATCGATATGAAATACTCCATATTAAAATGTACTTGAAGACCAAATTTTATATTTTTTGAAAACAAATAACTACTTTTTTAAATAGATACAAAATTATTATTTTCTAGAAGATTATGAACTATCCAAAAAACGAAATTTTGTACCTATTTAAAAAACAATAAAAAATTAAAAAAAAAAATATAAAATTTTATTACTAGTAAAAATGTGATTTTGTAACTTAGTCCAATATAGTTAATGGGGCATTTTAACCAACTCTTAGTTCTCCATTTTTTAAATCTTAACTAATCAACCTAGATAACTCCCAAATCTGTTCATGGCTTGTGTGATGTATATCAACTAAAACCCAAAGTACGATACCTCTGTTGTTTCAGAGAGATTTGAGAAATCGAAACATGCGCCATTGTTTCATGCACAGAGTGCGAATCTTTTCTTCATCAACTACATTCTTCCCCTCCTTTTTTTTGTACCTTGAGCGTATTATACTCAGACATTTTTTTTAGAGAGGTGCGTTTCTCTCATCTCTTATTCCAACTCTAGATCGCTCTTCCAAGAAACTTATACACATGCCACGTTTCTCAAATTGGGATTTATCCCTTCTCACCTTTATATCAGTAACCTTCGCTTGTCCCTTTATTTGAAGCTGGGGACCTTTGTCATGCACATAAGCTGTTCGATGAAATGTCTCAGAAGGATATCACATCACGGACTACTATGATATCATCCCATGCCCAACACAGGCAATACAATGTTGCACTGCAAGGTTTTCAAAAGATGCTTCTGACTGACACTTGCATAATACCTAATGAATTCACATGCTCCACTGTTCTGTGGTGTTGTACAAATTTTGTAGCAGACTCGCTATTTGAATTGGGCTTACAATTACACGGGTTTGTTTGGAAACACGGGTTTGCATTGAATTTGGTTGTTTCAAGCGCTCTGTATGAATTCTACTCAAGGTTTAAGGAACCCAGTTCTGCACGAAAGGTGTTCGATGAAATGCCTTTTAGAGATGCAATCTCTTACATAGCTGTGATATCCTCTCTATTGGAGGCCAAAGAGTGGGAAAGGGCTGTAGGAGTGTATACCGACATGACTAACTCATGCATAAAGCCTACTGCATTCACTTTTTCCAGGTTTCTTTCGTCATGCATCTCTCACTGTCAGTACCAGAGAGGCAAGATGGCTCACTGTCAATCTATCCGTCAAGGAGTACCACTTAATTTTTTTTTGATGGAAAGGTAAGGGTCTAGCCCTTAGATTTCATTTATAACGGACACAAGTTGTGCCAAAATTACAAAGTGCAGAACAAAATAAACAAAGGACCAAAAAGAAAACAGAAAATACAATCAAGAAGTAGCAGAAATCAAAATCTATACTAATGAAATCGTAAAAATCTAATGACCTAAACTCTGCAATAATAAAGATGAAGTTGTAAAAAGCGCCAGAATAATGCATGGCCATCTTGTACCAGTAACCGGTAGCACTGCACCAGTGAGAAGTAGCACTGTACAATGGAGTACCACCTAATTATGTCTTGAAAACCATGCTAGTCGACATGTATTCCAAATTCTGTGATATGACATATGCACTGAGAGTGTTTAGAAAAACAAATGAGTATGATGTTGCATTATTCACCTGTATGATTTCTGGTTTATTAAAAGCTAGAAAGCATGAAGAGGCCATTGCCGTGTTTTGAGAAATGGAATGCTCCACTACAGGTGCTAATTCCTTCAAACCCTAGAGGCACTTTCTACATTACCTGAGATGCATGCATCGGGAGTTGAACCCAACTCTTATACTTTGTCAACTATTCTAAAGATGTGCAATTCGCCAGAGATTCTAGTTCACGGAAAAAAGGTTCACGCATACATTATTAAAACCCGCATGGATGCTACGGATATCTCAATTGGAAATTCTTTGTTACATGTTTATTCTAGGTTTGATAGACAGGATGATGCACGGGGTGTTTGAGTAGATGCCTCTGCAGAGAGATGCATATACTTACCGGTTTAGCCGGTGGTCTAAGCCGTGCAGGCCTTTTTAAAAGTGCATTAGATACACTACCTCTTATGATTGAAGAAGGAATTAAACTGGACAGTTCTTGCCTTGCATGCTTTCTCTCAGCCGCTGCCAGCTCAGGAGCTATGGACCCAAGCAGAGACTTGCATTGCTTCTCAGGAAAAACTGGGTTGGAAACTGATATATCAGTATCCAATAGTCTACTTGACATGTATATATAGCAAGTGTAAGAGAATAAAAGAAGCAAAGGAAGTGTTTGCTGGTATAAAAGAACCTAATGTGGTGACATTTAATGGACTGATTATCGGGTTTAATTCATAACGGGTTAATTCCGGAAGCATTGTCGGCCTTTGAGGATATGAGGTTAGTATGGGTTAAACCAGATCAAGTCCCCTTTTTAGTTATGTTACAAGCATATAGCATTGCTGCCTTAGTGGATGCGGGTATGGAGTATTTCAACCATGCTGTAAGAAATGGACCTGTCCATTTGTAGGTCTTTGTTGGGTTGGTGCAGGATGTATGGGAATCTGGTATTTTGTGAATATGTGCAAGAAAGGGAATTGAGTTGGATGGATCCTTCGGATCCGTGTTTTTACAGGTTGTTAGCGGGTTTGTATGATGATGCAGGTAGACATGATTTGAGTGAGCAAATGCGTGTCTTGATGAGAGACTAGGGGATCAGAGATAACTAATTAGGGTTAATTTGGAGCATATCAATGTATAGAAAGGAGGCAACTGCACTAAATTTTCGATTTGAGCATCATTGTATAATTTACACTTGTGATAAAATGACACTAAATATTTGAAGGCTCAAACTACACCAAACTAGTGGACCAAATTTTGATAGAAATTCACATAAAATAAGTCCCTATTATATGTATGTAAGAGTTATTTTGTAATTATGTTGTAGGATTTCTTTCTATTTCATTACGTTGTTAAATTAAAAAGGAAATAATATTTGAAGATTCAGGTTTTAGTTCATTTATTTTATTGTTATGGCACTTATTTAAATGGGCAACTTGAATGAAATTTGAGCCTTCAGATATACACAAACATGCGGTTTCATGAATTAGGTAGACTCAAAATAACAAAATGATCTTGCCAGAGATTTCAAGTAAAATTAAAAATACAAACTGAAGAAATATTTGTTAAACTAAAATTAACAAACAAAAATTATATTTAGGACGAATCACATTAAATAGAAAAAATTTGAATCCTAGCTAACAACTTCGATGCTATTTAATTACATTAATTAATTAATTAGTTAGCATATTGCAGATTTTTTTAAGTGCTCAATTTTAATTTGCACACTAAAAAATCATAATCACTACATCGAAAAGATAACTACATAATTTGCATATAATTCTATCAACTTTAATTCATGTAATTATATCCAAATGTGACTTTTCTAACAGCTTAGATTGTATTCAGTTTACATACTATATAACACCGAACAAGCATGAGATTTGCATCCAGCTAGTAATTTCAATACAAAATCTTCAAGCAATGCAATAAAGATGGGTCACAGTGATAGAATGCAATAAAAATAAGGTGTCCAAATTTTATCTTCACCATATACGGAATCTCAGTATAAAAGTACATCGTCATTACAAAATATTTGTACAAAAATTGTGAACTTTGATTATCCTCTAATATCTTATCTATATATTATATTTGTTTTTCAATTCAATTAATTTGTTTCACATTATATATATGATCTCTCTTGTTATTTTATTTTGCAATTAATTTTGAGGAGCTAAGAACTTATTCTAACACAATTACATAAATCAGTTTAATTCAATAATTCATTGTTGTTGTTTTATATATATTCTACTCGAAGGCCCTTATCATGCAACAATTTTCATGAATTCATGGTATTTACATTTGTATAGCAACTAATAATTCATTGTAACCAACACTCATTGTCACACCTAACAGCACTAAATTTAATATTCATTTAATTTGTGTGTAGCTCATTACTCATGTCTCTTGCGAGCTAAGAGTTGCAACCAAACAGTCAGAACATAGGGAAAAAATTGTGTATGATAGAATTTTAACTAACTATTTAGTACGTATTGACCATTTGTGTACTTAATTTCATATTGTCGGATTATTGAACTTTTTTATTCTAATTTCAACTCCAACGTAGTTGTTTTAAAAAAAAAAGTTGGATGTATGAGAATTTCATAATTAGCAAGTTTTTCTTAAAAAATGACTTTCTAATTCTCACGTTGGCAAAATTATAAATTGTCATTCACTAATTATTAATTGTTAATTCTTTGTTGGATTTTCAATTCTAATTTCTAATCCAACATGACAATTTTTTAATTAATTTTAGAAATGAAGATACTTCAAATTAATTTCTATTATTTCTGGGGCAATTGTATTTATTTCGTTTATAATTTCTAGATGCTTTTAGTTTTTCACCAAAAAATTTGTCAGATGCTTGCAATTAAAAACTTTTAATGAAACTACTCCAAATTAATCTATTTAAGATGTTAAATAATCAACCAAGAAATTAAATAGGAACAGTTAATTTTTATTTTTAAACATCTACATTCGTACAGTTAACTTTTAATTTTATTTTAATAATTACGTCAACAATTATTAATATGAAAAAGAGAACGAGTGCCAATGGAAAGAGTTAAAAATTAAAGCAAGTTACTTTAAAATAAATCTTTATAAATTAGAAATTACGTTATATTTTAAAACTTAGATTAATAATTGCCAGTTTGCCACATATTTTTTAAAAAGGAAAAGGAATAGCAATGCAGATGCTGTTAATGCCTTGTGTGAATATATATCACATATATGAACTAAACCAAAGCCGTATGAACCGGACCTGTCCATTTGTAGGTCTCTGTTGGGTTGGTGCAGGTTGCATAGGAATCTGGTATTTGGTGAATATGTGGCAAGAAAGGGAATTGAGTTGGATGGCCTTCGGATCCAAAGATCATAATTTCAATATAATTCTCAACTTTAATTTTGTCACCAAAGATCATAGGTTTCCTAAGTTTCATGGCACAAGAATAGTAACAATATTCGCATTTTATTCGCGTTTTATTCGTGAAAAATTTGTTTTTGAAGTATTTCCGAACCGAATGGCGTATTATTCGTTGACCGAACCTTTGACCGAATAAAACGCGAATTTAATGAATTTTACGACTTATTCACATTTTTCTCACGTTTTGTTCGGAAAAAAAAAATTTGCCTTTCTCGCACAGTATCCTTTCTGCACCTCACGTGAAACCTAAACAAAAGGTCACAGTTCCCCATTCTAGTCTACTTTTTTACTATATTACCACAGCTGATCTTCTATAGCAAATACAAGCAGTATCTCGTATAGTAAATCATCAGTAATGAATTAAATATGCACTAAGGTCTCGTATTATAATTCCAAATCATTTCAAAATTATACCCGAATTATTCCCGAATCACGAATTTTTGACCCTGCCGAACCGAACCCGAATTATTCATTTGTTACTATGGGCACGAGTAGTAAGTGCAAAGGGATTGTCTGCAAACACGATAATTTTATCACCGCGTTGCTGTTCGTGGAAGTGGATCAAGAACTCACAAGCCCTAAACTTGGAGGGGTTCATTACATAATTATTAAAGTGCCTGTACGTGCAGTATTAATTCAATTCATGTGTAAGGAACTAATTAAGGATATTATAATGTAAAATATATACTAGACCTCATACTTGTTTGGATTGGTTCCCCCAACTGTACGTATAATTAAGCCACAAATGAATCCAACTGAAACCTCCTCAACTGTACGTACGTGCATATCAGCCTCAATTTAGCAATTAAAAATATTAAATCAATTAACTCTTTATTTCAAGTAAGTCTGCACAATTCCTCAAGTCAACATAAATTAGACTAATTAAATCTTTCAATCAAATCAAGATCAGTACATATCTACCTGTTTTTTCTTGAAATTTTCTTTCTTGAGATACTCAGCAAAGAACTCCTTTGTCATGGGACACCAGACCTCAGCGCACTGCATCATTGGCAATGATTAACACAACATTAATCAACTTTCTAACCCTGGAAGTGATTCGCCTAAACCTAGCGAATGGAGAAGTACTTGTCGATCAACCAGGGATCCCGCAATACTATGGCTGGTCTGCACAAGCACAACATCCGCCTCTCATGATGCAACAGCCGTTCCAACCGCAAGTGCCAAGCTAGCCGATTGTTGTTTCAGCGTCAGGAGCAGGAGCTGATGTGGAAGGAGTTGTGCCTAATGCGTCAGGAGCTGGAGCTGATGCGGTAGGAGTTGTGCCTGATGCTCCAGAAGCATAAAGCTTTGGCCCGATAAGAAAATTCAAATCCGTTATAGGCTCGTCTTCTTATAGTGTATAGCTGTGTTTTTAGCAGTTTATTTTAGACAAGCACTTTGCAGAATTTCAATACAAGTAAACGAATATTTATTTTGATGACAAATCAAAAGAGATTTACAAATGAGTGGTGGTAAAGAATATTACAGTGGTACATCGCAATTAAAGTTGGTTGTCACAATTTAATCATCACAATATACAGTATCGTAATGAACAAGTACATCGCCATTAAAAGATACATATAAGAATTTGTCAACTATGATTATCCTCTAATATCTTATTTATATATTATATTTTTTTTCTCCAATTCTATGAATTTGTTTCACATTATATGATCTCTCTTGTTATGTTATTTTGCAATTAATGTTGAATAATTTTGAACTTATTCTAAGACAATATTAATCAGTTTTATATTCTACTTGAAGACCTTAATTATCATGCACATGCACATGCAACAATTTCCATTAATTCACGGAGTTTGCATTTGTATAGCAACTAAGGATCCATTCTTACCAACATTTATTGTCACACATAACAACACTAAATTTATTGTTCACTTAATTTGTGTGTAGCTCATTACTCATGTCTCATGTGTGCAAAGAGTTGCAACCAAACAATAAGAGAACACAGACGCTTTTAGTTTTTCACTAACAAATTTGTCAGATTCTTGTCATTAAAAAAGTTGAACATATATAATCTAGTTATTTACTTCTCTATTTTAAAACCTTAACTAATCGATCTAGAGAGAACTCCAATTAATTCAAAATCTGCTTCGTCAAACCCAGATCATCAGTGAGAAATTAAAAAACAACTGTCAAGCACCAAATAGAAATTAAGTTAATTTTAATTTCTAAATATCTACATTCATGCAATTAACTTTTAATTTTTCTACTAAATGGCCATGTCAATAATTATATATATGAAAGAGAAAACGAGAGTCAATAAAAATAATTAAAAAAGAATATTTAAAAAAATCTTTCTAAATTAAAAATTATGTTACATTTTAGAAATTAGAATAGAGAGTATGCCATACATGCTTTTAGAAATAAAAAAAAAATTCATTGCAGATGCTCGATTAGATTTATTAATGGCTCGTGTGACGTCATTACTATCTACTCCATACTATCAATTGATATTGAGGCTAGAAACTTAAAATTAATAATCTTGCAAGAAGTATATATGAGGAACCAAATCCGTATCCATATATACTCATTATCTTAGCATATTTCAAATCGAATTCACAATGGATTTTGATCATATTTTAGATTCATATTATAATGAGTAAATAACATAATAAATGCATGACATAAACGGACATGCATGCAATATAAAGGTACAAATTGAGACAACTTTATATTAAATTACTTGTATGTCACAGTATAGGGCTACTTATGAGCCGAGTTGAGTCCGAGTTGCTAATCCAATTTCAAGTCAGAAACTCCAACTTGGATTCAACTCGCGAACAATGATGGGTTAGAATCAAAGCTAATAATATTTATAACTCTAATTGTCTACTTTACAATCGATTCACAAGCGCATGCACCTATCGTATAGTATAGATTGGATTGTCGATCGACAGGTATAGTGTATTAAGAGATCTAATGACAATTAATTCTAGGTTTTTAGTTGTTTTGGTTGTTTGATTTGATTGGTTGGGTTGTTTAGTTGTAGGAACAGTAAAATAGTAAAAACAGTAAATAAATGTTTTATGTATAAAATATGGACTTCTAACGATAAGGTTATCTATCATTCATACTTGTTTAATCTAGTTTCTGGTCACAAATGTAAACACATGCGGTGTTGTCACCAACCGCATGCAAGCGCAATTACGTGTCAATCATGGTTTCTAACTCCAATCGGTGCCGCATGCAATTTGGCCAGAACCGTGTGCGTCATGTACTGATATCAATTGCAAATATGAGAGTTCCTAATCCTATTTACTGCTACTGCTACGCTATAGCACCCTAACTGAGAATGACTGATAAGGGGATGGTACCCAAACCTCACCCTAATCAATCGCATAAAGATCAATGATAAGTCTCCATTACCAAGACTAGAATGATTTAAGTTCACAGCTACGTCCATCCTTTATACCTTCCGTAGTTGAAATAACCGAGATTACCCCACTATTAGTCTATAGAACGCGACATTCGTCTGCAGATCTATATTCCAATAGGTTTCTAACTGAGATCGGATCACAAGGGATCAACTGCTACGTCTATTTCCCTTATTGGATCTTGGATAATTGTACCATATTCCTAACTGGTCAACCTTATACGCCTACCATGGGGTGTACATTGCCATGGTCACTAGGTTAGCACGCATCATGTTTCAAACACAAATGATAAATATAAATAAAACTCTAGATTAAACTCATAAGAATTTAAGATTACATGCCTTCACTCTAGAAATGTGTTGCTTAGTCGCTCATGGCGAATTCAACAACACAAGATACAAACGACATGACTAAAGCAGTAAAAGAGGGAGAGATAGAAGGAATACACCTAAGGATCTATCTTTATCTCATACACGCCATCTTCACGTCCTGTACCTCTCTTCTTCTAGTGAAGATTATGTGTTTTCTCTATTTTTTATTATATTCTCTAATGGCGTTCACACACTTCTCCCTAAGAGAACTCTAGATGTATTCTATTTATATCTTATTAGGCTCTCTATCCTGTTAAGATAAGGAGATGAGTTGTAATTCGTCCATTATGTGTTAGTAGGTTTAGTAGAGCTTGGCTGCCAAGTTTAGTGATGTAACAACTATTCTGTCAATTATCCCATGCGGTTGCCTAGGTTGCATGCGGTTGAGCATTTTATCCACATGAAATTCCTGCGCTGCATATCCTAATGCACCTGTGTGCGGTTTGGCTGCCTCTGGTTGCATGCGGATGAAGAGTCAACTGCATGCTGGTATTAATGTGTCAAGAATGCTCGTTTTATGCCTATTTTAGCTCCAAAAATACTAGAAAACCTGTAATCTTACAGAATCAAGTGAAATGACAAAAGAAATCTGATTCTACCTAATTTGGACATTTGTAACTCGATATTTGACAATATTTTAGGTTAAGTGATAGGGAAAAATAGTGTTTATTTCAGCCCTATCAAACAACCCGAGGCAACCCGAGTCGACTCGTGACTCGTAGATAGTACATAGTTTATTAAATTAAAAATTATCAAAACAAAGTTTAACAAAATAAATAGTACACAATTTATCAAAATAGTACACACTTTAAAACTTTACATAATGAAACGGTGGCAAATACATAATTAAGTAGTACAAAGTTTACTAAATTAATAATAATATAAAGTCTAACAAAACATTACATAGTTTATCAAGTCAATGAGTTAACCGAGTTGATTCCGAACCGGATTCAACTCGTGAGACCACTGAGTCAACGAACTCAAGTCAGTTTTGACTCGAATCAGTTTTAACTCGAGTTGTTAGCGAGTTGAATCCAAATTGATTCAGAACGAGTTATAAGTCATGATTTTTTTTGTGCACCCCTAACACAGTAAGACATCCTTATATTAATGGTAAGAAAAAACTCATAATGGATAACAATCAGAGATAAGAATCTTGCTATTAAAGAGTTAAGAGGAAAATGTTTTTTTTATCAATGTTATTTATTCGGTACCAATATAACAATTAATACTACCTAGAGTGTACATTAACTCAATATATATATAAAGAATCAGATATTTTCTTTCTTATTATAATGACATCCAATGATTGTTCGGGCCAGCAGCTAGTGGATATGAATCCAAATGATCACCAGTTAATTTGCATGGTCCACTCATAAAAAAAACTTGGGAAATCAGCTATTTAATCGAAAAGAAAGGGATAACAACTAATTATTTAATTAGATGTGAACAGCTATTCTGAAAATATCATCCGTAGTACGTACAGACAAAATGACGATCGATAGAAATCCGTAGCGTCTGGATTACAAATTAAAACCTCAAATCACCTACCACCTAGCAAAAAGAATCATAGGAAATCCAAACAGATTTTGAATGTAAGCGACACTACTGATTGAAAGACTATACGAACAATCACCACTAAATGTGACACGTAGCAGAAAATATATAATTTAATGCTATACCTTAACAAATAGCAATTAATCACCACCACATGAAGCCCTGATAAAGGAAGCATTGCCAGCAGCAGATCATATCTATCTCCTACGTACAGATTTACACACTCACCTCCCTCTTCCAATGATGGAACCCGCTACTTTATATTTCCTCTACACATTCCTCCTTGCAACGTTCTTCCTCTACACAACCCTTCTCCTACTTC